>CM037787.1:5264490-5294863 GCA_021229015.1 Solen grandis
TACCTTATGTGGTAAAGCCTTGTAAATATATATTTATTTTAATACATATCATCAATACAAAAAGAATGCCATGCTCCTACGTCACGCTACGTTATCAAGGGATGTAATAACTATCGGGAAGATTGTTAATACCGGGACTTGTACCTGAATCCCTTACCAAATAAAACCTATCTAGGCTGAATGTTTCGTCATCATTGTCCTTGTTGTTGCTGCTGCTGGTGATGATGATATTTTTTTTAAATTAACATTAATATCGCCGTAGTAGCTTACTGTCTGGAAATTACATGCATCTTACATACCATAACATTCAATTAATTAATATAAGAAATGAATTGCCTCTCGTTAAATGTATCTTCATTGATTTAAATTTAATTTGGAAATCATCACATAATGTGTCTACTATAATTAAAGGATTTTCTGTGCTTTTTTGTCTATATTTCTAAATTAATTGATAATGTAAGTTTTTGTTGTTTTTGGACCTTTTCTGTATGGCTTTGCTTTATTTAAGTCGTGCTTCAAAAACATGCGCGGCGTCTTTGATGCTTTGCATCAAAATTAGTCTTGTTTTTATCTATGCATTTATGTTTCCTTTTTCAGAGCGAGATGTGCCATTTGAAGAAAACTAGCTCGTAGCAGCACGCAGTCTTATATGTTACTATCTGTAGATGAAATGTCACATACAAATTCAGATAAAGTACATAATAATGAATGCCTCGACAGATACTTTGTACTTCTTTTATAAACCAAGATAGTAAACATATGCAAGGAGGGTGAACTTTGGAAAATGTATATTCATTCTTTAATTAGACCATCCTATGGAACAGAATTAGGGCAAAAATTGCATCTCACCGTCTTACAAGTCCATGTTTACACGTGACATTCTGCCTTTGCCATACTGACAAGTGATATGCTGTATTATGTTAAGTGCGTTTATCAATGCTGTCTACTGACTATTGCTCTTGTGTATCTTGCATTAGTTAATGATTTGGCTTTCATGTGTCAACATTTGATGCTGTTATATTTTAATGTTTTGTTGAGCAACTATCAATGTGACATTTGTTTTACGTTAAACTGTCTAAACTGCCTCATTTGGGGCAGAATAATCAAAGAGAAGTTAATTCGTAGAATCAAGATCCTGCGTTTCGTTTTTACTCAGGGGAGGAAACTGAATACTCGGAACTCTGGGAAAGTAATATGATCATAACAGGAGTTGAAATATAATAAATGTATAACAGTTTGACTTTTTAAATAGTTTTATTTTCACTTAGGGTAATTTTTAGGAGGGGGTGGGGGGCATAGCCCCTTGGTTTTTAGGTGTGTGTGTGTGTAGGGGGGGGGGGAGTGCATAGCCCCTTGGGAAATATTTTTTCTAGGAGGACGGAGATGCATTCTGAGGGGGGTCTGAGGGAAATTTGGTAGATTTTTTTTTCAGTTTTGACAAGATTCCTGTCCCACGACCCTCTTGTTATTGTAATGGGGGCGAATGACAACGCTTGGAGGTTGTTGCAGTAGGCGGGCAGTTAACCTATTATTGCTCTTAGGAAGGACCAGTACTAGACTCATATCCTCCGTAAAAATCTCGCATACAAAACCATGGTAGGTAGCCGCCGGGCTTGAACTCACAACCCGCTTATTCAATATATAGATCGTGAAAAAAATTTTCTACATGATTTATAGTGACATTAATACGAACTTTATGGCACTGGCTGCAAAGCTAGGTTGCGAGTTCTAAACAAGCTTGGGGACGTTTTTGTTATATGTATTAAAAACTTGTTAATAATTTATTAAAAAAAAATGAAAATAAAATGTATGTTAAGCAATACTAAAGGCGTTTGCCTGATTTAGATTAAAGCAGACACAATTCCGTTGTTGTTGTAGTTGTATTGGGGTTTACCGTCGCTTCGATAGTATTTCAATCATATTGCGATGTCCAGCTAATTACAGGTGGAGGAAGACCCCGAGTACACAGAGGTACCCGGGTAGAACCACCGACCTACCGCAAGCCAGCTGGAAGGCTTCCTCACATGAAAAATCCGAAGTCCCTACCGGGATTCGAACCCACAGCGGTGGGAGGCTGAGAGATTTGTAGTCCACGACTGTAACCGCTCGGCCACGGCCCGGTGACTCTGGGACTTAATTACGAAACTACGAACAGTATGTAGATCGACGAGATGTGCTCGTATATAAAATTTTGCGTGACGTTCATTATCTTTAAATATCCATCTTTGTAAACCTGAGCTCATATAATTTATATCTGAAATGTTTGGCCTGCAATTAGAAAAGCACTGGAAAGTATTATGTAAAATGCAATTATGTCTTTAAGCAGTGGATCTACTTTCAATTTCAAACAATTTGTTTAAAAGAAATAACTTTTTCGAATTTGGAAACAGCCACAGTTTCGTACTTCATTTTGCCGATTCTTCCCGAACAGTAGTATAAAGTGACTTATTATAGGCACGCCACCTTTTCTGTGGAGGACGAAATTTCTGTATATACTACTCCGAACTACCGACAGCGATTTCTGGTGACCAACTACAGTTCTACTCGAGTTATAGAGCGTCCGCCTCGGGTGCGGAAGGTCGTGGGTTCGATCCCTGGTCGCAACATACCAAAGTCGCAAAAAAAAAAAAAAAAAAAAAAAAAGGTACTGTTAAAGCTCCCTTGCTTGGCGCTCACCATTTAAGGGTGGATGCAGGACTGACTGGCCCGGTGTCAGGATAATGTGACTGGGTGTGGTATAATGCCACATGTCCACGGCGTGATACTGCAATGTGGCAGCACTATATCTATTTCAAGTAAACATCGTCTCCAAATGACTTTAAAATACTGTCGGTGGGACGTTAAACCAACAAACACACACTACTCGAGTAAACTCGTATTGATGACGTAATAAATATACTCTAGTTAGCAATCAACTGAACGTATGAGGCTTACCCCTTGTGACTTTATATGTAAATAGACATATGATTAAAACAATAGATCTTTTATTTATGACTTTTTTCGAGCTTGGGCTTTAATAAAGTAGCTGCCAGCTAACATACATATTTAAAGACAGGATATCATAGATATTTATAAATTTCTATAAATTTGCCTAGATGCTTTCCGTCCGCCATATTGCTTTCTAGTCTACCCACCTACCTCTCTGGGTTGAACTCGCGTAACCCTACAGAGTTCGTATGGTAAAACCCCGCACGTTTTATTTGCAACTCTGGTAACTCTAGTTAACTCTAGTAGCTAAACTGAACTCGCTCCAAGTCAAACCGGCAGAGCGCCCTCCAACGTCATGATGCTAGGTGCACATTTTGACATTTGTCATTCTGCTTGCGTACATGTGTTATTTTGCTTAGCTACACGTGTCATTCATCGATTCGTTAAACCGACGAAATAAATTCCATTTTAATACGAAACTGGACTGTCCAGCTATACACAGTGCTATACGGTGATGAAATGGAAATAAAAGCAGATGTATTTTCAGTAGTTAATTATGATGTGAATGAGTAATGAATGTTTAATGTAAAAAAACAACAACAAATAACGCAGACGACGATTACACCGTATTGTACTAGTCAAAATGATGCTAGTCACTTAGACAAATGAAGCAATAAACATGTCAAAAGGCAAAATGTATTTTTTGCCCGAATTCTGTTCCATACCATCCATTTTGCAATTTTCTTTCTACCAGATACCATCAAATTTAGATATATTTTAAACGTAATGCATGATTAGTTATTGGAACTTGTCCAAATCGTTGACAATGATAGAGTGATAGAATAGAAGACAACCCATTTACCAGTATGGTTGACCGACATAGCCTAATACGTTCGAAAAATGTGATATGACCAGGCTATTTCACTTTTGACTATTTGTCTGGTCACTACCACCAACCAACAGCTAGGGGTTTCGTCCATCACCCGACAACTAGCCACACTATGGAGGTCGATTCGTGCCATATTGTGTGTTAGATTGACGGGACTAAATATCGAAAGTTAAGATACGAAGGGCGCCGTGGTCCAGCGGTAACGTATCCGACTACGGATCCGAAGGTTTTGGGTTCGAACCTCGTTGGAGGCAAGAATTCTTCATGACCTTCCCGGACGCAAAGTACTGGTCCAACCCAGGAACTGCCGAGAGGGATTGGTATAAGATATAGTATAAGAACTTGTTTCCCAATCGACTTAAAATAAATAAGTTTAAACTAAGATACGAAAACCCCTAAAAGAAAACAAAAAAACTTCGGGCAAGATTTCGAGGCGAAGACGAAATATTGTCCAGCTAGGCGACGAAATTTCGTCTTTTTGAAATTAGATTTAAGAAGAGATATAATTTTTAGTGAGTGGTGAGTTTCGAGTAAGAAAAAAATTTAAAAATTTAGCTAGGAAAATGAGTTTCTAGTCTGTGAAGGTGAGTTTCGAGTAAGAAAAAAAGGTGAGTTTCGAGTCAGAAAAGGCGAGTTTCGAGTAAGAAAAGTGAGTTTCGAGTCTTAAAAATGTGAGTTTCGGATCTGGAAAAGTGAGTTTCGAGTCAGAACAGATTACAACTAAGTGTATATACTGTATAGTGACCGGTTAGGAATAAAAATGTGTGTGTTTTGGCGACTGTGTACACATTAAAATACATTTGTGTGTTTAAAATTGATTTCACAGCAAAGTTTTATTAACAAATCGGGGAATAGTTGCTTATATTCGCAGTGAGTTAAATATTTACATTGCATTCCGCCATATTCACTCTGACATAACAGAATATACCCCATAGAATCGTTTAGAACAATCCTAGGTAACTGTATTTAACACTGAACATACACTCAGAAATTCCTGTTGCAGCATTTCTCCTTCCAAAATAAACCGTTTTAAAATGGTGCCGTTTTTTTCTCCATATTTTTTCATAATTTACTGGTTTTGTATATTTATTAGGGTGCATGAGACCAAATGTTATTTTCGTAGCCGCAACTTTATTTACGCGACAATTAGTTTACTTTCGTTATCTATACCGGCGTATTTTGGCACTGATTTTATTCATACTCGTCAGAAATTCGGTAAAAAAGCTTTGTCAACAACTATAAGAATTAATGCATGCATGAAATTGTATTGTCAATGGGTTTAATACATTTTGATTAATACTTACTCTGTGAGAGCCCTCTGGAAACGTTTGGCGGCAAAATCTTCAAATCAAGGGAGATAACACTGTATTACAAATACATTCATCTTGTACTCGATACTCACTTTTTTCTTACTCGAAACTCACTCTTCTTGACTTGAAACTCACTTTTTTTTCAAACTCGAAACTCACTTTTTCTTGACTCGAAACTCACTTTTCTAATTCGAAACTCTCCTTTTCTGACTCGAAACTCACTTTTATCTAACCCGAAAACTCATTTTTCTTACTCGAAACTCACTACTGAAAAAAAAAAAAGAAATCCTCCTTTGTCAAAGAAGAATTTAAATTTTGTGCCGATAGGCGAATGCCCACACTATCTGATCAGAAACATTTCCAGTAACTTGAATGACGGTTAGCTGAACCAATAATCTTACTTAATTTCTCCTGAATGGAACTCCAAATCTACATAAACTCAAATATTTGAAGATATCTTCAAATATTTAGAGATATCTTCAAATACATTACTGATATCAACAAATCATTTGAAGATATCAACAAATGATTTGGAGAGGGAAAAACATTGTTGATCTCTACATTATATTAATGATATAATCCAATTATTTAAGGTATCTGTAAATATTTAAAGATAGCTTCAAATATTTGAATTTATGTAGATTTGAAAATCTCTTCAAATATTTACAAATCTCTTCAAATCATTTGTTGATATCATTTATTTGATAGGTCTTATAATACTTCATTTATATACAAATACAATAAAGAGCCAATGTATAATTCGTGCTGAAAAGAAATTCTCGTCTTCTAGTTTTCAGATGAATCCCTGAAATTAATAGCGGTCCGAGGAGTCCTTTAATTTCCCCAGGACTACCTCGTGACAAATTGAGTTATTGATACCAACAATTCATTTGTTGATATCTTCAAATCATTTACGGATAAGTATTCATTTAATTGTAGATCTCTTCAAATCATTTGTTGATATCTCCAAATCATTTATTGATATCAACAATTGAATTTGCTGATATCAATATTTCAATTGTTGATATCTTCAAATGATTTGTTGATATCAATAATTCATTTGAAGATATATCTAAATATTTGAAGATATCTTCGAATATTTCAGTTTATGTAGATTTGGCGTTCCATACTCCTGTATGCATATTTCTCAAACGTAAACCATCTGATTTAAAACGCATGTATACAGTTCGAACTTGTATGGGATGTACATGTATAGGCCTACGTAAATGTTTAGAGTCTACATATATAACCGTGTGCGTGTGGCCTCCGTGACCGAAAGGGTAAAGTCGCTATCTTAGCATATCACCGCGTGGTCTCGAATCCCGGCAGGTTCATTCTGATTTTTATATGAGGAAGCCTTCCAGCTGGCTTGCGATAGGTCGGTGGTTCTACCCGGACGCCACAGTGCATTCGGAGTCTTCCTCCACCTGTAATTAGCTGGACGTCGCTATTCGTCGTTCTTCAAAGTCGGTAAAAAGCGTCTAATTGTACTGGACCCAGTCCATTTTCGGGCGTTCGTCTGATCTAAATTTTATTGTCAAGCTTTGCTTTTACATTTGAACATTACAAATGTGCTTTGTTTTAAGATAAATGGTAAGCAAAAATAATTTAACTCACCTTCAACTTGACATTAGATTCCGAAATCCGTTAAAAAAATCTACCTTTGGGGGCGCCATGACACCAACACTATCATTCGGTTACGATTGCAACACTATTTTCCAATCGCTCGTTTCGGACTTAACACACGATTCACTTTAAATTCGATGTTTTTGTGCATTGAGTATATCTCAGAAAAATACTTCACGTGAAAAAGAAAAAACATTTTTAAATAATTATTTCGACCTTTCAATCAATTCTGTCTGAATATAGACGCGAAAATATTCGATCTTTTGAATACACATAAAAATAAAACTAACACGTGCCTACGTCACCAACCTGCATATGTCTGTGGTCACTGGTATACAAATATTGATATGAATTGCACTGCTTTTTTTCTTATTTATTTTTTTAATAAAAGAATAAAACTTAACATGCAGTTAAGTTTTGATCATTTTTTGTATTATCTCTCTTTCCCTGAAAAAGCTCATGTGTAAAATAATCGTTCTTCCTTCTTCTCTTCTCTCTGAACATTTTTTTAATCTAGTAAATCATTGAAAATCACTGGTAATGTATGTTTACTATAACCAAAATAAAAAAGAGTGTATTTTTAGTTGGAAGGTCAAGAGTTAATTCATGTACAGTAGGCCTAAATCTACACATCTTTCATTTATTTCATTTCTTTTATTTCATATCGGACCAGACCTCATTTTATTAACTGTTTTGTATAGGATATAATCTATTAAGACAGACCGATTTGAAACTGTACAATTGTGCATCTTAATTAAATGCTGACAAAAAGTTTTACTGATTTCAACGATGACAAGTTTGTTATTTTATCTTTCCTTTTCTTCTCCTGTTTTTGAGATACTTGTGGTTTGCTCAAAATAAGAGGTAAACTAGAGTGTACCTTTTTGAACACAATGAGTACACTTTTCGAAATGACCTGTCAAGGTGACCGAGTGGTAAGAGCATCTGCCCCAGAAGGTTTGACCCCTGGCTGTGACATACTAGGTCTTGTGCTTGGCGCTCAGCATAAATACAGGGTGGTTCCAGGACTGGTTGGCCCGGTGTCAGGATAATGTGACTGGGTGTGGCATTATGCTACGTGTCTACGTCGTGATACTTCAGTGTGGCAGCTCTGTATCTCTCGACTAAACATAGTCTTCAAATGACTGAAATACTAGTAAATAGTAAACCTAGTTAAATAAACAAACAAAATTAAATACATATTTTCACTTGGTAGTGACATGAACCCCAGCCGAACTATTAAATCAGGGGAAGCTATCGTGGGTTAAATAAATGGCGAACATAAACGACACAATAATTATTATGTATTCATGGCACCATAAGGAATAATTATGGCACATTTGCAATATTGCATGTAGCTTAATACAATTCATGGAAGTTTTAGACACGTTTGGTGATATGCAATATGGGTCTTCATACGTAGTTACTGAAATAGTCCACCTCACCCCTATTTCTTACAACTTATGAAGTGGGGCATATTTTGCTCAAGGGAAGTTATATTCTCATAGGTTTGGGGTCTTCATACGTAGTAGCTCACTCCCTATTTCTTAATACTTATGAAGTAGGGCAAAATTTGTTCTTAGTGAAGTTAGTTATTGACACTTGGGAAATTCTAGGTTAGACCAGTTTGTTTTTGTGGGAAAAACGGGTTGGGAAAAACAGAATACATTGGTAGAAGAGAACGTGGACATTCACACTGATTCCACGATTATGGATGACTGTGCTCAAGGTGAGTTCAGTGAATAATTCATTTTTTACACATTTGTCACAAGAAAATCTCATTCATTAAAAAAACATACACATGTTCTAACACAGGAACTTTTAAATATATTAAGGCCCTTAAATGATAAAAAAAATGCCAGACTTCATTTCTTAAGCAATCTATTTCAAATGCTTATGGCCATAATCTCTCGGCTGAGTTGTATTATGACTGATATCGGGCAATTCAGTCAGGAGTTATGGCCAATGTATAGACTAACACAATGTTCTCGTCAGACACCACAAGGCCTGGAGTTAATATATTTGGTGTGTAACATGGCCTAGTGGACCTCTTCCAAAATTATGGCCCTGGCATCATAATTGGCTTGGCCGGAAACAAATTTGAATATCTATTTTTTTAGTTTAAAGTTTTCCTTTCTTATTATGATTTAAGGAATCTTACAATGGTGTTAGGATTATTTGGATTTTTCAGGTCGTCTGGTGTGCTGTTTGTTGGATTGTACCCTGCATGGTACAGACGAACGACGATGGCGTGGGCCATGTGAGTTTTTGTTATTGTTATTTTTTTATTATGATTTTATGTTATATATTTTCTCTTCAGCTTTTTCATAGACCTGTCAATGTCTGAAAAAGTGGCACACAATGTTCAGAAATAAAAGTGTAAGAGTTGTCTGTGTTTGGGGTTCACAGATATCAATTTCGACTGATAACGTCCCCCAGTTTCTGAGCTATTGTGTGTGTGTCAAAATGGGCCATGTGACGCGTCTGGTGTGGTGTGCTTCAGTCTCCACTGCTGGCTAGCTAGTTTTGGGAGAAAAAAAGGAGCATTAGTCTCCCCTGCCAATATATAGTCCCTCCATGGTCAAGTCCTATACAGTGCCTCCTCTTGGTGACACACGTCAACTGAAGACTTTCGTGTCCTTAGGCTGAACTGTAAGGGACGATTATCAAGAACTATATAATAAACATTTAAGTCTATAAATTCTGGATAAGGTATCAACTTTTTAAAAAAAATGGGCAAGATTGTCCTTCAATTCTAGCATTACTTATATCTTTACAAACTCTTTCAAAGTACATTGTAAGAACTCCCAAATCAATAGAATTCAAGTAATGAAAAAATAATCATTCTTCACAGATTACTCCACCTTTTTCAAAAATGGTAAAAAATATTCCTCTAAAATCCTAGTGAAAACCCTTTAAAACTATTAATATGAACTGGGATTCTTTTAGAGGACAGAATACTTCGAATTCGTGTTTCTATGTAACAATTGATATATACATACAAAAAGCATCTACTCCAAGAATGACTTTTGCCACCAATGAATTAATGTGCACTATATCATAGAAAGTAAAGACTTTATAAACATCTTACAGAAAATTAATAAATAGAAGCAAACGTAAAATATTTTGCACTACCTTGTCTGATATATCATTTTTTAGTACTGGGCAATTTAAGTTTGACAATAATAATAAAAAAACAAAAACAAAAAAACAAAAAAACAAAACATTTTTATTAGCTTCACTTTTCAAAAAGAAGAGCTATTGTCATGAAACATTCGTCAACGTCAGCGCTGATTAAGGTTTTCGTTCAAGTCCATCTCTCCATAATCATCAAACATATTCACTTCAAACTTGGTATACTTAGTCTTGTTCTCGATCAGGTAACCCTAAATATCTTTTTTTTGTCACCTTTTTTGTTAAGGTCTGGGCTCAATGCCTTATGTCACATTTTTTTTCCACCTTGAGTTATATCTAATTACCTTCTGCACCAATCACAACAGGTGATTTTTTTAAATTGAATCAAGTTAAATACGTCTATCGATACCAGGTCGTTGGTTTGATGAAACCTTATGGTGTTCTACCACAAGGACTGGGTTCAACTCCCAAGGAACCATATCCTATCCCATGTTCCTAATAAATAATCATTTAATATTTCTCATTTATCTTTATTTGATCTTTTAGCTCATAAGTGCACAACATGTTCAAGGTGAATTTAATTTCGTTGGCACAGAAATTCATCTCATGGCTGTCAGGGTGTCTACCATAATTGTTTAATCAAAATTGATCCCATGAAAAATGAGACTCCTGAAGGTTTGGATAGTTTCTTGATATACTTCATATAGAAATTATTTTAACTATGATCAGGCACAAATTTTACAACAGTTTTGAGGAAAAGCTGCATGGCTAATGAAAATCTCATCGTTTACACTAATTGTGATTCTGACACATACAACTCCTTCATGTCATATTTAAATTCTAAATACACTCAAGGCTATGTTATTGTGTTGCTGAAGAAGAAAAAAAAAGTTAAGAATATTATTTTTGGAAACAACCCATTCTACTGATGTGTTTTAAAAAAAGCAGTGAGATAACCCGGTGACTCTATCCAGTGCTGGAATAATTCACATGTTCAAATGTCACAGACGTGAAGAAATGCATAACATTCATTAATGTTAATGCTATAATCATCTAATTTATATTTCAAGCTCAACTATTCGAAGAATATGAGAGCTATTGTAATCACAATTGCGTTGGCGTTGCAGCTTTTGGTTAAAATTTGCTTTCAAGTTACTTTTAAGCTTATATCTCAATAACCATTCATGGAATTGTCTTGAAAGTTTTTGTATATATTCAGGGGCTTCAGACAACCAAGGTAGATAACTATTAATAAAAATAGCGGCCCCTTTTTAACATTCGAAAATTTGATCAAAGGTTTGCATTCAATAGAAAAATTGGTTAAAAATGTCCATGCAAGCTACTCTCCAGCTTATACCTCAATAATCATTCATGGTATTGACTTGAAAGTTCACAAATATGTTTAGGGGCATCAGACAACCAAGGTAGATAACTCTTTGACTTTAATACAAAATACGGCCGCTTTTCAACTTAGACATCCAGGCATGGGATTGTTTTGAAACGTCTTAAGGTGTATAATACTATCAAGGTAGATTACTCTTGATGGAATATATTAAAAATATGTCCCCCTTTTAACTTACAAAAAATAGTTACAGTTTTGCATGCAAGGAATTTCATGCTTATATCTCAGCTACCAGATATGAAACATTTTAACATGTTCAGGGGTATCATACTATCAAAGTAGATAAATTTTAATGAAATACAGTGATAGCAGTCTGCTTTTTCTAACTAAAGATTAAAACTTAACTTCAAGTTTAGTTTTGATTATTATTATTATTATTATCTCTTTTTCTCACTCTCTCTCTCTCTCTCGAAGCATGCAACATGTGTAAAAATCGTTATTCCTTCTACTCGATCTTCTCACTGAACATTTTATTTGATCTAATAAATAATTGCAAATCACCTGTAAGGTGTGTTTACTATAGCCAAAATAGAAAAGGTTTTTTTTAAGATGAAAGGTCAAGACTCTATTTATTTCTTTATTTCATTTTCTTTCTTTTTTATATTTAAAATCGTTCCAGTCCTCATTTAATTAACTGCTATGTATAGGATAGAATCTATTAAGAAAGACCAATTTAAAACTTCACGATTGTGCATCTTTATAGTTAAATGATAAATAGCTACATGTACACTGTTTGACAAGTTTATTTTATTTTTCCTTTTCTTCTCCTTTCAAATATGACAAGTTATTTCTCCTTTTTTGTGATACTCGTTGTCTGCTTTAAAACAGAGGTATACTAGATATTGTACCATTTTGAACATAATATATACAAATTCAAAATGACCGGTCAAGTTGGCCGAGCGGTACGAGCATTTGTCCCAGAGTGTTTGATCCCTGGCTGCGACATACTAAACAAAGTCGTAAAAATGTACTGGTTTAGGTCTTATGCTTGGCGCTCAGCATAAATACAGGGTAGTTCCAGGACTGGTAGGCTCGGTGTCAGGATAATGTGACAGGGTGTGGCATTATGCTACTTGTCTACGGCGTGATACTGCAGTGTAGCAGCACTATATCTGTCTCAAGTTAACATAGTCTTCTAATGATTGAAATACTGTCGCCTTGACGTTTACCAAGTAGATAAATATTTTTCACTGGGAATGACACCAACACCAGTCAAACTATTAAATGCATACTTTAATGAGTTTGAATTTTACTCAAACTATTGCAGCGGTGCTGCCATTGGCGTAAGATATAGAATTTGGGTTTCCCCACTGGAGTGTTGATGGCAAATATTATTATGTATTTGGTGTTATGCTGTATTCATATACAAAAAGGTTAATCATTTCACTATTTTTTCTGACAAATTGTACTCGGGCACTGCGAGCTTAGAAATAAATATAGATACAATTTTATCAATACAGAAAAAATAGGATATAGAACCACATTGATGAATTTATTCTAGATATTCTGAGAGGGAAAAAAGTTAATTTCTGCTTCTTGTTGTTGTTGTCAGTGTTTTTGTTTAAAAAGCATGTACATATCGTTACTGGAGGCAGGACTATGTCTATATTTATGGACACCAACAAGCGACACGGGATTGTTAGTTTACAATTGCTTGTTTTGAATTAAGATATATATGTAGCTTTATTTAAATTTTCTAACCATTTAAAACTTATTTCATTTTCGCCTGGCATTTGAAGCATGTTGCTGAATATTTATAATAATCTTGAGAATTAATGAGTGTTTTCTTATCTACTTAGAACGTGCATATACCAACTGAATAGATCTAGTATTCCTGAATAAGGCGATCATGCTTCACCCGCTCTGAGGCTGTGCCTTAGTTCATATTATTATGTTACATAATCACTAATTAAGGTATGTATACTACTTTTATGTTAATCGTCTCAAAGATGTATTTTTCCTGACATAACGTGTTCATATGCTGTTTGATCTAGCGGTTCATATGTCTGACTTGAAGGATGCAGGTAAAACAGACTGTCACGTATTTGGTTTATATCGAACCCCTCCCTAACCAGCGTCATCTTCTGTTGTTTGTACGTTGACGTCATCTCCATATCGGCCCGGACACGAATGAACCTGGGACGAGCGTACGAGGGCAAAACCTTCCTCACATGCTTAGAGAGTTCTTCCAACATGGCGGGCGTGAGGTCTCCGAATGTCTTCGTCTTGCAGGATGAGTGTCGCCATACCTGCCCGACCGTCAGTTCCTGATACAGGTACATGTATATACAGCAGATGGGTTTTAGAATTAAGAAAAAAATACACGTATACGAAATAGACAGAATTGTATATAATTATGTTATTCGTGACTTAATTATATGACCCAATATAGATTCAAGTTGGATTTATCTGCTTATAAACATACTTTAAGTCTTCTCGATTCAGTTTTATTTTTGTCTGTTTTATCCACCACTACGAGACTGGATGTTTTAACTAAGACAATGGATTTTTAAAAAAAAGACCATTGAAAGGTACGGCTTAGCACAGACTTAATACGAACCTGGGACTGCCACGCCGTACACGTTGGCGTCATGTATAAAGGACAGGTCCGTTAGAAGGTTGCTTACTTCCGTCGTGGACACGTTCTCTCCCTTCCATCTGGTAACAGAGCAATGAAGACAAATTAAATAAATAGAGAGACTTGAGATTTTGGGAAGATATGGATGTTTATGTGTTGAATTTAACGTCCCACCGACAGTATTTCAGTCATTTGGAGACGATGGAAAGATATGTAAAAAGCAATTACATCAGAAACAAGAAAATACAACACCTGAAAGTGTCTCCGACTCTGTCACTGAAATACAAGAAATAGTCTTTGTCCATTCGCACCAGGTCACCTGTATTGAAGAATTTATCACCTTTTCTAAACACGTCATACATGATTTTTTTCTCAGTTTCCTCTTTTCTTCCCTTATATCCTGCGAAAAAGGTTTTTCCTTCTATAAGTTCTATTACCAGAAGGCCTACCTCATCTGAAACAAACAATTGTGTCACGATTAAAAGTTGAATCGCATGAAGAAATTCACTTGAACATGCCAAGTATCAGGGAGCCTTCTTCAAAACACGAATATTTCGGTGGATACATGGATCAGTTTTACTCAAGAACAGAAACTACATATAATACATACTTCTTTATCTTAGGTTTTTCTTTTATCCAGCATGTACAATGTATGGAAGTTACCTGTTCCAGCTGGAACGCATCGTCCATCATTGTTTCTGTATGCACTCTGAGCTTCCACGTCGAACCTCAAAATGGTTGCCGGGGCAAACCTTTTCTAGACGAACACATACATTCAAAACGGTGAACATCATAAGATAAGCGTGAAAGAAACCGGCCTTCGTCCCTCACCAGACTGTCTTGGATTTTAACGCACTTACTTTTCACCAATGCAACCTGGTTCGAAGTCACAAAGGTTCGATGTTGTATGTGAAAGGTAAGTAAGTAATTAAAGTATTTATTTATAGTGTATAACATATTTGGTTAGAACCAATCTTCCATATGGTCCACAAAGGGTCGGACACGGGTTATACCCGGATACCCCGCTTTTCTCCCATATCAATGACTACGCTGACGACACAAGCAGTGAAAATGAGATTTTCATAAGCGATATCACTTTCTGTCCAATCGTTGAAAAATAAATAAAGATTAAAAATATTTCTCATACACGTACGCGACGCCTGTCCACACATCTTAATTTCCCATGCGTTTCATTGAAAGTGATCTGATTTTAAAATGATTGCAAAACCAGTATCCTCAAAGTGAGATTACTGCTTTGCGATCGTTGTATATTACTATTTGAAATTATACATATTCTGTGATAGATGAAGGAATTCGAAGTACATATTCTGTTATTTTGAATAACCACCGATTGTGATATGGGACCACATACTGGTTTTCAACGAATACATACAGAATAATTTACTAACGTTACCTTCGGAAATAATCATAGCAATTTCAAAAAGAAAATAGAAAACAGAAACCAAATCAATTGTTCAGAACTTTGCCTTATAGTTAAAAACAAAGAAATATGAAACTCTTGCCTGCATATTTTATATAACATACATTTGCTTTTCATAATATTAACAAAGTATTACACTAAACAATCAATACTATTAAGCAAGACAGAGAACAGAACGCAATGTAACTGAACCCAAGGTACACAAAGAAAACTAAAATCGCTATCGCGATATCATCGGTTTTCGCAAGAGCAATTCGTTTCTGTTCACGAGTCGCATGATTCGAAAAACATTTCTTCGTTCACTGGCTTGTTGATAGTTCAATCAAGTAAACAAGTCGCAATAGTCGAACATTCTTTTTCTTATATATCACAATTTGAAGAATAAAACTGATTTACAATTGTTCCTAAAAGGATCAAAACTTGGACTGCCCTAAAATGACCAAATCAAGTCCGATCTCCAAAAACTAAACAGCACTGGAAAGGGCTTTTTAAGAACTTACACTCTATTTCATATACTCTCGATAAAACATTTTAGTTTTAGAGCTATTTGAGGGCCGAAGAAAATAAAATCGTAGTATGACTTTGACCTTTGTATTTTTTTTAATTTTCAAACATAACAATACATAATGTGTGAACGTTTCATGAAGATTGAACAAAAAATAATGTCAAACAAAAATGGGAAGGTTTTTCGTAGACCTACTCTCATTTGTCCACTTTTTGCAAGATTCGAACATTCAACCTCTCCTAACACAGTTTTTTTTTTTCAGTTACTCGATGCTAAGAAACTGATCATACTATTTATTGGGCTGTCAACTAGAAACAAAATGAAAAAAAAAAAGCATCTAAATCAGACTTCATCTTATTTAGTTATTAGCAGAGGAATGATTTCATATTTTGTGCCCCCTATTGATTGAATCAGAAAAAAAAGAGAAAAGTTTGACCCATAAGGCACAGGTTCAGAAACATGTGATTGCATGTCTAAAATTTCTTTACTGTAGCTTTCATCATCTGGCAGCTAGAGCCTGTACAAAAATGGGTGGAAGAAAAAAAAAGAAAACAAGAGGGCCAAGATGGCCCTGTGTCGTTCACCTGAGTAAGATGGCTGTGTTAGGCATAATGACAAAAAATCTGGCATCTTAAGTGTTTTTCTAACATTTGACTAAGTGACCTACATTTTTATCGTACCTGAATTTGCACTCAACTTGGAATTCATGCAGTCATCTTTCATATCAAGTTTAATGAACACTGGGACAAAAATGTAGGCCTCTAGAGTGTTCACAAGATTTTTTAAAAATTTGCCCAGGTGACCTACTTTTTGCCCCTTTGTTGCCCAGTTCTGAATTCATCTCAGATTTGATGTAAACAAACATTCTGTTACATTAAGGTTAGTCTAAAACTGTGGTCTCTAAATTTTTTAATTTGCCTTTTTGATCAACAAAAAACATTTGGAAATTTCATGAAGATTGACCAAAAATGTGGTCTCAAGCATGCTCACAAGATTTTTCTAAGATTTGACCTGATGACCTAGTTTTTAACCCCACGTGACTCATTTTCGAACTCATTGAAGATATCATGTAGACAAACATCCTGGCTAAGTTTCATGAAGATTAAGCTAAAACTGTGGCCTCTAGAGTATTCACAAGGTTTTTCTAAGATTTACCTGTGACCTAGTTTTTGACCCCACATGACCCAAATTCGAACTCATGCGATATATCATGTAGTAAAACATCCTGACCAAGTTTCATGAAGATTAAGCCAAAAATGTATCCTCTAGAGTGTTCACAAGGTTTTTCTAAGATTTGACCTGGTGACCTATTTTTGACCCCACGTAACCCAGTTTCGAACTCATTCGAGATATCATGTAGACAAACATCCTGACCAAGTTTCATGAAGATTGACGACGCACGTCGGACAAAAGGCGATCACAAAAGCTCACCCTGAGCACAAGTGCTCAGGTGAGCTAAAAAAACAACAACAACAAATCAGCAGAAGAAGAACAATAGGTTTTCGCACTGCGAGGTGCGAAAACCTAATAAAAAAAAAAAAAATCAACAGAGGAGGAACAATAGGTTTTCGCAATGCGAGTTGCGAAAACCTAATGATTTAAATCATGAAAACGAATCAAGAGCAAAATTGTAAAAGAAAAGCATCAATACGTGATTATGACAAGGTCCAGAGATTGTTACCTTCATAATAACATTTATGACAATAATCGTATATATATGTGAACTTAAAATAAATAATATATATAAAGACAACCAACTGCAATAATGAGAAAATAAAATAAAACGGCCAAGTAAATATTAATAATATATTTTACTATAGATAAGGACCAATAGGCAGCCTACCATGAAAGGTGAAATTCGGCCACACGCGCCTGCCTGGTTAAAGGTATTGAACACCGTCAAAGGGCCTTCTGTGGAGCCATAGAATTCTACAATCCGGGGAATGTTAAACCGGGTCTTAAACTCGAGCCAGATGTCTTGTCGAAGGCCATTACCAAATGCTAGCCGGACCTTGTGAACGCTATCTTTCTCGGACTGAAACGACATATGGTTGGTTTCGTAAAATGCAAACGGTACACGCGGAGATGTTTGTATGCAGTTTCTGTTGGTCTATATATATTCATCTATCCCATAAGCATCAATTTTGTTTGGTGTTATTGTCTGTAAAGATAAATACATATATGATACTAGAATGACATAGTAATCATACCAAATGTTGTTTGTGCACGCTGGATATATAAGATACTCGACTTATAATGAATCTATATATTTTGGTTGAGCCAGGACGTAACGGCATATTATGTTTCTAGAAATAAATACATATATGACACTAAAATGACTTGCTTCGAAGAACCATCGTTGCTTCTGGAAGTATACAGAGAAATAACGATACAAAAGAAAATATACCCAAAGGAAAAAGAAACACACGGTACTTTGTCAGTTTTAAATAGGAAGTATTCGACGGTATTAAATTATTTTGATAAAGATTTTTTTTCAAACAAAATAAATGCTTTAGAATGAGATTGGGTCTATCATATGTGGTTTATTGCAAGGCTTGAAGGTAAAAACTTGAGTCTAACTACTACAGATTCTAGTTACCCTGCGTTTCTTTTCCCTTTGAATATACCTACATATTGTTATACAATGTATTGATATTTCGGAAACAAACAGAAAGATCTCACAGCTATGAAAGAAAAAAAAATATACCATGACTATGTTTTAGATTTAAATCGTGATGAATAATATTCAGTTCTGGTCGATTAGTTTAAATGAACCGATTATGCTAAAGCTAGATTAACTCACTTTGAAGTACAACTGATCCGAATGCCGCGTTTAATCCAGCGGAGTGATACATAGGAAGAGGTTCGTACAAAATGTCGTCTGAAGTAATTCCAAACGAACTGAATGAAAAGGCCGCACCAACACATTTTAAGTGAGTCACTATGGCTGGTTTTGGTAATCCTGAAATGCAAATTTTTAAATTGAAGACGAAAACCAGCAGGATTGATACATTAAGATAGAGTATGTTTTGGCGAAACAGACGACCCCGTCACGTACAGGAGCGAGAGACATTTCGAGGACGCGGAGTCTCTTGATACTTCTATGACATCGTGCACCTTTTTTTAATGAGATATTCGATCCTTTGACTCGGTAAACCCTACTTAAAATCTAGTCTATTTCGTAATTAGGGATACTGTAGCCCTACACCGATAGTTGACTATACATGTGCATTTACGGTAAAAATGCCTGATGTATTTTTTTAAACCGTAGACAACCAAATAAACAGACCAATATGGTACAGCCATCTAGAACATTCGGTCGAGATTTGCATGAAAGTACACATACAACGAAAGACAAATCTACGACATATGTTGACCAAATGTTTTGGGGGATTTAAAGTTCTCATAATCCAAAAATTCTATCTGTAAAAATAGACAATAGGTCTACCTGTTGTGCCTGATGTGTAGATCAGGATGTTAGGCGACGTCGGGAGAGCGTCTTTCCTCATGGACCTGCCCACGGAATCAGTCGACATCCGGGTCATTACGGTGTCAAATGATATCATGCCCGGGGGTTTAGGTTCCGCTGTCGCACCCATAGCGTAGATAGTAACCCCCGGGAGGTCGGGCAGGATTTCGGTAACAGCTTGAATGAGGGCTTCACCTGAAACGTTCCATAAAGTAAAATTGTGGGCAAATCAAACTGCCTTTTGCGCTTTCATATATTTATCTATAGGATTTAAGAAACAACATTGAAAAAAAAACGGAAACCAAGCAAATTGGTAAACAATTAAATTCACCCTTTTTCAATACATTGGCAAAACTTGCCTTTTTCAAGAAAGAGCAACTGTACAAACGTACATTATGTAATTGCTCAAATATTCATTTTTTTTTTTTTTGTGAGAAGGGCAAATATTTGCCAAAATATTGAAAAAAGAGTGAAATTAATTGTTTATTGTATTTTTCCATCTGAGGAACCAACACATTGATCAAGAATAAATGGGTTTGAAAATTAAATGTATGTGATTTCATCTAGATAAAATACGTCATATGTGGTAAAATATAAATACTTTATATTTCATGTTTGGTCCCCAGCGGAAATAAAGAATCCTTTGTGGAAATTCTAAAATTGGCATTAAGTGGATGTTTCAGCCCGAACAAGGTTTAGGCCACTTGTTCGTCATTATTATTGCAATGTATAACTTAATTCACGCTGAAGAATTTGTATCGATTGCTGAGTAATACATGGACAATATTGACAAATTGCTGAATGTTAAATGTGACTAGAACCTGAATATTGCTAGAAAACTAAAAGAAAATGACAAAAGTCAAATTAGATTTGCAACTTTGATTAAAGATAAAGATAAGGTGACGACAGATGTTAAAGTATGCGTACGCTTATCTCAAAACCTAAACCAAAACAGTATATTTGACCATTTTTTATGCCAGATTGTTGCTCTAGGGTTTACCAGCGTTTTGACATTATTCTTATCACAGACGGAAGAGAACTACGAGTGCACAAGCGCGGCTATGTGATAATAAGTTAGCTACTTAAACCACTCGGACAATGATGTCCACCCTGCTATATTGTTGACCTGTTTGATGTAAGTTCAACATGGCTATATTCGGAAATATCGGAACTGGTTCTGTTGAATAGCCATCGGGCGGAAAAAATTAGGGGAACTGGAACTTGATAATGGTTTTATTTCATTAACTGGGGGAAAATGTGACATATAAGTAAGTGTAATCTTAAAAATGGCCAAACACCATTACCTTGTCCCATTATAAGAAGTTTAGCCCCGCTTGCAGTGATGGTGTTGGCAAGGGAACGTGTCCGTAAATTGTTATTTATCATAGCACACTGGCACCCGGCTTTCATCACTCCTGAAATGTAAGCTCTTCAGTGTCATTTATCGCTGACAAAAATCATGTCTGACAACGAGTGTTTTTTTTTTAACACATTTTGATAATTAGGCCACTGGTAATAGAAAGTATTGACTATCACTACAATGACTTATTTTCTTTTGGACAACCATTTATTAATAACTAATTTGCACATCTAATCAAGAAATGAAATGAATCATTAACACTTTAATTTTTAAACATATGTTTGTTTACATAATTTATTTCATCTAATAAAGGAATTAAGCTGAAATGTTCATTGTTCCTAAAACTGAACTCATTGGACTTCTAATGTAATTACACTAACTTGACAATGTTTAACGTCCCACCGACAGTATTTCAGTTTTGGAGACATGTCTACTTGAGAAGTATAGTGCTGCCACACTGCAGTATCACGCCGTAGACATTTAGCATGATACCACACCCAGTCACATTATCCTGACACCGGGCCAACCAGTCCTGCTGATGCTGAGCGCCAAGCAATGGAGCTTTAACAGTACCATTTTTTATCACAACAAGTATACTAATAACAATTATTATACGATGGCATAAAGTGAACCTGGAACATGTTTTTCATATCGCGTTTGCACGCAATATAGTTTACGCCTGCGCTAGCGCTTCCATGTACCTTTTAGTCACCGCACAACAACCATTACCAAGAATAAAGAAAATGTTTGTTGTTGTTATTTTTTCAAATGCTAAATTTTCATAATAATGTGTTAACCAATTCCAAAATAAAGATGAAAAAATTTCGTACCAAGATACGACCACAGGACGGCAGGTTCATTATAAATCATCAGTGCAACAGTTGACCCCGGGGTGACGCCTATCTCAACAAGAGCACGTGCAAACTGGTTCGCCTTCTTCTCCATATACATGTAACTGTACCTGTGTCCTTCATATATGATAAGCGGTTTATTCGGGACGGTTTGGACTGCCTCCTCGAAAAAGTCTATCACGAATTTTCTTTTGGATATGGCCTCGGCCACCTTTTTCTTGCGACGCATAACATTATACATGGAAGGGAGGTCCAGGTACCACGTGGGCCAGATCAACTTCAGAAGAGCGTAAAGCGCCCCGGACACTCCGAGCGTTCCCAGTAGGACCGGAAGCATCGTGATCTGTGTTCAGTAGGAGCCTGGTTTGAATAAAGATTAAGCTCAAAAGGAACACTATCTAAGCAGTAGTTTGTTTTAGATATAAAATAAAATAAGTATCAATAAACCACATATGTGACTTCTTGTTGTTTCATACTATACAAGGTTTCAGGTTAGGACTCAGCTGGTATGTTACCTTAAACTGAAATCACTATCATCTGTAGTTGCATCATTTATAATGTGAAGAAGCATTTTTAGTTGTGTGTGACGTCAGTCACACCAGCTATAGTACCTACATTTCTTGAACCCATTTAAAAACTTGAACTGCATTTAAAACCGAATAACTCCTCAGTATGATCAGTATGATCGAACGTATAGAACGCCAAATCTACATAAACTCAATTATTTGAAGATATCAACAAATGATTTGGAGATATCTTTAAATGAATAAATGATATCAAGAAATCAATTGTGATTTCAATATATAATTATTGATATCTCCAAATGATTTGTTGATATCAACAATTGAATTATTGATATCAACAATTCAATTGTTGATATCAACAAATGATTTGGAGATATCAACAAATGATTTGAAGAGATATACTATTGAATGAATACCTATCCGTAATTATATACATAATCTTGCAAGTACTGATGTTAATAAAGCAGTTTGCGCTATTACACAGATTTACCAAGATGCCGCGATTCACATGCGCGTGCGCACTGGGTCAAGCTTTACTGTGTTTAATTCTAAACAACCACCATGGTGGGATGAAGAATGTGAAATCCTCAAAACGAGCAAATACAGTGTTTTACGTAGGTTCAGGGTAACAAATGATGCCACAGATCTTGTTCTTAATAAAGAAAGAAAAAATGTCTATAAGAAAAATTGCGTCAGAAAAAGAATAACTTCGAAGATAGAGAAAGAACAAAACTAATCGATTGTTGTTAAAATATAAATATGCTATGGAAAATGTTTAAGAAATCGTGAACAAATCCATGTTTTATTGGCTATAATAATAAAGAGAATGGGTGGTGTAACTATTTTAGAAATTTATTGTTTGTCGAAAACGCTGATCCAATTGTTATAAATAATGATAATTTGGAGGATAGTTTTTTAAATACTGAAATAACTGTAGATAAATTCGATTGCTAAACTGAGTACGGGTAAGAGTCCAGGCAATGATGGTTTGACTTCTGAATTTTATAAAAGCACAGCTGATGATATTGGCCCTCTATTGTGCCATTTATTCAACAATATTTTCAATAGTGGAGTATTCCCTTATTCATGGGGTGAGAGCATAATATGTCCTATTTATAAATCTGGACCTCAGCAGGACCCAAACAACTACAGAGGCATATCTATTACAACAACAATTCATGTGAAGATCTCTCCAAATCGATTGTTGATATCTTCAAATCATTTGTTGATATCAATAATTCATTTATCTTAAATAATTATTTTTATAAAAATATTTAAGATATCAACAAATTATTTGGAGAGATCTTCAAATGAATTAATGATATCAACAAATCAATTATTGATCTCAATATATAATTATTGATATTGTTGAGATCATTTGTTGATATTAATTCATTTGAAGATTTCTCCAAATTATTTGTTGATATCTTCATATGGTTTTTTAATATCAATAATTATTAATTTTTAAAATTAAAATTTATAAAAAAATAGTGTCATATTTAATAAGAATGAAAATAATTTCAACAGTTTTTTTAAGAAGTTTAATTATCAGTAACTTTTATAAATTTTGGGTCAAGTATGAAATGTCAGTCATTTGTCACATTTTGTTTCAAATGTTATGAGACAAGTACTTTTTTTTTTTTATAAAAATAAAGAAATTTGAACAAATGGACTCCAATTTTTTCTTGTACCCCCCCCCCCCCCCCCCCCCCCCCATTTCATTTCATGATATTGCATGTGATGAGAAAAAATGTGCAGTTGAAAAAAATGGACTCGAACCCAGGACTTCTCACTCATAGGAGAAATGCGGAGCTACCAGATCACTTACACAATATCTCTCACTGATATGGGTTTCTTATAGTCTGTAGCATACTATCCTGCCAATACTGAATTCATCCAGAAAACAATTTGCTGTGTTCCTGAACAACCCAAAGGCCAGACATTCCAAAAAAAAGTGTCTGCCTGTCTGACCCGACTGGTAATTTCTATTTAAGTCCGGTGAATATTTCAATACATTCTGTCTGAATGTCCAGTAAAATTTCTAACAGCTTTGTTTATCTACTCATATTGTTGAAAATTCATTACATTAAATCAAGAATCTCAGAAGATATCATGGTAATAAAGTGTTTAAACTTAAGAAAATTAATGAAAATTAATGAAAGAAAACAATAATGAAATCTAGTTGTTTGAGTTTGGTCCTTTGAACTTAATTTTGGTCCTGTGAATCTTGTAAAATCATAGGACCAAATGTCCTGTGATTCTTAAAATCTTTTCAGATTATCTGAAAGGCAGTATATACTGGAGAACTATGCTGTCATGATCCCACATGGGCGCACATGTAACCAGATGAGATTTTCTCGTGTCATTGCACGTGTTACCTGTAACCAGATGAGGAAAATGTGCAGTCAGATTGGGACTCAAACCCAGGACCCTACCTTGCTGACATGGCATGTGCTATACAGCCTTAGCTACCGGACCACTTACACAAATATCTCACTGAAGGGTTACTTATAGGCTGTTACAGATAATGCAAAATAAACTTGACGCATTTTCTCCAAATTCATTGTTTTTTTTTATTTCAGTGGGGGTTCTATCGGATGATACCACAGGTGAAGGAAGAATGTATGCCTAATTTAATGTGCCCAGTGAAACTCCAGTAAACTCCACCCAGGTTTTAATGATTTGTGGCAGAATCTTCTTGACATCTTCTGCTCAACAGATGACATTTGGTATTATAAAAAGTCCAAAGGAAGTTACTTATTGAATGAAATGAAAATGACATTCTAGTGACTGCTGCCTTGTCAAAGAGCTATACTAATCACTGTGTGAGAGATACTTTGATATCTTCGTGGGCTAACACACACACACACAGCGAGATATATGATATATATATATATATATATATATAGTGCTTATTTTGAAGAAAAAAAATTATTCATGAAAGTAAAATGTATAAATATTTTGTCTTTATGATAAAAAGTTTAAAAGAGGTCTTAAAGGTTTCCGTCTGTTTTCAAATGCATTCCTTCTAGTGTTATTACATGCGATATTACATTCAACATAATATTGTTGAGCAATATTTTTTATAAACTTTTAAACATTAGGTCTTTGATTTGTATCTTTTATTTCAACAAATAATTCGTACCTAAAATTTTATGATTGATTCTACTTTGAAACCATTGCATAGAAGTATCTTTGCAACATTTAAAAGGAATATTAAAATTTTGTAAAATATCTGAAGAAATTGTATTTCCTACAATATTTGTGACCCATTTATCCACTAATGTAGTTCTTTTGGGTTAGTTGATTTTAGTGATGAAGTAAAATTATAGTATGATAAGTATACATTTTCCAAAATGGATTGTCGATAAGTGCTATTTTTTCTTTGATATACTCTGAACCAAATTTTAATTTATTATCTAAACACTCATTTAATGTTATTTCAATATACAAGCATTTGCTATAGTTTAATATCATTTTCATGATCCATGTTGTTTTAAGAGAAATTATAAATTTATCCAAAGTAATCATCCTTAATCCCCCATTACTATAATCTCTATATGTAACTTCTCTTCTTATCTTATCTGGTTTATCGTCCCATAGAAATTGGAAAAAAATAGCGTTTGTAAGGAATTGATAACATCTTTGTCTGGATTTGGTAATGCTAATATAAGATGGTTTAATTTTGAAAGTGCAAGGGATTTAATGACTAATTTTGCCTATTGGTGTAAGGATTCTGTGTGACCATCTTATAAATAAGTTCTTAATTTCTTCAATTTTTCTATCATAGTTTGATTTAGTTATATTGTAAAGATCAGTAGTAAAGTCTACACCAAGAAGTGTAAATTCTGTATCCCATCATATATTCATATCAGGTACAGGGTTGTAAGAGCTGTTTAAATACTGCCAATCCAAATTGCTTTAGTTTTATCCACATTAACAGAAAGGCTGGAGATTGCAGTTAGAAGTGATTTTTCTGTGCCATCAAGAATCAGGGTCATATCATCAGCATATTGAGAGATTTTATATTCCACATTACCTCATCTTAAGCCTTTAATATCTTTATTATCTCTTATAAGTGATGCCAACACCTCTGCACATAATATAAAATATATGGTGTGGTAAATAAGTGAGTTTCATAAAGTAAATATTAAGCAAAATATCGTATAAACCAATTGACAATATAATGTCATTCATGAATTAATTCTTATAGTTGTTGATACAGATTTTCTACCGACTCTCTGACAGGTATGAATAAAAATAGTACCAAAATAAGCCGGTTTCATAACGAAAGTAAGCTATTTTCTCATAAATAAGGTTGCGGCTACAAAAAAAAACACCTGGTCTCATGCGTTTAAAATAAAGTCTCCTGTCTTGGATTGGATGACACTTTCCAAAATTGATCAAAACCAAGCCTAGATGTGCAAAAGCATGTTTCGTTGGAATGCATTATCACAGAGTTATGAACTTTTCTTCAGCAACATAGAGTACCTACGGATTTCTGTCTACACATCTCCAAAACCCCTATCTTGAATTGAACAACACTTCTGGATTGATGGGTTCCATGTCTTGTCAGCATGTTTAGTTTGGATAAATTATCAACAGTGTAATGGCCCTTCATTTATTTTGGATCACGCTATGTCCGTTGATCCATGCAGAACACTGGTTGCCATGGTAACCAACAGAATTTTACTTTAAAACTTCAAATATATCCTCCTCTGAAACCAATTTCAAAATTTAGTTTCCTTTGGGATAAATGATCACCTCATAACTCTTTTTCATAATTTACAAGGGGTGATCGAAAAGTATATGGAAAACTTCCATAACTTATTCATTGATATGATTATTAGAAATAAATCTTGTAAAGTGATACTTTAATGTAATTTGAACTTAATGAAAGTAATTAAACAATTTATTTTCTTTTTGTACAAAGTATCTAAATATAAATAGAAATCATATTTTTTAATATGGGCCCCTAGGGGTCGGGTAGTTTCCTTTTTATACTTCACATAAAAAATAATAATTCTTCTTCTATGAAAACCATAGTAAGAACTTAATTTCTTTTGGCATGAACATAGCTGTCTACCATAATTGCTAAATTAATTAAATTGATCCTTTGAAAAAAAAACCTTAGGGTTATATAGCTTTCTATAGAAAACTTCAAAATTATTCTTCAACGAAGCCAATGTCTAGAATTAAATTTCATTTGAAACAAATGGTCAAATCATGGTCATTTACCATAATTTCTAAGATAAAGTTGATTCCATAAAAATGTTGCACCAAGGATTTGCTTGTTTCCTTATATACTTAATAAAGAAGATTGCAAACATCTCTTTATATGAAACCAATGGCTAGAATATAATTTCTTTTTCTCATGTATGGTCAACACATGGCTGTCTGCCATAAATGCTAAAATAAAGGTGATTTCATGAAAAATGAGGCCCTTAGGGGGTGGATAGTTTTTAATAAAGCTTAATACAGAATTTAAAAAATCTCCTATGAAGCATATGGCAGAATTTGATTCTTTTTTACACAAATTGCACCTATGGCTGCCTACAATTATTCCTGAGATAAAGTTGATCCCATGAGGAATGAGGCTCCAGGATGATTGTCTAATTGTAAGAATTGTTTTGAATCTGAAACTTAAATCTGGTTGCTGCTGGAAGTAGTGATATGAAGTGATTTGAATGGCTTTAAATCTTATGTACTCTGGTCAGAGATCTAGGGCCATCACAGCCCTTTTGTTTGCGGTGCAGGTGCAAATCCCAGCAGAGATTTTTTCGCGTTTTTGTCACACTAAGTTGAAAGTATATAAAAGCTTATAAATGTAAATTGTTTAGAAAATTCAAGTTACTTAATACACATTTTGGAGGTTTTTTCCTATGGCAAATTAGGGACACCATACAACTAAATTTCTAGTTTTTCTCAAAAGATCACATTGGAAACATACTTTGGAAATTACACAGTTCTTTGAGGAAAGAAAAAAAATATCTGTTTGCATTATATTTACTGGTGAAAATGTTGCTTTGTTTTGTGAACAGCAGGAATACTGATATTTTCAATGTTCCTGTATTATTATGATTAGTATAGAAATAAAATTTAAATATGGTATTTTCAGTTTCTTGTTCATAAATGATCATCTATGGTTAATTATAGAAAAATTAATTTACTGATGAAAAATCAACAAAACTTAATCATATCTGTATTAATTTTACCACTGTCCTGGTTTTACAGGGAAGTGTTTGGCTAGGGGAGTAAAAATGCAATAAATTCATTAACTTTTGAAGTTCACCAAATAGCATAAATATATTAATTTCCTTGAAAAGTGCCTATTAAAAGTATTCTACCTTAAAGGAATTGACATGAATTATTGATATTCTAGTGCCTTTTCAAGAACCATAACTCCATATGATAGTTGTTTTATTTATCTCCCATTATTTTTAAGTATCTTTGCATGCAATGACTCTTTGATGATATGGTCAATATGCTTCCTTTTCTCTGACAATTCATATGATAAGGTATTCCACCTCTTTTGTGATAGTTCTAGTTTTTTTGAGATACTTGTTCAGAGCTTCCCTGAATTTACCTTTTGGAATTGAACTCAAGTATAAACGATAATTCATCCTCAGGAATGAGTACAAGCATAAATTAAGTTATTTGAGAGTTTAATTATGCTGCATATTCAAACCCTCAATCATTTGAGACACACACAACTTCAGTGCCTTCAGCGCTTTGATTTTTCTTCAGAGAATTGTAATGAACGTGTTAACTAGAGGTGTAACGATACACTCATGTATTCGGTGCACCGAATATTGCCAGTATATGAATACGTATACGTTATTCATGAGGGAAATAACCGAATATTTACAACAAGCCATTAACAACTGATAAAATTGATGATGCAAATAACAACCTATTAATCAATGTCTGAGAAATCAAAAGCTTGACTGCTTCGCCTTGCTAATATCTTTTAGCCAGGTGTCGTAAATGTATTCTCATATCAGTGTACTCTTATACATGCTTCGTACAATACAGTCCAGTCTCTTACCTCTTTCATTCGGGTACATTTGGATATTTTCGTAGAGCTTGCTTGTAACCAGTAATCTAACGCTTGTTGAAACCAATGATATTGCATAATGGCCAAATTAACTGTCTTTTAATGAACCTTTTACCAGAGAGTTGCAAGAAACTGATTAAGACCCTAAAGGAAACAGCGCAGAATGTATTTTCAAAATAAGTATGTTATCTGTTTTGTAGATTAAGATTGTTAAGGTGGGAGTAAAACATAAGAAAACCAGTTGGAAACCATAATATCCATTTGATATTTGAATATCAAGTACGGTAGCTTAATAACAATTTGATTTGTTTGTTTAAGTTGTCATAGTAATTATTTCTTGCATGATCCTGATATGATAATAAATATTTAATTTAAAACATGGAAGACAATTGAAAAAATACGAACACAAATGATAAAATATGAGCAATAAAATGTATCATAATTATTTATATGTAAAAAAATATCGGTATTTTTAATATGGTCGGACCATCCCGGTTTATTGCCCTTTTTTTGTAATTATATTTTGCAACAAAACTTTGATCAAACAATGTCATTTTCTATAGCGTATACTTATTCCAAGTACGCGACAAATTCTTTTTATGTAAACAAAGTAATGTTTAGCCATGTTTCAAACAATTTATTTTTATCATATATTTTCTATATTTGTTCACTTTTATTCAATGATCATTGGGAATACAGTTTATGATCGACGAGATAACAGCCACTGAAACACTTTGATATATGTGCAACTTGAATACAGTTTGTCTTTTATTTCTGCTTTGTAGCAAGGTGTATTCATATTCACGATCGTGATGTGCATTCATATTCGCTACCTGGTGTATTCGTTACAGCTCTAGTGTTAACAGATGTTCATTCTCCTGTCTGAAATGTAGAAATATCAACATATAGTGCAAAATGAAATGTAGACTTAATATCCGGTTTGTCAGTGGGCACCCTCCGAAAGAGAGTGTTTAAGTCAGCGACTTTACCCCCTCGGTCACGGAGGCCCCGCTAGCTGTCTAGTGAGACCTTGGTAAATCTATGTTGCAAATATACTGTGTTTATAATAAGATCACTAAAATAAAACATTACATATTCACGAATTCATCCAGGAAAATGATATTTTTGCCATCTTAATTAGAAAAAAAAATCAAATGGCATATGTATATACATGTTAACACTTAACGGGGCTTCTAACGCTAACTTTCAAAAATTTTGATTTCTCAAAAACTGTACCAGATATTATCCAAATTTTCACCACATGTGGAATGTTGTATTTTACCGCTAGGGAACTTAAT
>CM037787.1:5294963-5344963 GCA_021229015.1 Solen grandis
ACGTGACTGTAACCACACACTCCATTGTTAAAGTCACAACTTCCGGTAGACTGTCTCTGGTAATATCCAAGACTGGAACACACTTCCTGTCCTGACACAGCCGACACTGGGGAACAAAACAAACAAAAAACCATCGAGATTGAAATTTTAAAAAGCCCTGAAATGTTCGCTCCATAACCGAGAAATCGTAGGTTCAATCCCCAGCCACAAAAAGTACTGATATATCTCCCCTTGTTCTTGGTGCTCAGCACATACGGTAGTTCCAGGACTAGCTCGCCCGGCGTTAGAATAATGTGTTGTGGTATCAATCAATTTGTCTTCGGCGTGATACTGCAGCCAGGTAGCAATATATCTGTCTTATGCAGACTCAAATGTGGAAATACTGTCGGTTGCACGTTAAAACCAAGCAAGCAAACAAAATATGTGTTCTTCCATATATTGAATGCACGTACCACCGATCAAATAAACGTCATACTTTCTTTACACGGCTATACTGATTTAACACACCTCAACAGCTCTAAATGACCCTCGTGATTTATTTAATGACCTTTACGGGATCTTACTAAAACTGACAATAATATATTAAACATATTAATCAGATTTAACATGTACATTCCGCAAAAAAGAATTGAAAATATATACCATCATACAGGAAATATAATTTGATTTTGGATATGTATTATAATTGACAGATAGTAACTTTTGTTGAGTGTAGAATAATTCTTTTACAAAAAAAAATAAATAAATAAATAAAATGTAAAATAAAAAATAAAAAATGCGTTATGTTCAAATCTGTTTTCATAAATATTTAAGGGTGTATGTAACAGTTTTTTTCTTCAGTAAAAGTTCCTGATCTTCACATATGTTATGTAAAAAGATGCCCTGAATGCCAGAAACTGAAAGGTCACCCTGCTCGTTTTTATGCTACGTTTGTATATCCATGGTAACTGTTTCTAATAAATAGCTGAAATATAAATCATTCGTTAAAAAGAAAAAAAGACGTTAAGATTAGACAAATAGAAGACGGATATACTAAGTAAACAATTAATTCATAATAATTCAATTTATCTGCATTAATGGTTAAAGTACCATCAGGTACTTCATTTTTACAGAAATGGACAAAAACCCATAGAATATTTGGAAAAGGGAGAGAGAAAATAGTTTCTTTTTCAAACATTTTTTTTTCACAGAAAATCCTTCAATACATTTTTTTTCATTTTTCTTGCAAATTTTCTTAAATGGATGCTTGATTAAAACAATGAAGAAAAAATATAGGCTATCCAGTTTAATTTCGAGCTACTGGACTGTTTTTATGGTAAATGTCTAATGCTAAAAAAGAAGATCGGACAAAATTTAAAATAATTTTTAATTAATTAATTAAGGAAACGTCTTTTACATGCGAACAACTCTTAAACGTAGTTGTGCTGACATTGTAATAGCTTATATCCAAACATTTGGAGTATCCGAAATATGTTACAATTTACATGTCTGAAACATTGCGATGGTAAACTGTAACATACGCCATCGCCTAATGAGAAATATTTTAATGTAAATCAAAAATAAATTAAAAAAAAATAAAGTATTACACAAAACAGATAATGCCGTTGCATAAATATGTATCCACATTGCTTCTAATGTTCCGTGTTTTCTTTTTTTAATAGGAGACAAAATCACAGTATAACAGGATAAATTAATTCAATCCCATTCATTTATCTAACAATCCAGATTGTAATATCAACTATAGGGAAATGTGTAACACCATATCTGACCTTAATTTGATAAGTGACCACGGCTAGCTGATAATAATAACATATCATTAGGTTCAAACTCAATCCTTGTTATCAATAAATTACAAAATACATTTTAAATCTTATTTTCTCTTTTTTTATATGGAAATGACCAGTATTTTAAAATTGATTCTATATAATTGATATCTGATTTCATATCTGAGTAAAAGTTTCTTTTAAATGCATGAAAACAAATATGTATATTGGTAAATACAACTGTATTGCAGATAATTATTCAAATATCTCCGAATGAAATCTCCGAATGAATCTCCAGCATCAATTATTAACACGTTTAATTCAATCAGACTTCCACAATGCAATTGTATTTAAATGAACATAAAAATTTAACGTTAATAAATTAATCTACGTTTACACTTAGTCACGATGTTCGCGATGACTACGATTTGAGAGAAGCGTGGTGAGCGTGTGGGGTCGTAGGCTCGAATCGTGGTAATCTTAAGAGAGTTTGGTGGAATCGTGTTGATCATAGGATCGAGGCAAAATTTTGACAGTCCAAATATTACCATGGTTATCCCGATTTATTCTTAATCATAAGAGAGCATGAGAGAACGTGGAAATCGTAGTAGAGCGTAGTATACAGCTTAACAGACCTTAATGTAACGCATCAGAACTTGATACTCCATCGTAGAGGATCTCGGTGAATACTTAAATTCCACTACGATTCCATTACATTTCTCTCACGCTCTTTCACTCTCTACTACGATTCGTCAAGATATATATGTTGTAGCTCCACGCTCTGCAAGATTCGTGGCGTTTTTGACACTCCACAAAGATGCCAGCCAAAAGAGGGGGGAAATGTTCTCTCAGGGTTCTCGTCTGGTACTTTTCCTCTCTACGATTGTTGCTATTATTTCAAGGATCTCATCAAAGAGATCAGGAGGTGTCCTTACATAGTTTACGTAGGACCAAACAGCTTCACGCCTGAGTTCTCTATTAAGAAGTTGAGAAAACTGTCCGATTCACGCCCATATACATGGTCTCATCTAGCAGGTCTTAGGCCTTCTACTAGTATTTCTTCTTCTCCTTCTTCCTTTTACCATCCAAAAAAAAAATTACTATATAAGCATACAAACATAATGCCAATCCTATAACATGAATAGTACTCACCTTATTTAGTAAGTACTGTTCACCCTATAACATGAATAGTACTCACCTTATTTAGTAAGTACTGTTCACCCTATAACATGAATAGTACTCACCTTATTTAGTAAGTACTGTTCACCCTATGACATGAATAGTACTCACCTTATTTAGTAAGTACTGTTCACCCTATAACATGAATAGTACTCACCTTATTTAGTAAGTACTGTTCACCCTAAAACATGAATAGTATTCACCTAATTTAGTAAGTACTGTTCACCCTATAACATGAATAGTATTCACCTCATTTAGTAAGTACTGTTCACCCTATAACATGAATAGTATTCACCTCATTTAGTGAGTACTGTTCACCCTATAACATGAATAGTACTCACCTTATTTAGTAAGTATTGTTCACCCTATGACATGAATGGTATTCACCTCATTTAGTGAGTACTGTTCACCCTATAACATGAACTATACTCACTTTTTTGAGTTATATTCTCCGAATTATATGAACCTTTCTCACCTTATTTTGTGAGTACTGTTCATTCAATTATATGTGCAGTACACAACTTTGCACTGAATAAGATTATAACTAGTCGTGAACAATTGCATTAAGAGAGTTTTACTCACCATATTTAGTGTTAGTGTAATGTTCACCAAATTATATTATTCATGAGTGATGTTGAAAAGTACTCCCCATATTCATCGAGTGATGTTCACGTGTTATGTGAACTTTACTCACATTATTCACTTAGTAAGTATAACATTATCACATATTCAGTCACCCAATTCAGTGTGTACTGTTCACCTAGTTTTTATGAAGGGTGCTCACCATATTTAAGTGTGTACTCTTAACCCATTTATAAAAACTACTCGACCTGTTCGGTGTGTACAGTTTACCCATTTTTATGAACAGTACCAAACCTATTCAGTGTGTATTTCGTACCGAATTAGTTTCTTAGATATGTGAGCACTTCTGCCTCAAAGTTTCACATTATTCAGTAATCAATGCCCTCTTATTGAATAACTAATGATACTTATTTTATAAATAATGATATAATTTTCTCACCTTTTCATTAATAATTTTTTAATGCTAACTTATTCGAGTTAAAATTTTTTGAGTTTATAATGAACACCTTTTTCATTTCTTCAGTGAGTAATGCTCACCAATTTGAGTTTATAATGAACACCCTTTTCAGGTTTTCAGTGAGTAATTTTCACCTGTTTCCGAGTTTCCGAGCGTCTATAAAACTGTAAGCATAAGCATTGCTGAAATCAAATATAAAATATGGTAAGGAGTAAGATGTTTATTAGGCCTCGACATACCAAAGTGGTTAATAATGGTACGGTATATCTTCCTTGTTTGGAGCTCAGCATATAAGGGTAGATCCAGGACTGGTTGGCCTGGTGTCAGGATAATGTGACTGGGTATGGTACATGGCAACACTATATCTATCTCAAGTAGACCTAGTCTCCAAATAACTGAAATACTGTCGGTTGGACAACAAACAAACTTGCACTGTACAAGAGGAATTCACTGGTATAGATCAAGGTACACTTCAATTATTGGTCCCCTACCGGGATTTACACTAGAGGGGACTATAGGTTGGCCCTCCGTCTGTCCTTCCTTCCGTCTGATGTCCGGAAATCTGGATCCCGCGGTAACTTAAAAACCGTTTAGGATAATGTTATGAAACTTGATATATTAATAGGTGGCCGTATGGAGATTCTGCACATCACCTGTTTTTATTTTCTCGGACCAATATTCTGGTTGCTATGATAATGGAATAATGGATAATTGGAAAAAAAATGCACCTCAACGGTAGGGGACTCATGTGTTACGTGCAACACCAGTTACTTGTTCAAGTGGTCATCATTGATGTTAATACCATACAAACGAAATAGGATCTCTCCATACTTTGCGCATTGCGCACTAGTTGTTGTCGCTGCAACAGTCATGCTAAAGACCCCTTAGAACTACCAACCAATCACAAGCCAGTTGAATTTGAATTTTAAAGAATTATTGACATGTTGTATGCAATGAAGTGTACAGAAATGAATGTACCTCCCTATTTTTTTACCTAATCAATATGCATACCTATGTATACATGTATAGATCAGTGTATGTGCTGTCCATATATGGAAATACCCTCATTAATATGCATACCTCAGGACGACTGTGAAAAGTTCAAAACAGCAATTTAGACATTTTTCCCATTTTTAAAGTGATGGACAATAAGTAGATATGAAGTAATAAAGGTATGTGAAATTCTAGGCCCTAACATCTTATATTAATGGGATACCTCTTTACTGTTGCGCTCAGTTATGTACCTCACTTGGTGATATAGACAAACCTGTGTGTGTGTGTGTGTGTGTGTGTGTGTGTCACAGCAAATATTTACGTTATCGTAAGAAACTGTATAGATAAAATACTTTAAGAAACACATTCAGATTATGCGAGGAGTGACACATTGTTAGGGGTTAGTGAGAATATCTTCTTCTTTCAATTGTTAACCTGTATCACACATATATGTTGGCGTGGGTTTTGATTACACTGATTAGAATATAATGAGGATACTACATTATATATCATCATACTTCTGATTGGGCGTAAGTCTGCATCTTATTTATATACTTGTTTAGCGTATATTTATCTGTTACTTGTAGTTATATGTTGCATATTCAAGTTAAGCTGTATCATCTGATATTTCATATATTCAATTAACTACCATTAATTTGACACACTCGACTATTTAATGCGTATTCTACGGCAGAAAACACAGGTATAGTCAGATTTAAACTTCAAAGTATTTCTTAAGTCGACTATGAAACATGTCTTATAGCATATACAAATCGTTCTTGTCTGTCTGCGACAAGTCATTCTCAGTCTTCTGTTTTCCAGTGTCGGCTGTGTCTGGACAGGATGTGTGTTCCAGTCTTGGACATTACCAGAGACAGTCTACCGGAAGTTGTGACTTTAACAATGGAGTGTGTGGTTACAGTCACGTGGGAACATGGATACGGCACTCGGGAGCCTTCATTGCTATGATCACATATAAGGTCATTGATTCAGGACATGGTAAATGAACAATTCCCAAGTAATACACGCATAATAATAAAAAGTAATATTCCCATCAAAATTATTAATTTTTTTTTATTTATTTTCTTATTTTTGTGAGAAATGTATATGCTTTATTTGATATTTTGAGACACACGTTAATTAGACTGATATATTTTTTCTGTCTCTATTACAATATATTTCATTCAGAAATTAAATCATTTGCAAATGTTTATTAAAAAAAAAGTTTGATGAATTTAATACTTTTGTACTTATTTAACATTACGTAAGATATATTAAAATGTCTGTTGAAACCACAAACTTACCAAAGATAATTACAATACTTTTATCTAAATTATGAATGTCTCCTTTTGTTTGTCCCTATTATGTATTTTGGTGGATTAGTCTATATCCTAGCCATTTCTGTTTCATAATTATCAAAAATATCACTAAATATATGAAGATCAGTATAAGAGAGAGAGAGAGAGAGAGAGAAAGAGATGCAACATGCTCAATGATGTAATATCATTGTACCGTAGCGATGTGCATTATCGAACACGTTGTTTTCCCATTTAGAAGGGCTCTATGGGATTGATGAAAGGCTCTGTCTGATACAAATCTGAGATTATTTTTTCATACTTTCAATCTAAAAGAACTTGATTTCATTTTAAAAAAAAGCCATAATATTCCCCGTGTCGCATCACGTGACAGGGGTTGAAATCAAAATATCGTTGCAACATCTCTGATTTGAAGATTTTCATACTTATTTATTTGTCAAATTTCCATGTTCTGAATCTGAATCTGAATATTGTACGTTGTAGATCTCAATACTGGGTTTTACACAACATGTTTGGTCATAAAGTTTTGAAATTTAACGTGAATTAAGTACACTGTGTTATCTCGCAGAAGGCTAATAATGCCATTAACAAAATTAACATATCTTTCAGGAAGTGGAGACTACTATATTCTCGACTCAAACAAAGACTTGGACACGTCACTTCCCAATAATATCACATCGCCATCTCTGGATCCCGGCTCGTACTGTCTCAGTTTCTGGTACCACGTGACAGCAAGTGATGTAAGACTGGAGGTGAAGACGACCACTGGGGCCATTTTAACCGTGTCGGCTGCGGAACCCGGAAATACACACACATGGAGACAGGCCACGGTCTCTGTACCGCCACAACATTCACAGTTTCAGGTGAGAGCCAGTGTGGACAAACAGTAAAGAAATAAACGTTTATTTTGACAGCTACACCTATACGTGTTGTATTTGTACGGTGTTATTTTCGGGCCAGTTTAATCCTCACGACAACGCGATAATTATAGCGTTGTAGCATATCAAAAAAACAACAACATATATTCATTAGAGATTTAACAATCATCGCGAGGTTTTGGTGCGAAAATTATCGTCTTAATCTTCACGTCAGTTTCGGAAGTTTGAATCAATCTACAACTAACGACAGAGCTTTTACAAATTTTCGCAGGAAGGCGACACAATGAGCCTTTTCTCAAATCCTCACCAGGATTTATAAAAAAAATCTCGCATTGTTGCTTTATCGCGTTATCTCGTAGGACTACATGTGACTAAATTGTGACTAAATTGCGACTGGCTGTAAGTTTTTTTGTTTGTTTTTTTTTGTCTTTTTTCGTTTCTGTATTTATAAACCTTTGACATACGGACAAGCACAATTGTGTCATATTTATACATTTAATGCCAAATCAGATTGAAAATCCAATATAATAATAGCCCTTTCGTTCTATGAGAATTAGCAATAATAATGATCAAGATCTTCAAAAGTACTGACGTATGTTACAAAAAAAAAAAGAAAATCAGCTTGCAAATAATTCCTATGCTAACAAGGTTGTTTAGTATGCTAATAAGGTTGTATAGTAACACATATGCTAATAAGGTTGTGTAGTATGCTAATGAGGTTGTGTAGTATGCTAATAAGGTTGTGTAGTATGCTAATAAGATTATGCAACTCGTCATAACATCTCAGCCCGCAAGTAACTCGCGTGTGACGTTGTTTCACACTGGATACCTGAATAATTTCGTTGATATTAATGAAGCAAATTAAAAATAATAAAAAAAAAACGGTATAGAAAATATAGAAAACGGTATTCTAGAAAAAAAATGAAGTAAAGGGAAGAATGAAAAGTAAAATATCTACGTTTAATAGCATAGTTTATTCATAACTTTTATTTAAACACGGAAATATAATTACAATATACTAATTAAATTATTTGTAACAATTTCATATCAATGTTATTGACATGTTGCCTTCATTCATACACAAAAATCTGATCACAGATTATACAATTCGCTTTCCGTCAGCATTCAACACCTGAAAACATGTTCCTACTAAAATATCTTTCAATCTGATCAGGGTTTTAATGGTAAAAATTGTGAAACATGGTAAAAAAACTGATTAAAATGCAAGTAAAAGGATTTGTAGCATTCGGAACCCGTCATTAGTTTTGAGAATAAAAATAACATTGTAAACCTGTTCAGTCAGATAGTAGACACATTACGCCGAGTATAAAAGTTTTACCCACATCAGCCTGCGACTCGAGTGCTGGTCTGGTTTCACATCAGTCACATGAATTATAGGTAACAATCAGAGATATCCCGTTGTGAACAGTAATGATTATTAGCATTAAGTTTGTAGGGCAGCTTTATTGAAGAAATCATGTATTCTCTCTTCTATTTCACTATGGAAAAATATAGAATGAATATACTAGAAATTCTATAAAATTGCAATCATTTAAAAATAACCTGCTGAAAACAAAATCATATTTTTTCTCTGTTTTACTATCACGGCGAAATGGTTTTGGCAATTAATACTTGCACGGTACCTGGAGTGATATAAATTGAGACCTTCATAAAATCATCTTAAAACTGACTCTTACACTTCATAATCAAGTGATCCAAACCTACCATTAATAGATCATTTATAAAAATGTTGATGCATTTCATTTAAACATAAAGACAACTAAATAATTCAAGCAACAGCTCTATCTGTTGTGATAATATTATATTTTGTGTGTAGTATTTAGAGCCAAAACTGACCAGTCCCCCTCTGTTAGTTAGCTGGATTAGTATATATGCATAAGTTGCATGAAATATGCGTGTATTGTGTTCACAAGGCTCTTTAAGAACATTGATTTGTTATCATTATGTGTGTATTGTGTGTGTTAATATATTTTATTATATGTTATATATTTATATCACATGTTTGTTATCATCTAACGCACGTCATTACTATAATATTTTGATAAGCGGTGCAGAAGAAAAAGGTTAAACGGTATTAAAAAGTAAGACACCCACGTTATAGCATAATTAATCTGATTCATAATTAAATACGGATAGTGTATTGCAATATACTAATTAAATTATTTGTTTCCATTTATGTGATGTACATTGCCTTTTTCAAATCTAATGTTGTCTACCTAAATGCATGTCTAATATGAACCTGATCACGGTTTATACAATTTATACAATCTGCTTTTCGTCAACACCGGGAAACATAATATTATGTTCAAACTAAAATATAGTTCAGTCTGATCGGGCTTCTTAATGGTAAAACATTGTGTAAAATTGATTAAAAATGACGCAACCCGAAATGCTTATAGGACACATATAACTACCATTGTGAAATCACTGGATACTTTCTTCATAAAAATAGTTCTATGCGGCAACGCGAGGTTTTTATAAATCCTCAAGTAAGACCCTCGCGTTGTCGCTCTGTCGTACTCAACAACAACAACGACGACAGCAAGATGATTAAGATTAGACGACAGTTATCGCCTTAAACCCTTGTGATGATTGTTAAATCTAAAATCTCGCTTGTATATATGATTCTTTGGACATAGCAATGTGATAATTATTTAGTTATCGAGTGTTTGAGGAGCGAGGATTAAGTATCCCCGTACTTTTGTGACTCGTTTAAATCTTTGAAATTCCGATTGAAGTTTCTTTCTAGCTAATGCAAGCAGAAGAAGAAGATAACTAATAGTAATGATGATAAAAATAATAATGAAAAACACGTTTTGTTCAGAGATAGTTAAAAAAGTATATATATGCTGAACAGACTTTCAGAGCAATTAGAGTTATCACTGAAGTCGAAAAAATGGTGCTGATATAGCTCCCTTGCTTGGCCCTCAGTCCATAAAGGGTAGTTACATGACTGGCTGGCCCGGTGTCAGGATAATGTGACTGGATGTGGTATCATGCAACATGTCTACGGCCGTACTGCAGTGTGGCAGCACTATATACTTATATCTGTCTCAAGTAGACATCGTCTCCAAATGACTGAAATACTGTCGGTGGGACGTTAAATCAAACAAATAATATTTGTGGTCACAGACAGTTTAACTGCATGTCAGTATAGTCTCAAGCAATTCAATTTTTGTTATTATCACTTACTGTAGACTTACAATACTCAAGAAGTATCAACCTTAAATTTTGTGTATCGCACGAAGGAAACACTAAGAAAGTGCACTCACAAAATACTTGGTACTCATGATGGATAATCCATTTCATAAGATTAACAAATAGTATATGACGATTCTATTAGGTCTAAATATTGTAGTTCGCCTGTATGACTGCAAGACTTAGATATTGTTTATCTTTCAGATCGTCTTCCGCATCTTACGAGTTAGCGGTTTTTTGAAAAATACCAGACAGTTGCAATAGATGACATCGTTGTCAGTGAGTTAAATAGTCTTCATTTATCACATAACGTTCCTTGTTTTCCGTGTAATATAACCATTACGTATTTTTTTATATTTTATGACAACTCGTGTGAGATTCTATATATCTTATGTATATATATTATTTCAATGAAGATCTTCCTTATTGTTTATATGGTATATGGTGAATTGTAGCACGTTCAGATATTACAAATTCAACAAAAGTAATATAAAACTCTAGAATGAAAATTAATAAAGGTTGGAATTGTAACATATTGAGAAAGGATGAAAGTGGGAGAAATAAAGAAAACTAAAAAGACAGAAAGGAGAAAGCATGTAACGAAGGGTAACGCTCATTGAAAAAACATGTAGAAGTTAAGATCCATAAGCTGCATATTTGAGCGTCAGGAACCTTACCTTTACGTCTTAATATGGATATAGCTTGATATGCTATTGTTTGTTAAGTTGTTGTTTAGAGTGAATTGTTTTTAAATTATGTTCCTTGAAAAACAAGTATACCTGTTAAAATGATCTTTTTTTGCCGATAAGTTCCTGTGAGGAAAAAAAATGGCACGAAGAGTTGCTTCTTAGATTGTACATGAACTCTACGTAAATATATTTAAATTGATATAATACCATAAAGATCTAAATTGCAATATAATGATAAATTGACAATGTATTTTACATGAATAAAGTGGGATTTTTTATTTATAATTGCAATTTGTTTTCTTTTCATGACAAATGTGGTTTTCATGAATAGAAAAGAAGTATACTTATTATATCTTATTCATGTTATACTTTAGTTTCTCTTTCTGAACAGATTAAAATTACTGTGTGAACGTTTTCAGTTTTCAAAAAAAGATTTGAACTTTTGATATTTCATATATTTATCTGTAGAGACATTTTATATTATAGCATTTGGATTTCATAAAAAGTAGTTCCATATGTTATGACTGTTAGTTTAAGGATATGAATTTTAGAATGCTAGGTATGGCATGCAGCAAGTATCCGAGGTCTTTAATATCCATATACATCAAACAAGATCATTTTTTGTGAATATGTGTAAATATTTGATATATACTCCATAATATTATGTGACCTGTTCTATCAGTTTATTTTCTTTATCATTTGTTTTACAGGATATGTGTATGTTATAAACTTGTATGCACATCTATGCATCTAATTAATTTCATGTAGTAACTTTGTCTAAATGATCTAGGTAAGCAGGAAATACCGACAACTGTGAAGACGACAACGCCACACATAACAACAGAACAAACGACAACTCCCGGTGCACGTGGCGTGTGTGCTCTGCCACAGTCAGACAGATACCTGATTGGGGACTGCTCGTTCACTGACAACAATACGTGTGGCTACATGTTCGGATCCCAGTGGGGAGTACAGGAGGGGGGTTACCAGGTATTTGGACATGACATCGTGCATATACAAAATGGTGAGCTTTGAATGTATTTTTGTATATTTGATTTATACAATTATCAACTGTATATGATTTGCAATAAAAATCGAATTACACGTCGCCTTGAAATGAAATGATAAAACTGTATCCTCTATTGCTTGCTCTCAGTGATTTATTTTTTCTTAGCCTATTTAAAGATGCAAAATAACGATACATTTGAACCATATAATATTTCAGGAAACGACTTTTACGCCTTATTCAAGCCCAACAGAAGTGCGATTGGAGTGACGAACACAATGACGTCACCAGACTTCCCCCCTGGTGACTACTGTCTCAGCTTCCAGTACGTTCTACCAATCTCCCTATCTAACCTCGAGATCCGGGTACAGACCAACACCAATGTCAAGGTCATCTGGTCACACCCACAGCATTCTGGTTTTGTGAAGTCCTGGACAGATTTGTCTTTGTCGATCAGTGAAACTACACCATTTCATGTGAGCGTCTTTACTGTATTCTCTCATAAATGTAAGACATTCCTAAAACAACCTCTTAATCAACAGTTTATGGAAGGCCATAGCTGCCTTTAGTATATACGTCTTAGATGATGAAGTCGTTTAAATATATGGTGCTGTGGCTTTGATATATGGCTGGTATATCGCGTGACCGAAGCTATCTTTGTGCTTAGTGATTATGGGGTACATATCTGACCAATTGATGGATCTTTGCAATAAAATTTGCAATAACTTTACAATTCCGGTTGTACAGGGGACGACGATTGCAATAAATTCTATGATGCCATTCAAACAAAATGATGAGTTTTAATAACATATTACAAACGGATTACGGGACATATTTGGTGGATAATGATTATGGGATACATTTTATACCAAAGTAAAGGACCCGGACTTACAATAACATTGCAGTAACTTTATTGCAATTCATACTAAACACGGGGAGGAGAATTGCAATAATATCGAGAATTGCAATTAACTTTTAATACATATTCAAACTTAAGGATCGCGTTCAAAATCATATTACTGTTTAGTAAAGTTGTGTGTTTTTACGGTGGTGCTTTTGGACATATAGTATTTGAATAGATATGCGTTTCAAACCATGAAAATAGTGTAAAAAAGAATTTCAAAAAGATGTCGTAAAAGATGGATCACATAAACTCCGGATAATGATAATGAAGTTCGAATAATAGGTTAAATAAAAAAAAAAGAGAGAGAGAAAAAGTAAAAAGTGTGGCCATACTACGTGGTATATGACGACATTTAAAGTCTTTACAAACAGCAAAGATGCTCGATGATGACCGTCTTCACCATTACGGTGAAAAACCAAGATTTGCAAGAAGTTTTAATTCGGAAACATGAGGATTGCAAAAATTTCATGAACTCAGAAGGTTTTCCAGATTGTTGGAAACAATTGTCTCTAAAATTTGGCCTGCAGTTTTGGAGAACAGGTCTCTATAGTTTTCACTATATACATATAAGGCTAATTGGCCTTGCCCCTGGTGGCCATGTTTTCTTTTTACGGATCAGAATAATTTTGGCAATCTTGGTAGTGGGTTACACAAGGAACATCTGTACTAAAATATTTTGAAATTTGGCCAGTAGTTTTGAAGGAGATGACTGTTAAAGTTTTCTTTAGTTTTTCTTTTCGTTGCAATGGCTACCAGAGTTTAACATGGATCAAGTTTATTTTAGCAACTTTTGTGAAGGTTCACCTAATGATCATCCCTGCCAAGTTTAATCAAATTCTGTTCAGTGGTTTCAGAGGAGATGTCGTTTAAAGTTTTCACTATATACTCGTACATATGGGGAAAATTAGTCCCGTCCCTTAACAGATCGGAATAATTTTAGCAATCTTGGTAAAGGGTTACACAAGAAACATCTCTACTAAAATATTTTGAAACCTGGCCAGTAGTTTTAAAGGAGATGATTTTTAAAGTTTTCATTTTTTTTTTCCTTTCCGTTACCATAGCAACCAGATATTTGGTCCGAGAAAAAAAAACAAAGAGACGTGCATAATCTCCATACTGCCATCTATTCATATACCAAATTTCATAATATTATCTTAAACGGTTTTTAAGTTATCGCAGGATCCGGACATCCGGACGGACAGACACACGGACTGACAGACAGACGGACAGACAGACGGAGGGCAAACCTATAGTCCCCTCTGGTGTAGACACCGGTAGGGGACTTATAAAGAAATTAAATACTTACAGCAGTTTTTCACTCTGAATCGATGCAGAATATGCTTTTCGCGTTAGCTTAAAATGACGTCTTTTATCACATGGTATGGCCACACTGGTAAAGGCATTTTATGTTTTTCATGCCATTGACATGTTCACAGACTTTACAGCTTTTCCCTTGTCATTGGGCTTCAGTATCCAACTTACGATCTCTCTGGGGATTATTTCACTCCGTGTATGACAGCCCACGTTATGGCGTCACGGAATTATACCGCCCTCTCAGGTAACCACATTCAACTGGATGAAGTAAAACAATGCGGGGCAACTTGTTCCTCAAGGAAATGAGCAGTGTTCATGGCAGGGCTCGAGTCCGATACATCTCGATCTCGAAGCGCGTGTCCTGCCGCTGGACCTCTGCTCCCTAATAGCTTCATTAAGTTTGAATATGGATAACAAGATAGATAGCATTATATTAAAGTTGTAAATTCGTATACTTTGTATATATGTATATAAAAATGGTATTTCCTCAAAATTAAGTATATTCCAAAAGATTGGATTTTTTTTGCCATTGTTAATTCAAATTCGCCCTTGATTCGATCCATATCTGCCAGGTGAATTGGATTAATGGATTGACTTCCGGTTTTAAGTTTTACGTCATATCTATCAAACTAACATTTATACACATCTCTCTCACTCTCTCTCTCTCTCTCTCTCTCTCTCTCTCTCTCTCTTTGTCTGTGTCTGTTTAGCTCTCCACGAAATCCATCGAACCAGCAATTAGACACACCTTCTCTCTCACTTATATTGCGTGTGAGCGTGGCATAATGTCCGGTTATGTCGTTTTGTTTGAAAACGGGCGTATGTACGGAATCCATTGTACGGAATCCCCTTCATACCACGAGTATAGGGCCAAACAGGTGTGAGTTCACGCGACAGTTACACATTTCACAGACTCTGTAAAATTTGTTTTTCACTTAGAAATATATTATCCTCACATACTCCGCTATTTCATTTCGTTAGAACTAGAACATATAAAGACTAATATTGCTAATATGATGTTATAGTCATATATAAGTACATGTAAATGGTATTTAAATACCCTAAACCTTATATGACTCTAGGCAACCATTTACAGTATATATATTTCATGTTCGTATCAATTTAAGATTTATAATGTAACATTAATACACATGTGTTACTATATTTTCACATAGAAATATGACTTGACTATTTGAGTTTACCGTCGCTTCGACATTATTTCAGTCATAAAGCGACGTCCAGCTAATTACAGACACAGGCTACCGGCGTGGGACCCCCCAATGATACAAAGTAACAATTCAAAACACATTTTATAACAAAATGTCACAATACAATACATATATTTCCAACGGATAATCAATTAGGGTGGAATGCATCGATACTAGCGACTTCTGGAAAAAAGCATAACTTGTGAGAATTAAATAAATACATAATTTATTGTTTAATATGGGTATTTGTTGGAAATATTGTATTTCTGTGAAGTTGCCGTTGAAAAGCGCATTGACTGTGATATGCATTGCTTTGGTCACATCGTGTCCGAGTACAGCTTCCATTGAGTTTCGTGACTCGTATTGTCTTTGTAGTTTACCTAAGATAGAAAATCGACTCGGCAACGAAAAGGCATATTGCTTCTGCGTTGAACAAGACTTGCATATTTGAAATCGGCTAAATTTGTGTCAGATACGAAGTTCAGAATACGACCATGTCAGTTTTCCTATAGATTTATTTTCAACGGAGAGTTACATACCTTTTCTTATTTTATGATATCAATAATTTTTTTTCTTGAATTGTGAAATTTTGTTATAAAATTTGTTTTGAATTGTTATTTTGTATCATTGGGGGATCCCACGCCGGTAGCCTGTGATTACAGGTGGAGGAAGACCCCGAATGCTCTGAGGCATCCGGGTAGAACCACCGACCTACCGCAATCCAACTGGAAGGCTTCCTCACATGAAAATCCGAATGACCCTGCCGGGATCGAACCCACGCGGTGAGGGGTTGAGTGAGTGTTAAAGTCAGCGACTTTACCCTCTCGGCCACGGAGGCCCCCATAGAAATATGATTTTGAACTCCCAATGATAAATTGCCTTGCCGAATCGAAAAAAATAAGAGAAAAATATAAAAAAAAGTGAAATTTCAAGACAACCTGGACCTAAGCAGGTAAAATCCTGAAAAACAAATATCAACTTTGTAATTTTGTAGACAAAAAACTATAAATTAATGTTCTTGTAGAAGAAACTAAGAGAGATTGATGATTTAGGATGCAGCTGCTGCCGATGATGGTGAGGATTCAAAGATACATAGTTCTTATCTCACTGACCACACAGAACGTCTCGTTATCTGTTTCTAAACCGTTTGTAATAAGTCATTTAATATTATCCTTAGGTTTGAACGTGTTTTTAAAGGTGTTGCAATTCTCGATTTTATTGCAATTCTCGGTCCCCATATTTTGGTCAAAATGTATCCCATAATCACCGACCACCCAGAATGCACCGTAATCCATATCTAAACAGATTGTAATGTGTAGTTAATCGTTATGTTTCAGGCTGAACATGTATTTCAAATTTATTGCAATTCTCTTTTCCCTGTACAACTGATTCTAGATGGTATCGGATTAAACTTTAGCAAGGCAGTTTAACAGTTAATCCAATTGATAGTAGAAGCCTCTAAAATCTTACTAAACCACAACGAAGGATGACAATGCATGTTCAAGTCTCTGTTAAAGTTCGGCCATGCCTCGCACCGTAGCAACGAGACCCCTGCGAACATCCGGGATAACAATTTGAGTCATATGTATTCATTCTTTGCCGCTGTAATTGCCGATGAAAAATGAACATGTAATGCATGCAATGTCATTTTTTCATGACGTCTTTTTGCTAGGCAGAGATACACCAAATTAAGAACACTCGAAGGCTCAGGGAATTGAAGCCGTGCATCGCACGATTGATGACGATGCAAGCAGTATATCATTTCCAGGTATTCACAAGCGCAGATTGCAGATAAAATTTAACACACCGCCTCTTCCGAGGTGGCATTAGAGGATTTGCACGTGACACTTTATTTGACTGATAGAAAACTTTGACTTTAAGGAAATTACTTCATTCCAGATAACATTTGAATCCACGTCTACCAGAAGCTTCGTGGCTGTAGCCGGTATAGACGAGATAAAGCTTTATTCAGGTGAGTATTTAAAGCTCCTGGGACAAACCATACTTCAATACTAAGATCGGCTTAAGCAAAAATCTTCAGTGTGTTTGTGTAAATACTTTGACTTTTTCATATTTTATTACCGCTTTATGGAGTTACAGGTCTTTTTTTTTTCTTCAATTTTTAGCTCGACTATTCGAAGAATATGAGAGCTATTGTAGTCATCCTGGCGTCGGCGTTGGCGTTGCAGCTTTTGGTTAAAGCTTTGCGTGCAAGTTACTATCAACCTTATATTTCAAAAACCATTTATGGTATTGACTTGAAAGTTTATAAATATGTTCAGGGGCATCAGACAACCAAGGTAGGTAACTCTTGACTGAATTTAACATGAATTATGGCCCCTTTTTAACTTAGAATAGAAATTTTGGTTAAAGTTTTGCGTGCAACTCTTGATGGAATATATTACAAATTATGGCCCCTTTTTAACCTGGAAATTTTGGTTGAAGTTTTGCATGCAAGATACTCTCATGCTTATATCTCCAGGCATTTGATTAATTTTAAACATCTTTAATATGTTTAGGTGTATCATACTTTCATGGTTGATAACTTTTGATGGAATATGTTACAAATTATGGCCCTTTTTTAACTTAAAAATTTGGTTAAAGTTTTGCATGAAGGATTTATGCTAAATTTTGGGGTATATACTTAAAGGAAAGATGGAATTTATTAAAAATTATGACCCCCTCTTAACTTAGAATTTTGGTTAAATTTTTACATTCAAACTACTATCCAGCTTATATCTCAGAAATTGCTTGTGGAATTGACTAGAAAGTTAAGGAGTGTATTCAGGGGCATCAGAAAACTAAGGAGGATAACTTTTGGACTGAATTTTATACAAATTATGGCTCTTTTCTCACTTGGATTTTTGGTAAAATTTTTGCATTCACAGTGCTATTGTGCTTATGTCTCAGTAACTAGGCAAGGAATTTATTTTAGACATCATAAAAATATTAAGGGGTATCAGACTTTCAAGGTATATCATTTTTGACTGTTATTATGTACAGGGTATGTGAAGGGCAAGAATTGAAATAGATTTCATTTGATTTACCAACAAGCATTTTGAATAGTCGAGCGTGCTGTCCTCTGACAGCTCTTGTTCTGTTCATATCATTCTTAACTTTCTTATGAAACTGTGTAAAAATCATAACCTCCATATCGTTAAATGTTAATCATCTGATGGGCACGACGCTTGATACTGACCTTCAATATCACTTTTGAGTGAGGTCACGGAATTACAAATGACTTCCTGTCACTTTTTCGTCATGCGTATAATTAGATTTGTCTAGATTTTATTCTGGTTCAAATACGAAGGCGAAAACAACATTAATTTTGAGGAACACGAGAAACCTCACGTATTCTGTTTGTTACAGATAAGATGTTTACTACATCACGAAAAACCTCTAAAATGCCAGCAATTCCCATGACTACAACAACACCCACCACAACACCCCCGACCACCACAGCACCCCCAACCACATCAATAACCAAAACTTCAAAAACCACATCCACCACTCCAACAACCACACAAATCACAACTCCTATATCTACATCAACCGTAACTACAAAACTTGCGATCATATCAACTCCCATGACTAAACGAAACATTACATCTCGACCGATTACTCCGTCTGATACCGTAACACCAACAGATGCTTCGGCCGGTACTGCAACGTTCATGAATTCATCAGCTTTGTCAGGAGAGACAACTTCAAAAGGTACCTTTTTAAAATAAAATAGTAATATCCCTCAAATCGTATTTTCGGTTACTATATATGCATATCTTCCTTAATAATAAAAATGCAGAAAAGGTGTTTAAATATATATTTTTTAATTATGGAAATACATGTACTGAACTCTTCAATCGAGTTGTAGTTTGCTTTAAAAGCAATTGAATTGTGTCAATATTACTCATGAATATAAAAAATGTGAGCTATATTCACGGCCATGGAACAGAGTTTAAATCTGTTTGTTATTTTGGAGGATATTGAAACATACATGTATTCATGGTAGATAACTATATCTTTTATTGGTCACTCTTGAAATAATCAAACATGCTATCTTACAAAACATGAAACACATGTTCATAATTTTGAAAAACATCGTTTAACTTTCTTTATTGCGAGAAAGTTGAAAGATTGAAATCATTTTTATTTATTTATTTCATTGTTAACGGATTTCAACTTACGTCTCCAGTTGACAAAACGAAATCTTAAAAATATTAGAATTTATTAAGTCATTTTCTGTAGATGGTCCTGCTATAGCTCCTTTGATAGGCGCTCAGAACATGGGGGATTCAGGGACTGATTAGCCAGGTGACGAGATATGGCTGGTTGTGGTTTCAAGCCATCTGAGCCAGCACTATAATCTGTCTCATGAAATCAAAACCCCCAAATGACCATGATGTGTACAACACTTTTTTTTAATTAATAAGTGTAAAGACAGTTTAACTGCTATTTGCTTAAACACATTAATTTAAATACATAAATTTAACGTTTGATATTGGTTTGGGCAATCTACTTAATGAGCAACAGTCCGAAGTTGTTGTAAGGGACAGTTGTCCTACAATCTTCTCTGATCTACTGTACATAGCGAAGTTGGAGACTGTTTCTTGTATAATCTTGTTCCTGACAGGAAGAATGGACAATACGATTTATGGCAGTGCGACATTTCACATTTTAACTTAATTAATATGCAAAGATTCTATGCAGTATTTTGTGATTCAAAGACAATATTTTAATATGTAAACTTTTGAATACAAGTGATAGACTAGAATCGCGTACGTTTGCCGAGTGAACCCGAATTTATTGAAATATGCATATTAAACATATCTCAGGTATGATGTCGTTTTATATTTGCGCAAACACCTTTTTAACATAAAGATCCAGAAACCGTTTGCGCAAAAAATAAAACGACAACGTCTATTTTATAAAATGTTTAATAACTCTATTAAAGTTTCATCGAAGAGCAGCAAAAAAATCAGGCCGATAATCTATGGATTATAATTTGAAGGAGAGAGTGTAGATTATGCTGGAAGAGGAAGGATTAAAAGTTCCGTAGTGACATATATGATTTTTTTTATATATTTTCATACCCATATCATCCAAGGGACAGACAATGTCGAGTCAAATTCAGCTCAACATTCTATGAAAATTAAAATACATTTGTTAAATTCCTTTATGCACGCAGATGTCAGCTGGTGTTTTCACAATGTGTTACATAAACTGTGCCATCTGTATATCATATTTTACACAACATTGCCATAAAAATGTTTCAGTCCCACGACTGGAAGACGCCATCCACCCAACCTGTTCTGTGGCATCATGGAACGTTGTAGTCAATATGACGCTTCTACGTCAGTTATACCCACACGTAACGTCACGCAACCTCTACTTCGGGGACACGACATGTCTCGGCACACAAAAAGACGATTTATTGATTTTCGAACAAGGTCTACGTGAGTGCCTTACGAGCGAAAAGGTAAAAAAAAGTTACACGACAATTTTTTTTCTCCATAATTTCTTACTCCAAAAATTTATTTTTCTAATACACAAGATAAAACTAAAAGAAAACGATGTCATTTGCTTGTAAATGCCGATATACAATGCAATTAAAGAGCATATGCAATTAGGGTGAGTGACAGCTGTTTATTTACACACACACACACACACACACACACGTGAAAAACAAACCCATAAATATAAACTACAGTTTGTCGTACTTGATCGTCCAATAAAATGCTTGTATTTCGTTCAAAATGTTGAAAATATATTGCATAAAATGAACCGCGATAAATATGATACCAATATGGGCGGAGCTTGATGCGGCGGCGAATGATAACGTCATGTTTTGTTAGCTAAAATATAAATGTATCCAGTAACGTAGACTCTGAACCGTAATTAAAGCAATGCGTGTGCTGTCAGTCAAACTGGGGGCGGTTCCATAATACTCATCGTTTATTTTTTTAAATTTTATGGAATTTACCGCAAGCGACGCGAAGCGTACGCCATACAGCTTTGCCTTTGACCTCGCATCATGGAACCGCCTCCCGTTTGATCGACAGTGCACGTGATGTCCTAAGTACGGTTCAGAATCAGTGTTGCTGGGTCCATTCATATTTTAAGCTAACAAAACATGGCACAATCTTTGCCGCCGCATCAAGCTCCGCCCATAATGGTCTTTGGTCGCTAGGTTAGTTCATAGTTGCCTTGATCTAAACGATATAGTCACTCGGGCTCCTATACTTATGCAATATTTATTTCTTTTTAAATTTGAACAAAATGCAAGCATTTCATTCATTGGACTATTAAGTTGGACAAACTGCAATAACCCCTTTCGCTGTATCACTCTCCCATTTTTTTAGATATATAAGTAAAAAGTTGTATAAATCAAATATTCATTTATTTCAGGTATCCGGAGACAAATTAATATATGAAAACGACTTGATATACGCTGTATTTGACCCCATCAACCCTTTTATCATTCGAGAGCATAGAGGGACGTTCGCCGTAGAATGTGACGTAAATCGGAACGCGGCTACGTCATCACACGTTCACCATGACGTCAATACCCACCATTTTTCCAGTACCAGTAACTACAGCATCAGTATTTCCTTTTACCGGGATATAGACTTCTCTCATGAAATACCGGGAAACCCACTGCAAGTACAGGTTGGTGACGATGTCTATGTTAAAGTATTCACAACGACAACCAACTGGGCAACAAAGATGCGACTGAAAAGTTGCTATACCGTACCCTCCAAAAATGCCCCCGAAAACATGAGATATTACATAATAAGAGATGGGTGAGTAATCATAATAAATAAACCGGAAACATAAAGCCTTGCAATTCTTAACAGTGATAAGGATGTTTACAAGCACTTGCACTTTAGTTTGAAAAAGGATACGATACGACTGTGTGAATTATGAGGCAAACATGATCTGATCTTATTATACGTTAGGCCCCTTACAGTGGATAAACGAAATCACTGTATGTACTGTACGTCTTGCAATTACAAGCGCTTACTACTTCCGATCACTGCACTTTTCTTGGAAGCCTATATATTTTAACTGGTACCTTTTTCTTGTGAAAACAGGCAGTAGACTCGTTTATCCACTGTGTTATTGATCATTTTACGGAAAGGATTTCAAAAGTCGCCTTGCTATATGTCTGGGCGGCCTCTGTAACAGAGCAACTGTTTAAACTCGCATTCAACGGTCAAGTCACGTCTGGTATTCGACATTTATCTCGGTATTTTTATGATACTTAAAAATCTCCATGTTTTATATATACATACGACGAGTGGTCTTTATATTAGGAAAGATTGTTCTTTACTATAATTGTGTTAGATCTGCTTTATGGACTGACAAGGAAAACATGGCGAAATTTCGTGTAATATGGTCTGGTTTTACATATTTGGTAACAAAATAAATGCAGATAAAAAAAAAATCTTTTAAAATACTCTGAGATTATTTTGATGTTTCTTGTCACGTGTTCAAGGTTCAAATGTAGAGGCAATTATTTCTGATACTGTACATCTATTTTTGCATATCACTCCTACATTTTGATAGAAATATATAATGGTAGATATTAGTTTTCTTTGTGTGGTAAATTGACAGTTTCGTTTTAAAGTTTCATATAAAATATATATTCATAATTTCATCAGTTCTGTTTCGCAGATACGGTCACAGATCTGATATTTTGTACTTATTGTATAACGCATGTATTTCTCATTAATTTATCATTTAATAACAATAAAAACCTGCCCAAGATATAAATAATTGCTGGTCAAGATATTTGCTTCTTGCAAACAAGAACAAGAATAAAACAATATAAAAGACATTTCATAATTTTCGAAAATAACATGTGTTATCTACTCTTGAAAGGTGTGAGACGGACCCAAACACACATATCGTCTCCCAGTCTGCCCACGAGACGAAATTCGTCTTCAGGGATTTCGAGTATTCCACCAATCACGAGGGACTTGACATCAACTGCTCTGCTACCTTCTGTGACTCGACAGACTATTCGCCAAAATGTCGCCAGATGTGCAATGCGGGAGCACCCCCTGTGATTGGCTGACATTGAGTTACATGGTGTCGTTCCTACCCAAAATTGATTGACCTAAATGCAATTTTGCAGACTATATGTTTTATTATACCCCCCCCCCCCCCCCCCCCTCCGCCCTAAAAAAAGATAGATATATAATTTTGGATTTTATATTTTAACCATTTTTGTGACCGTTTTTAGCTTTTTTTTTTTGAAATCAACTCATTTAATTGCGAATTAATCGGAAAATAAAAATCGATAATTTTGAAATCCGTGTAATGGTCTAATCGATTGTTGAATAAAAGATTTTATGACAAAAATATTAATTAACGTTATTCGCTTTAGTGTATAACATTCTATTCAGGAGAAGACATTGTTTTATTATATATGTATTATTATCCAATTGATGATATTAAAAATGATGGAAGAAAAAAATAAGCTTGATTGTTTTTCATTGAATCGTCCAGTAAAAAGGGTGAAAGTGAAATGTTATACAGTTATATACGTATATATACCTACGCTATTTCAGGTTTTCTAGGTAAAAGTATTCTTTATTAAATTAGAAAACAAAATCACGGTATAGACCAATTAACCAGGGGATCGGCAATACCCAGTATACTTCGCTGATACAAAATGACTGAACATTGTATTTCCCAAAATAAAAGTTCATCTCACACACACGCATCCGTTATCCAATTATATGCCCTGTATTAAAAACCATCCGTATTCAATACGTATATTTAATAAGGAAGAAGGAAAGAGACTAAAACGTATCGATGAAAAATGCAACATACATGTATTTAATTTTTAATTTGGTGTTATGTTCGAAAAGAAATTCTAAAGTTTTGTACCATTAGTGGTCATTTTGATTATACTACTATTCAGTTTATTAATGTATTGCATAATGTATTTTGTGGGCCTGAAATAAAGTTGAAAATGACCTTTGAAAATGCATTTTTATGCTGTAATATTCACTGCACCCACAAATTCAAGGAACACAAAACTGTATGACCATGAATAATGAGCATGATTCATTCTAAGGATCATTTGTGCCAAGGTATTTCGAAACACGACCATACACAATAAAGTCACACACAAACACACACACACACACACAACATTTCATGTCGGAGTTAAAAAGTATCATTACTCAAGAAACAGATGGTGAGGATCTTTAAAACTTTACAATTTGTTATCTGATTTATCTTCCTTCGGAATATGATATTGATTTGGTGATCCTTACGATGACATAGAGGGGATATGCACTTTTCTTTTTTATGTCGAGGGAACCACTAAATTATCTCGAAATACGAGATAATGTGTCGAGCAAACGAGATAATAAATCAAGGGAACGAGATATGGGCTCGAGGGAATGATATAATTATCTCGAGGAAAGCTCATATGTCGAAAACGAGGTAATAAGTCAGAGGGAACGGGATATTATCTCTAGGGAACTAGCTCATATGTCGAGGAAACGAGGTAATAAGTCGAGGGAACGAGATATTATCTCGAGGGAACTAGCTCATATGTCGAGGAAACGAGGTAATAAGTCGAGGGAACGAGATATTATCTCTAGAGAACGAGCTAAAAAAATGGAGCAATTTGAGATGAGATCAATATTTGATTTCCTTTTTTATTTTATGCTAACTCTAGCTACACATCCTTTATAAGTAAAAAGAAAAGTAGTTCCAGCAGATCTATATCACTCACACTGTGAGATATGGATTTTATCTCACTGAAAGAATACTGTATTTAACAGCATGAAATACATATCTTTATCATACCCAAATACAGCATGGGATTATAACATCTTACCTTCTTCAAATTTGTCCGGTTATTTATAGTATATAAGTCTTGTATTCCAAACACAGAATACGTAATCAACATAAGATATAATACAAAGGTCACGTTTTTCTTGGGGGGATATTATTAACAACAAATACTTCCAGAATACATGGAGTAAATCTACTAATTTTAACTTATTAATAAATAAGTATAAATGAAAGAAAGAAGAATACGGTATTTTTGTAGTCTGAATATAATTAAAGAGAGAGGGGTGGAGAAAGAAAGAAAAACAGACAGATAACTGGTCCGATATGATTAAGCGCGAGCAATAAAAAGCGTTAATGTGACCGTTTCGGATCATTCAACTATGACAGCCTCGTGTACATGCAGGATTAACCCGTGATTTTTGTGCAGAGACAACTGAATGATGAGACCGTTTGGATTTAGAGTATATTTTTGTTGTTGTCTTTTGTTACTGATTACAAATGATAGACCAGAGATTTCTTTAAATTAACAGTTGAACATAAAACGTATGAATATCCATGTTGGCAAGTTTGTACAGAGAGAGAGAAAAAAAAATGGAAAGAAGTGATGCATGCAGAGCAAAATAGAACTTTATGAACTTTACATTGTGGGGGAGGTACTGGTAATAATGATTTCCGTATTTATTTGCTGAAAATTAAGAAAATGAACTTGCTTGCTTTTTTAAGTGTCAGCAGAGGTGCTTGAGATAAAAAGTGTGTAAGAGAAATATGCGGGAATAAACGGGATTTGTAAACCCTAATAATAGCGCTCTCTGTCCGAACATAAATAACTACAGTACGTCAACTGGTCACTTGTTGTTCATGGGGTCATGGCATCGACTACATCTATACATGAGGTTCGCTTCATAACAACCCTCAGTATATCCATGGGGTCATGCTTGATTTCAAAACAACAAATATCTTATAGGATGTGTGATTGTGAGAACTGAAAACTGTAATTACAGTTTGTACTACTTAATAGTCCAATGAACAATGAAATGCTTACATTTTGTTCAAAATTTGGAAAATATGTTGCATAAAATGATCCGTGTAGTCTTGATATGGAAAAAATAAGCGTATATAGTGACTACGTGATCTTATGGCATAATGAGCGGAGCTTGTTGCGGCATAGACGTCATATTTTGCATGTAGCTTTATAAAATATATATTTTTTTTATTTTCAAGTTCCATTGGGCTTACAGTTACAACCTACAACTATATATAAGTTAATGCAATGTTAGGTAAAACATGCATTATAAATACAATATAAATTTAACATAACGATAAGATTTAAAAAATTTTTTTGTAAAATACAAGTACTAATAATACTTAAGAAAAAAATGAAAACGTAGCTAAAAATAAATAATTTATATGCCAACTTATAGTGAACACCAATATATGTGAAGATTGGAAAAAAAGAATCTAAAATAAACAAAACGATTTAATATTTTTAATAATATACCCAGTGATACTGACTCTGAACCATCACGTGTACTGCCAATCAAACGGGAGTCGGTTCCATAATGCGAGGACCAAGGCATAAATGTATGGCTTACGTGATAAACTATAAATATGTTATTGTTTGTATTCTAAATTTTAGGAATTTATCACAGCGCTCAGTTTCGCGTCGCTTGCTATAAATTCCATAAAATTTAAATGTTAACGATAACTAATACATACTGATATTCCGCTATTTAGGCGAATTTAACTGACTTACAAATGAATGCTACGGAAAATTCTGTTTAGTAATTTTATAGTAATTTGATCTTGTTGTTACAGTCTTTAACGACCGCTAGCTGCCACTTTTAGAATAGGGTATTAGGTAATAGATAAAATGGACTTTGGTCACTGGCTTGTAGATTGTACATAATGTTATAACATTTGGGAATATCACAGCTGACTGCTTAAAAAAGGTTGACGCCTAAGTTCATTTAAATTGTGCACTATGTTTATTAAGTAATTCATTATCATATATAGTAATGACAAGTTGGAAAACGTGTAACTATCAACACTTTTCAAAAATGCTCTTTCTATATGTAGAAATGCAACTTTGCTGATATTGCATTTTAAAGAATACAATTTTCAGTTGATGCATTTTATGTCCATATCGTTCAGGCACGAAATTTATGACAACAATCCATATTCATCTATCAAACAATACTCTACAAAATGTTAATTGTAATAAGTACAATAGTTTATAAATCACAGTTCAAACACTTACTACGTGGGTCTTATCAGGAATAACTTATTCGGGTGCCTGGATAGCGTAGTGGTAACGCGCTTTGCTTCTCACCAATGTGTCCCAGGTTCGATTCCTGGTCACGAACGCGAGGGGGTACAGTGGTCGCCGTCCAGACACGTGGGTTTTCTCCGGGTTCTCCCGTTTTCTTCCCATAATAATGACCACATACGCCGCCACCGAGAGTGATAAATATAAGTTGTGAGAACTTGTTTCGTAGTCGATGTGAAATAAAGTTTAAACTTAGAAAAAAAATAGCATATTCAACACAGGCATTCAATAATTTAAAGAAGGAAGAGCATACGAGGTGTGAATAAATGATAGTTCTAGGACTGCGTGATCCCTTTATCAGGATTACAGCATTATGTCCTTATGCAATATCCTAAAGGGACTGACAAACAAAATGGAGCAAATAATTGACAACGGTGAGAAAATCGGCGATGCTCCGCCGGGGAAGCACTTGAACAATCACGTAGCAATACCGATGTAGTGCCGGCGTACCCCTTAAGATACCAGACAGATGGTATATTTTATTGACGTAAACTTTACAAACTCTCGTCATATCAAATATAAACATATAAATAGTTAATCACATGACCAAGTGTAAGTAAATCAAAATATGCAATGATTCATATTTCTATAATGAGATCATGAGGATGGACCATACATATGAAATGAGTATCTGAAAGTTAATGAATATACATATGTAAATGCACATACTTATGGAAATAAAATGATTAAATACCGTTCTTCCTATATAAAAGCTGATGTGCAATGGAATACAACTTTTCTATCAACACGGTATTTCTACGGGGAGAAAAAGACCGGCAAAAAACACGTTTAAAACAACCTTATTAAAAATTTCATTCTTTTATTTATATTATTTTTTATTTAATGTTTTATTATTTTACTTTTTTTCAATATCTTTAAAAAAGATATTCGGCGTAGCTTAATAAATGTCATTTGAAACATGTAAAACAGATTAAAACTATTATAAAGTTGGAAACGTTAGCAAAAATATTTATCAATACCAAGACAATGTGAGGTATTGTGAAGACTATATAACAAAACAGATTTATTCTTTTAATTTAAAAAGCTAATCTACCAACTTCCATTAAATAATATGCACTTGCTGATTTTATTTAAGTAACAACAATTCATATACAATGTATAACCAAATGAAACCGAAAGATCACCGCGTATATCCGATTATTGTTTCCTGATCCGCATAATAAACTGCAGTAGTTACCTCCCATGAAGGCCGAGTCCACCTTTACAAATTAGGGGAAATTGCGGTCTAAAATAGACACATCCCTGCTTCTTATTTAATTAATTTTAATCATATTGCAAAAAAACAACAGCATTACTAAATTGATAAGGAAGTATTAAATTTCTATTAGTATGTTATCTTTATGTTTAAACTGAAAAAGAAACCTGTTTTATCAAGTAGAAAGATATATACAACCCGAAACTTTCATTTTATGTTGGAATATCCTAAATATCTAAAAATAAATAATACAAACCAATGATAGCATTGCTTTTACACTGGCTTCACTTACATACCAACATTTGATTGGTTTAAGAAGTAGGTCAAAATCAATTTTATAAAGCTACGCTTAAAAAAAAAACCCCGTCCCACCTGGAATAGAACTCAATACCCTTGCAAAAAAAATCTGAGCGGCTCTCTTCCCGATTGATGTTCGTGACATTCCACCAAAACTGTTGACCAAAGGTGCAAATGAGGTTAATCAAAGGTAATTAAATGTATCAAAACATCGGCAGCACTACACAGTTCGACAGTTCTTATTTCACTAATTTACTACACCAAACCACACCAAGTGATAAACAAACAACCATGTATTATTACAAGCGCAATTCTGTAGACATGATGTTCATTGCTTAGACTGACAAGTGAAGCGATAAGTAGGTCATGGCCTACATGTATAAACAGCATTAAAATACAAACATCTACAGACTAATAACTTATGAAACATCATCAATCACACGCGAAACCTCAAACAATCACATATAAAATATGCGCAGTGAAAATTATTTCAATCACAACTTGACATTCGACTGCAATACCAGTTTGCACATGCGCCAACGGATGTTAAAACCAATTTTATATAAACTCATTGCCTAATAACAGTCATATATATATGTACAGTACTGAATACCGTCCAGAAAAAGAAGAAAGTTATGTCAATCTTAAAGCTGCTCGTTCATCGATGGTTTGCTGTGGATTACGTCTATCAATGCCCATCTACTAACAAATATAGTCAGACACCCATTGGATATAAATTTAGAATTATAATACCTTTATTTGATTTTCTATTTTCATTTGCCGCCATTTGTCTGATCACATTCACTCTTCACGCAAGCTTTCACATCACAAACTGAACTTACGAATTCGATACCAGGAGCTGGTGAAGACGCCATATTGCGGATCTTGTCACGTTGTACCGAAATCGCATTCTTTATAGATATTGTAATCTATATTTAGCCGATTTCCCCGTAGTAGAAGTAGGAGAGTAGAAAGAAAATACCTTTCATCTGTGAACAAGCTGCCTTGAGATGTCTCATTAACCCTTTCCCTCATAGAGGAAACCATGAAAAGACCTATACGAACAGCATAAAACCAGATCAGCCTGAGAGTAACTCGCAGGCTGATCAGGTTTTATGCTGTTCGCTGCTCGTCAGTGGTCTGGAAATGAGGATTTTGTAATTAAATTTGGTAAGGTTTAACTGTGGTTTTCTGCAGATCAGGCTTTATGTGGTACCTATTGAGTGCGTCAAAATGAGTCTATATGAGGGAAAGGGTTAAGTTTGAATGAAAGGAAGAATAAAAGTGAATTAGTGAGTTTTAGACAAATTTGGTTGCAAAAAAGTATCCAGTACAATCGTGTTTAGTCATAATTTTAAGCACTTTATTATGCTAAAAACCTGGAAAAAAAATAAAGACAACAGTTTGCAGTGGTATTTTCCACCTTCATGAAAATGGTTCCCCTTTAAAAATGCGCTAGATTTACTTCAGTGACCCGCATTTTATCTCTGATGACTTTATTGTGAACTCCAGCAATGATGAAAATGAAAATATCACATTGTCTTGTTTTATTGATTGGACGTAAGTCTCATATTGATTATTCTAACATATGGAATGGGAAGTATTTTCCCTTTGAATAAGCCGTTAATTCAAGCAGCATCTTTTTCATTTTCCAACGTCAAGCACCTAATTGATCATTTATAATTTGTTGTTTTATAAAACCTAACAAATATTATGATTTGTTGGTTTAAATTTAAACTGAATTATGCAAATTGTATACAGTATACAGTTATAGTAATTTAAACTGTTGAACCCGTATCATGATCTTTTTACTCAAGTGTCGGCAGTGTCTGGAGAGGAAGTTTGTCCAAGTCTTGGGCATTTCCAGAGACAGACTACCGGAAGTTGTGACTTCAACCAAGACGAGTGTGGTTACAGTCACGTGGGCTCATGGATACGACATTCAGGAGTATTTAAAGTCACTGTTGATTTGCGATCTTACAACGTTATTCAATCTGGACACGGTAAATAATGTATAAACATAATCTTATTAATTTCAAAAAATCACTCCGCCCCGCCCACCCTTTTGTAAATAAAATCCATTAACCAGTGATTTAAATTAGGGTGTGTGCGGTTACAGTCACTTAAGCCCATGGATACGGCACTCCAGCGTCGGATACCCACGGCTGCGTTTTACATCTATCAGCCTTGGAATACTTGGATAGCACTTCATCGTTATAAGAATATTCATTAGAGGTACGTCGACCAGTCAAAATGCTGCTCACACAAATGAGTACTCTTCAGTTGGAGATCTAAATTCTGTAAGTCGGTAAAGGTTTATTTAAGTGCCGTAAGTACGAGAGTTTCAGTTGGTCCAAAAATCTCATCTACCTAGTGGGGCTGCGAATAGTGGGGCGGCTTTTCAAATAATCGATAACGAGCAAATGCTAACTAATAATCCCAAGGGAGGTGTATGGGGTAACGGAATAAGCACTCGTGGGTTTCCGACGCTGACGGCACTCAGAAACATTTACAATCGCTTTAAAATAGCGATCTTACAGCGTTATAAAATCTAGACATGGCAAATAGTGTTTTATATATTCACCGTTCTAATTTATTTCCAATTGTTTAAGATATGTCACCAGCTTTTTTAGAAAAGAAAACGTTATAATAGGTCTATATCCCTCGGGATACTTTCCTCTAACTGAGGTAAATGATGGTAAAATCTTTAAGAAAATGTCGCGAGTTACATCAAATTTATCCTTTACACCAGTCATAATAAGGCCACAAAACCGCAAGCTGTTTGTTTCTGCTAACATCCAAAAAGAAAAAATAAGGTCTGTAGGTCACCAATTTTTGAACTGGGTTGCTTGCAACGCTTGCTTGGAAGAAGACAATAGGTGTCTTGTGTAATAACTTTTAATATACGTTTCCTGATGTGTTCATATGCAGAATAATATATTGCACCATTTCTTATTTCTTAGATTCTGTGATTCAATTTTCAATTACAGCTAACCGTATTATGGGTTCGCACAGAAACGTCCTTTCAGCTAATTATAACACCTTACCAGAACTAGTGTAATTACAACTTACAAAATTCGTTGAAAGGATGTATCTGTGCAATAAACAATGGGTCATTATTGAGTATCTTTCTTGCAAAGGACCACAGGCGTTAAATGCTCACTTACTAGCCACCTTATCCTACCAGAAAAGAAATGTTATGATATGAAATGAAAAATAGGAATACAACAGGGTTCAAACAAGAACTGACCAATTCAAGATGTTATAATCAAACAATAGATTGATTCTTAAATGCCAAAGCTTTCGTTGCCTTAAATGTTTCTTTATATTTATTAGACATGCACTAGACACACGAGGGATCATTTACTAAAGGCAGAGATTTAAATTACCTAATGTAACTTCGTGCAACAGCATACAGGATTAAACAAGGATCAAAGCAGAACAAACCATTTTAAATTGTGTAGATCAACGATGAAGACACAAATAATTGCCAATAAGCCCGGTAGCTAAGACGGTTCTCAAGTAATTACTCAGTTTATACATTTACTGGCCAGTTACTAGAATTAGAAGTCAGTCGCTATAAATAAACGTGTAAAAATAGAGGGAACAAATAGGTTCAGATCAGAAAACCAACCATTCTTAATTGCGTGATTCAACGATACCAACTTTTCCATTGCCTAAGATGGTTATCAAATAATCACCCAATAACTGCTGATCTACTAACCAGTGTCTAGAAACGTTTGTGCAAAATGCGTTGAAACGCCTTTAATTAATACGTTATAAAAAAGGCTATCCTAGCATATGTTTGTAAATGGATGTACTCACACAATCCCTGATACTAAACAATAAACATCATCAATGAGTGCTGAGTGCTGTAATGATATAAAACGTAAAACGTACGGTACTTAATTAGACTTAAAAAATGTGTTTCGGGCATCCAGACCCTACCTAGCGAAAGCCGTAAGTTTATAGCGGCCATTCTTAGCGGCCATTTTGGGACCGCCGTTTTCCGTATTTATTAAGTGTTAGTGATTCGTTCACTGTTATGACTGGACAATCCCTACCCTACTTAACCATTTTGAGACCGTTGCCTGAAACACACAATATATGTGTTTTGGCCTTAGTTTTCAACCTTATTCATGATAGCATAAATTTGTGGCAAAATATGCCATACGTTGTGCCACTAATGTGGCTTTTTGTAAAATACATAGGCATTAAACAAATTACTCAATTTATCTGACGGTAAATTATTATGTTTGTCTCCCTTAGGGAATGGGACTACTACATTCTTGATGTCAACAAAGACCAAGACACGTCCCTTCCCAACAACATCACATCGCCAGTCCTGGATCCCGGCTCGTACTGTCTCAGTTTCTGGTACCATGAGACCGGAAATAAAGTAAGACTGGAGGTGAAAACGACCACTGGCGACAATTTAACCGTGACGGACCCACATTTCGGCACACAAACATGGAGACAAATCACGGTCTCTGTGCCGACACAACATACGCAGTTCCAGGTGAGTGATCCATAAAGCAATAAATGATCATGTTGAACGTTTGACGAATGATGCCAAGCAAATTGAATTGACAAAAAATGACAAAACAGGAGTGAAATAATAAAATAAGCATGAGGAACTGGAGGCATTCATGATTTACTTCGTTGTATTATAGACACGAGGAAATTAAACTCTGTGTGGTTGCCTTATGTAAACAATCGTGTCGGATGTCGGTTTAATGCTGTCACAGTCCTCAACAGTTAAATGTAATTTGGCGCGGAAAAAACAACAACATTTTTTTAGATTAAGATATTCATATAATACTGTCAATAAATGTTGTAAGCTATATTTTCATTCAGTGAATAAACAAACATCTTTTTGTCAAGATCGGTAGGGATACATGTTAAACCAAATACAACTTTAAACAAGTAAGCAACTTTTGGGCTACTGTTCAATACTTTTAAACCGTCGTCCAGATTGTTCTCATGATTTTACGTTTTTCTTGGCAAATGTGGCACTTCTATACATTGATAATACGCATTTTAATAGTCAAAGAAAGATAATTCCATTTAGACTTACCTTCATTTCTTGGCCGTTATCCATAATTACTACACGCGTTTATTGGTTGGGATGTGTCTTACTCTTGGACGTTTTCATTTAACATCTAAGCGTTCTAAACGTATAGAAAAAATACATGCTATACCGAAGATATGATTTTTGTCCACAGACTGCAAGTACCTACTCAGTAAAATATGAAGCAGTAAATGTATATATGCAACTTCTTTACTGCCATTTTGTTTGCAGCCCAACATTTTTTCGGCGTGCTTTGACCTACGTGAGGATGTTGGCGTAGGGCAATAGACCTACCGAATGAATCTTTACAATTTTCCTAAACTTACAGAAAAGGGTTACGCACACGTATTTGTTTTCGAGAAATGACATCTATCTAAAATACAAGATTCGTATTTACGAAATATTTTTAAAGTATTCTGACTGAATTTATGTTATAGTTGTTCTCTTGTATGCATATACAGATCTACGAACGTTTTAAACATCTGCACATGACCTAATGAAATATCTCCTGAGCTACAGTTTTGGAATAGTTTTCTTATCATCTCGAGGGTACGCTACATTACAGTGTTTACTCCGCCGGAAGCTAAAGATTTAAAAATACATTACATATATAACTGCATTCTCCATTGTTAAAATCCACACCAACGTTTAAAATGTTTCTCTTAACATTTACACATGTCACTTTTGCACAGCTCATATTTAATAAATAGTAAATGTATTTTAACACTGTCTTTGAGAATGGGGTAAATGGTCAGTATTTATAGCTTATGCTTTAACTTAACCAAAACTGATGCATTCGCCATATTTTCTTGAATCTGTCGTAGTGATTACAATATTTCTTTTCTATTTCATTTGCTCTTTGATCCCGAAGACTTGCTGTATAGACTCCATATCTTTTTTATTTATATACAAATAAATATCAGTTCTATATTATTATTATTATAATTTCTAGATTCTAGATATCCTTTCATCACTGCACGAAAGAGAAAGACTTTTATACAGGCTTTAAATGTACCATAAACATACTTTTTTAGAGACGACTAAACGATGAGGTAGATGCCGACCTGGACAGAATATTCATCATTTCCATTAGGTTTATATTATGGGGGGGGCAGATTTGCAAATAGACAAAATCGAAATGCATTTCAGTAAATGGGCAAAAGGTGGGTTTTTCCCCAAATGTTAATTGGATGTTTATTTAATTTTCATGTAAAGTTAGGGTTACAGGGTACACCAAGGTAAAAGTGTATGCAATCTGATGAACGTTTTGTCTAATTTCAAAATCGTTTTATAATATTTAACTTTTTTCTGGAAATAAAAAAGAGTATCACTGAATCAGCGAAAATTTGCACAACGCAACAAGGATTTTGGAAACAGACAGGCCCCAAGGTTTTAAACATTTTTCGTGCTCAACTAGAGTTTGTGCTCAAAGTTTAATTGTAATAATCAGTTAAGTTTTTCAAATTTTGCTATACTTTCTCTGTTCCATAATTAGCCCCTACTACAATTTACATAAATTCAATATCAAAGTTACTCAATTTGTTTTGATATACATAAAATAAGCATAAAATAAGCAAACTAAGTTTCAATCTCAAACTGAGTTGAGCTGGAAAATGTTTTATAACCTCAGGGCCAGGCATCATTTGACTCCGATTTACTTGTGCTCATTTCAGATCGTTTTCCACATCTTACGATTTAGCGGATATTATGAACAACACGAGACGGTAGCCATAGATGATATTGTCATCGGTGAGTTGTTAAAAAGTTTTAATATTATCTTCTTTTTTTTTTTTTTTTTTTTTTTTGATATAATATTATTTTTTAAATATATTCGGATATACACTCAGTTTAAAAGAAAGTGTGCATTTGTTTAATTTTAAATATTTAGCAAAAATATCAGTTTCAAGAAGACCAAGTGTTACCATGACATCATTTTAAGCTAGTTCACGAGCAGCATAATTTGCTTCGATTCGTAAAAGAAACCTTCTCGTATTTCATTTCTTCATAAAAAAATAATATTCAAAAGATGTGTTATTTGTGATAGCAAACAAATGCTCACGAACTCTAGGGTTTTTCCGAATGTTTGGAAGTCATTTACATCTGACAAAAAAAATCAAATGGACGGATGTGTACAATTTATTTTTCGCTTCGAGTGCGCTATCCCACTAAAATAGCTATAGAAATAAAATACTTACAGAAGTTTTCTTTTCCGAATCGATGCAAATCGTGCTGCTTGTGTTAGCTTAAAATGACGTTACATATCCACTGCCACTGCTAACTGCCCTGCCTACCCCCCCCCCCCCCCCCCCCCCCCCCCCCCCCCCACACACACACACAATGCTTTCAAAATCCTAAAATATATCTAACTTTTATCAAAACTGCAATGTTGACTTCTACAATCAGTGGTACTATTTTTCAACGCGAATGTACGGATAAGTGGCAGTAATGTGATTGTAAGTACAAAATCCACTGTCTGACTTTAGAAGCTTTCGCTTCTACAAATACTGTAATTATGCAGTTTTCTTCTTTTTTCATCATTTATCCTCACTTTAGCTATAATCAGTAGATTTACTCATAGACATAATAATCTGACAGAGATCCGCAACTCCGGTATAAGTTAAGAGCAAATCACGAGAAGCTCTCGTTAAAGTACGTGTAAGATCATGTGACCGCGAGATAACTGGGGATTTGTAACACTGAAAGTAGCCGCCATTTGCAATAATAGAAAACAGTGTTATGGAAGTGTTAAATAACTATTATTCTGTCATATTCTTTCTCAGTGTCAAAAACCACGATGATCATCTACAGCATAAGGTCCATATATGGTCCTAAGAACTTTATAGCTGACTGTAAGCTACTGGTTGCATACGGCAGACATGAGTGAAATAATGGCTGTTTAAATCAGAGAGTAGTTAATAAAAGGTGCTTACCTTCGATTAGGGACTGTAAAGAGAAGGGAATAATTCAATAATTGAAATCAAAGCGCTGAATGCACTGAAATTGTGTGTGTCAAGTGAAAGAGGGTTTGACGAGCACCAAATCTGCTGGGTAACTTAAGTTTTGCCATATACCAAACTTAAATGAAATAGTGAAATATTTTTGTCTCAAGCAAACATGGTCTGCAAATGACTGAAATACTGTCGGTGGCACTTAAACCCAACAATCAAACAATCAAATTAAGCAGAATTTTAGTTTCATAATTATGGTTATTTGCCATTCCTGTATGTTTTTATTTCAATATAATAATACATTATCCTCTTAAGTTAATCGCGATAGATAAATAGATCGATATGAATTGAAAACAAATATAAAAAAAAAGTTTGACATAAAAAAGTAAGCTGTTATGGTAAACGTACTTCATTTTTATTTTATCAAGTGTGAATTTCATTGCTCATATCAGTCATTAATATACAGAGTTTGTCTTCAATTTATTGCTGAAATACAAATCATTTGTATGTCTCTCATTAGACCACAAATATTTTTTATGAGTGACACTGTCTGTTAAGCGCCTGCAGGCGTCTGCAATGTGTAAAACGCCTCAGCGAGATCTCGTTCAAATCCCGTTCACCTGTCGTTGTTTTTTGTCACGAGCAAAAACGTTATTTCGGACCGTTTTATATCTGTGTCAGGTTATTATGTCTATGATTTACTACATGTATTATGAAGGCAATTGCTATTAATAATCCCCGATCCATGTCCAACCAAAATTAAACATGGGTACTTTGTGTCCAAACAATTACCATATAAACTATAAGTTCAATTTACCGATATATCTGAACCAGTTACTATATAAATTCAATTTACCGGCTTAGTCATTTTTCGAAACGTCCGGTACCCGTGTGACAGGTGCGCGCGCTCTCGTTAACTCGATATATAGCGCGTTACTTTGGAATGCTGCTTATCACTTTATTTATGTCTCTGATTTTTCTAATAATTAAAGGCAAATTCGAGATACCGACGACAACATCAGTAACAACGACGACAACGAAACAAACGACAACTCTCGGTGCACGTGGTGTGTGTGCTCTGTCACAGTCAGACAGATACCTGATTGCGGACTGCTCGTTCACTGACAACAGTACGTGTGGCTACATGTTCGGATCCCAGTGGGGAGTACAGGAGGGGGACTACCAGATATTTGGAAATGCAGTAGTGCATGCACAAAATGGTGAGCTTTTATTATACTCGTACTTGTATATTTTCGGTTTTAAAACGTGTATATGCAAATATAATTATGTATGTTTGAGTAAATAGCACAGCCACTAAATTGATTTTATTATTTTCCAAATGTGGCTGTTCTTACAAAATATAATTCATTATAGATCCTGAAACAAATTGTAAATGTTTATGTGTGTTTTCAAATCCTTTCTTTGACTTTTTCAACAAAACACACACACACACACACAGAATCACTATTTTTTCAGAGTCCTTCTCATGGGAGGGAAATTCTTTAGTCGTCGTTCCTCGCTACTTGCTGGATATAAGATTAGCACCTATGGGATGCTTACCCGCTCAGTATTATGTGTGCTTCATGATTCTTACGATAAGATGGGTTCCAGTCTGAATCACTATCAAAGTCCGCCACTTTTTAATTTCTTTGATGACGTGCTGGTTTTCTGTTAAGTCTACATCGAATCAGTGGCGAATATTGGGTGTCAGTCTAAATTACGACTTCGTGTTGTCCCGATAAAGAAAACACGATGCCATCCTAAATTGAACTTTGCCCTAAAGAAAGTCCTTGAATTTCTTGCTTCATTTCCTGTGCTTCCATGATTTAAAGAAAAAATATCTTAAGAAAGTTTTGACGCGCAGAAAAGTTCAACCATAGTAAACCAATACAGTTTGTCCTCTTCGTACTCTAAGGTTATAGCTTCCATATGCAAATGCTGAAACACATCTTTTACTTCATATTTCATAGTTTAGAAATGCCCTGGAAGGAACTTTTGGTAGGCTAAAACTTGTATAAGTTAAACCAGTTTATACGTATTTCAGGAAACAACTTTTACTCATTGTTCAAGCCCAACGAAAACGATGTTGGAGTGACGAACACAATGACGTCAACAGACTTACCTCCAGGTGACTACTGTCTCAGTTTCCAGTACGTTCTGCCATCCTCCATATCTAACCTCGAGATCCGGGTACAGACCGACACCAATGTCAACGTCATCTGGTCACACCCACAGCATTCTGATTCTGTGAGGTCCTGGACAGATTTGTCTTTGGCGATCAGCGAGAATACCCCATTTAAAGTGAGCGGTACTTATTGTCTATACAGATAATATGTAATCAGAAATGCAATACATTTCTAAAAAGCCTCCTAATCTATAGCCCATCCTCCATGCATAGATTGACTGGCAAACGTCAACTTAATAACGCCAAATTGTAGGTGTGTTTACCACACCCACGATGAACCGGTGCGACGATCAGTCTGGATTACTTATTTACGAGATGATAGATAGATCCAACAATAAAATGTTTACGATATTCTGCATGAACAAATTCAAATTCAAAGATTTAAAAATCTCACCATGCTGCCAGATGACGTGGTATATTTATTGAGTATTACCAAGTGTTTGAACTGATTTATCATACAGAGATTATAAACGCTGTCTACCACTTTGTCCCACACCGCAGAGGATTCGATTCTTTCGGAATTTTCATGTCAGCAAGTCTTCCAGCTGGCTTGCACTGGTCGGTTCTGTTGGTTCTACCCTTGTGTCTCTATGTACTATGTGTCCTCCACCTGTAATTCTGTAAAACTCGTTAGACAGTCAAAACGTATCTTTGTTTTAGGTGTGCTCAGAAAATCAGATTCAGCGATTTTGTATTTTACAGTAGTATATGGACCGACATTCTCAATCTATTTTCTTAAGTGCGCCGGAACACCAAGGTTTTTTGGCGGAAACATTCTGATGCATTATGGGAAAGTGCCATGAGCCTGAAATTCCAATATTGCAGGAAAATATGAAATTTGATTAACCAGAATCCATTAAAAGGACTCAGATATTTAAGCAGTTTTTAAAGGCTTTTAAGCGGTTTTTGTTGTTTTTTTTGCAAACGGACAGATTTTTCTAAAAAAAAAAAAGTTTGCACATAAGTACTTAAGACTCCAACTTAAAGATGTATGAAGTCACCATGCTCGTTTTAGAGATTTAGCTTATGGTAAAACATCACAGGCTTCTTAAATTTGTTAAAAAAAATCAAAGCATTAAAAAGTTGGGAAGATTGCATTCTAAATACATTAATAACATATCAATATAATATTTTCAGAATACTTTATCATAATTTATAACCTATTATGTGTTTTATAAGTAACAGGTTAGAAATATTGCCAAAAATGCATGGAAATACACTACGAGCAAAAGAAGTCACTGTATCTGGACCAAAATATATACATAAACTACCCAAAAGCTTAAATTTTAGATTTTTATATATTTTTCTTGATGAAAAATCCTTTATTTTTTTATTTTTTTTCAGATTCAATCCTCAGATATAAAGACTTTCTGAATATGTAGAAAGATGTATGGTTTAATGATACTGTCACGCCAGAGCTCGTGATGTCGCGGTGGTGTGGGGCACTTATCAGTATATATCACTGAACCACGTCTGGGAATGTTTGCGGAGGTCTCGCAAAATATTCACAAGATACTCGGGGATATTGGCGATATGTAAAGAAGAAAGTGTTTGCTCCAGATATGTCGCAGACAATATTTTGTCATCACCCTGGGCTTTGAGTTATTGGCATACCAAAAAAATAAAAGAATGCACAGCTGGTATTGGACTAAAACTTTAACATAAAGAATGAAGTTTTAAAACGGAGGGTGAGTCAGATAGATTTCTGAGAATTAAAAAGTTATCCCCTTGTTAACCATAGTAGAAGGGGCCTCTAAAATCTTACCAATCACAACCCTGGGAGCGGATGACAATGCATATTAAAGTCTCTGTAAAAGTTCGGCTATGCCTCGCACAGTATTAGCGAGACCCTGCGAACATCCAAGATATGGTTTTGAGTTCAAAGATATTTATTATTCGCTGGTTTGTTTGCCGAAAAAACAAAGGAAATACATGCAATGACATTTTTCATGATGTCTTTGGCCATTTGCTTGGTAGAGACACACCAAATTATCAACACGCGCATCTAAAGGACTTTTCGGCGTGCACCGAACGATTGGTGACTATGACAACAGTATTTCGCACACCCATCGCAAGCTGTAATATAGCCAGAGCATTACAGATTGTAAAAAAGGAAAAAAAATCGGGAAAATACATAATTATTGCGAAAATTGTTTCCGTGTCTAGCAAGGATTTTATTTAACATGCCCGCGTTTAGCGAGGTGGCATTTGAAGATTTGCACATGTCACTAATTTTAAATAACATTGTTTATTTGGACTTATTGCAAACTTTGACTCAAAATCATTGGTTTCATTCCAGATAATATTTGAATCTACGTCTACCAATAGCACCTCGTCTGTAGCAGGAATAGACGAGATAGAGCTTTATTCGGGTGAGTATGTAACCCTGAGGCATACCATACATCAGTTTTAAGCTCGTGGCCCATGGGGCATACCCTACATAAGAGTTATTTCTGTTTAATTTATTCAAAATCATTCAATTTGTAACGCTCTAAATAAAATCAAAAAATTCATGATATCAATAATGATGAGCATGACGCATGGCATTGACCTTCAGTATCACTTTTGCCTAAGGTCAAGGGTCTCTCACCCTTTTTACGCTGTATATGTACATGTTCGTAATATGTTTCAATTTTTTATCTAGGCTTCGTCTTGGTTCACATTCGAAGGTAAAGACAAAAGAATAAAGTGTTTCACTAAATTTAATTTCATCGTCGAATACCCCGGGGCCCCGTCTGACTTATTCCGTTTCACTACATGACATCATGCCGTGGCAAGCAAACCAACGTAATATAGTAGTTACTGATTATATTATCGACCAATGAAAACGCGACTTATAAATGCAACACTCTTCGGCGCGGAGGCTTGAAAGTCATGTAAACAATTTAAAAAGGACTGCATCCGGTAGCTGTATAAACGGCCTTATGATTGGTTTTAAAAACGAGATTCGACCAATGAAATGGTATAATTTAACACACCCTAAAACGACCAATTTCAGACGTAATATGCCACGGCCTATAGATGATCTATCAATCGGCCGTTGGTGTTCAACGATGATTTAATTGGGGAAAAAAACGTATTGCTCAATAGCAGTTTGACATTTTCTGTTTGTTATAGATACGATGTTTACTACAACAACCACGGCCACATCAACTACCACAACAACACCCACGACCACATCAACTCCTGTGACTAGAAGAAACATAACTTCAACAACTTCTTCAACTGCTACCGTAACACCAACATATACTTCGACCAGTTCCGCAACGTTCATGAATTCCTCTATTCTTACAACAGCTTTGTCAGGGAATACAACTGCAAAAGGTACCTTTTTTGAAATAAAAGAATGTAATTTCCCTTAAATCGCGTTTAAATATATATTATTAATAATGAAAATGCACAATAGTGATCACTTCAATCGAGTAATCGAGTTGTAGCTTGCTTTTAAAGACGATCGCGACAGTTTCATCATTTTTCGTTTTTTTTTTTTTTTTTTTTTTTTTTTTTGCAAACATTCAGATTCTTTGACGTATATTAATGGAATATTATTGTGCGTGTGTGTGGGGGGGGGGGGGTTCGAATCACTTTTCGGGCCAATCTATGGAATTTACCGTACGTGGGAAAGGGATAACCGTGCCATACTTTCCTTTTCTTCTTTTACGGGTGGGGGGTCCAACGATTTTTCCAGGGCGTATGGGGTCTTTTCTTCTTTACTCTTAGTATAATAGCCAAATCCCAGGGGGTGTCATGGAAAATCTAACTTTGGAGTAGATAAATATTTTTTTTTATAGATACTTATAGGCCTGCAGAACTTCTGTCGAAATCCTATATACATTTCATACAGGTATAACGCGTATGCGCTGCAGTTTCTGTTCCTATTAATCTTTTAAAAGATTTTTTCTTGTAAGTGCGTCACGACTGTCGGCATGATAAATAGGTACAGTACAGTGGAAAATAAGGGCAATGTCTAACACCGGTTCTAATTTGCAGTTTGCAACAGAACTTAAAAGTTTGCAGTTGAAATATAAAACGCAATCCTTTTTCGATCTTGACTTTTTCATCATCTAGCGGTTTCCTAACAAAAAAAAACTGTTATATTTTCTATAATGCTACTTGGGGGAAGATATTGCAACAATTCATGATAGGTAAAATTTGATTTTATGGCCATTATGGCCATACTAATTCAAATTATCACAATGCTATCTTATAAAACATAAGAATCCAATTGTACGTCTCCAGTTTATAGACTTAAATATTAAGTTTTTCGAATATATTACATGCTATTTCTCGAGATGGCACTGGTATAACTCCCTTGCTTGGCTCTCAGAATATAAGGGAGTTCAGGGACTGACCCGATGTCAGGATATGAGTGTGGTATCATGCCACATGCCACAGCTTGATATCGCAGTGAGCCAGCACTATATCTGACTGTGTAGTATTTCCGTGACGTCACTAAAGGCATCTAAACCAAGATAAAACTGTCAACATTGGCTCCACTTGAAAATAGAATATTACCCGTAAGTTTTTCATTGTTTCATCGAATTCTATAGGACAAGCGTTATTCTAAGGGGAAAAATATAGCTTTCCACGGTAAGTAGAATCTCTGTCAGCGCCTGAGCAGTTTTCTGTTTCAAGAACTACTTGAAACCTTGATAGCTTAGAACAGTTGTCCGCTGGCAAACAAATTCCAGAGTTTCCGGATGATTTTCTATTTTCAAGCGGAGCCCAATGGTGACAGTTTTGTCTAGGTTTTGATGCCTTTAGTGACGTCATGGTCACGTGGTATTAATACACTGTCGGAAGATACAAAACTCTTTCTTTTACATCCGTTATATACAACTCGACTTGCTGAGCTATCACCCGATATGTCCTCAAATAACCATAAAGCTTATGTCACTTTATTTTTCTTAAGGGCATATGTTACAGTTTTTTTCAGTAGATTTTTCTATGTATTGTGTCAAAAGGCGCTGAATACAAATATGGAAAAAATAAAGTTCTCCGTGTTTGTTTTTATGTTGCGTTGGTATGTTCACCATTTTTGATTAATAGCTAAAATATACATTTTTCGTTAATAAGAAAAACAATTCTTCAAATAAAAGATACACATACCAACATTTAACACAATATAGGTCAATTTAACTAAGTAAATATTTTAAATATCTTCAGGGAATGTTACTCTTTTTTTACAGAAATGAACTAAAACTTTAAAAATTTTGGAAAAGGAAGAGAAAAAAAAAACTTCATTTTCATTTTCAAAGTTTAAAATCTATTTGTTATTTGTGTTACATTTGTGTTTATGCTTTTTTTTTTCTCTAAAAAGATGACTTCACATCTTTATGAAACCTGGTACACATGTTCATCATGACAATTATTTAATTTTTAGGCAAAATTATGGCTGTGACCTATATTTCGCGGTTAAATGAACATAGTAAAGTTTATTTTTTACAGTTTAAAGTTCTGCATAAGGTTTATTAAAAATATGACTTCACATCCTTATGAAACTAGGAACACATATAAATCATATTATGGTCATTTAATATTTATTTTAATTAATGACCGTGACCTATATTTAATGGCTCAGTGAACATGGTAAAATTGGTTTTTCTGCATTTGCGTTTTAGCTTTTTTTTCTATGAAGATGACGTTATTTACTGGTAGTATTTATTCATTTTAAGCCTCTTACATTGTAAAATTGATTTCTTTGTCCCAGATTTACCTCTGTGATTAAGTTTCTTTTTCTATAAACGTAACTTCACATCATCATCAAACTTTAAACAAATGTACATCACTATGTAAACTTATAAATAAACAAGCAACTATTTGGTTCTGACCATATCCCGAAGGGGCATTTGTGTCTCAGAGACACATTTTCTTGTTAGATAACATTTACAACCAGGGTCTCTAAATACTGTATACATATAGATCATATTAAAATGCACACATAAATCGTTATAAAAATCATTACTTGTTCCCGCTTACCCGACCGACCTATTTTTTATCTGTACCGAAACTAAACTTTTCTCGTAGCATTCGAGCTATTGCGGTTGCTAAACGCTGTATTTCGTCACTTCCTATATAAAAAATAGGTAAAATTTGGGGGGAAAAATAAAAATAAATAAATAAAAAAATAAAAAAAAATTTGGAGATGTTAATGGAAACAAAACTTATTTTCGCATTAAAAAGAGACAAGAAATATCTTTAAAAAAGATATTCGGCGTAGGATGAAAGAAAAACGAGATTTCCAGTCTTCTAGAACATTCCGAGGAAAAGCGCGCGAAAGACCGACGCACAACAAATTTAGTACGCTCTAGAAATAGTTCAGTATGTTTTCTATGAAATATACTTATTTATAGACGGTAATACAAAAAATTATATCTGTAAATAGGCTTGTTTGATATTTGTTCATATCATTATTGCATATGACAATTATGATATATAAGCGTTATTAGTTGTTTTGGTTTTGGCGAATTAATTTTCAATGAGAGCATCTCGGCAGGCTGGAAGAATTCAATATACATAGTAATTAAGGGGTTTCATGTCATAACACGGTGGATTCTTTTTTTGTTGTTTTAAATCATTTTCACAAAGTAGCATTCCTCAATTGATGGAAAAGGATTGTATTTAACTTACTGAAATCACTTTCATGTTTACATCAAAAAGAAAAGTAATAACACCAAGCTGAATGATATATACAAGCTGCACCCCTTATTTACAGTAATTTTATAGCCCATAACGTTGCGTTAACCAATAACAGGAGTCCTTTTATTCAGCTTAGAATTATTTACCGCTGTTAGCGTACATTTGATTGGTTTAAGATGCGAGTTGAAATCGAAATTATACAGCTACGCCGAAAAAACACACACATATCAATATCACTACAGTTGACCCTATCATACTACCATCAAAGCAAAGGTACTCGGTGCGTTTCGTTGCCCTTTAGGCAAAAAAAAAAATGTGTTTAGGGCAACGGTCTAAAAAAAGATAGGTTTTTAGACCATCATTCATGTATCATTTGATTAACGGGATATTTTTGTTGTTGTTTTTTTAGTCGGGGAGGATTGGGCGGCAAATAAAAAATAAAATAAGAAAAAGTTAGCAGTCGACCAAAAAATAAAAGTACCAAAAGGATAATTATTTTCATATCTTTTTAGCTCGTCTGTTTCGAAGAATAAATCGAGCTATTACGATCGCCGGGTCGTCGTCTGCGTCGTCGTGCAAAAACTTTAATGTAGCCCATTACTCAAACCTTTTTAAAGGAATCAACACCAAACTTAGGATACTTTATAATCATGATACGGCGCAGTTGTAAGACATGGGGCATTATTCTGAATCTATATTTTCAGAGTTATGCCCCTTTTTAACATAGAAATTTAGTCAAAATTGCTTATTAAGTAGAATGTTTTGAAAACTATGAAAGGTATCAACACAAAGATTAGAATACTTGAAAATCATGACAAGACGCAGTTGTAAGACAAGGGTCATCATTCTGTAAACTTTATTTTCGGAATTATGTTCTTTTTTAACTTACAATTTTGATGAAAATTGCTTATGTAGTATATTGATTTGAAAACTATGAAGGATAAAACAACGAAACTTTGAATATTTGATAATCATGACAAGATGTAGAGCTAACTCCACAAGCCTGAACGAAGGTGAAAATAAGGCTTTTTATAGATAATCAAAACAGCATCGCTACACAGACAATTTTACTGTATTAACAACACCAAGCGTTCTTTATATTACGATTGCATATTAACAAGATAAACATTACGCATTACTTATCCCATCCATCATGTAATAATTAAACTACTATGTATAATAACAAGCTCAATACTTGAAATGTGCAATGCCCAGACCGTCGAGAAAAGCGATAAGTAGGTCATGGCCTATATGTATAAAAACATCATTAAAATACAAACATCTACTGACTAATAATTTATTAAATATGATAAATTACACAAAACACAAATCACGTATTTGAAACCCCTTAATAATCACATAGAAAAATATCTGTCACTGAAAACTATTACTATCACACCTTTACATTCGACTGCATTACAAGTTTTGCAAATGCGTTAACGAAAATGTAAACCCATTTTAATTGGACATACATGTACTAATATATATACAGTACTTAATAAAAGTAATGTACATATAGTACTGAATACCGTCCAGAAAAATGACAACAAATTATGAGAGAGTTAAAAACTAAAAATGAAATTAAATAAATGTCATTATATACAACCCTAGGAGCATAAATTTACCCTGAGAAAACAACTGAACCTTTTATGAATTATCGTGTTACGTAACTTTTATTGTGTTATGATTTTTTTATACATTTCATTATTTATATTTTTAAGTTTGCACTTTTAATAGAATCCTGACTCCTTTCATATTAAATATTTAAGATGATTTTAATTTTGATGTATGCAGTTTTGCTTTAATAAAAGAAAATCAACAACCTTTTATATAATAAGGACATAGTTTGTTGTTGTTTGTTTTTTGTTGTTGTTGTTTTTATTATTATCATCGTAAACACTCGAAAATTGGTATATTTTTTTTATTTTCATAAAATTGATCTTAATTTGTGTGGAAGAGATAAATAAAGACAAACAAGTACACAAATCATCCCCTTGTCTAAGGAATAGCCCTAAAACAGTTCGCGAGTTTAAAAACGTGTTTGTCGAAAGAGATCTGACCGACGGAATGTTGTGTACCTGTATGTCTTTATTTATCACTTCCACGCAAAATAAGTCTAAGACCAATTAGATATTTAAAAAAAAAAGTGTCCATTTTCAAAAGAAGTAACGGCAATTGAAACGGTGGCGTGTACGTTTTCAATGGATTCTTATTAATCATAAGTTATTTCCACAATATTGCCATAAAATGTTCCAGTCCCACGACTGGAAGACGCCATCCACCCAACCTGTTCTGTGGCATCATGGAACGTTGTAGTCAATATGACGCTTCTACGTCAGTTATACCCACACGTGACGTCACGCAACCTCTATTTCGGGGACACGACATGTCTCGGCACACAAAAAGACGATTTATTGATTTTCGAACAAGGTCTTCGTGAGTGCCTTACGAGCGAAAAGGTAAGTAATAGTTAGCACACCGTTCAATGGGGAAATGAGACATCAGTTGAAGTCGACGACATGTAGCGTGAGCAGTCGGGCATACTTCCTGTTCAGGAAGCAAGGGGATTCCCCTTCAGTGCTTCCTGATCAGGCAGCAAACGTCAAAATCGTTTTGGATTTTTTTTATGCCGATAGTAATGCAATGAAAAGGTAAATACATTTCGGATGAGGAACAGCAAAGAGAACAATTGAAAATCTTCGTAAGACTACAATCATAACAATGAAATATAGCAATGAATTTAACGATCGCATTTATAAATCAAATATTCCTGTTATTTCAGCTGTCCGGTGACACATTAATATACGAAAACAACTTGACATATGCTGTTTTTGACCCCATCAACCCTTTTATTATTCGAGAGCATAGAGGGACGTTCGCCGTAGAATGTGACATAAATCGGAACGCGGCTACGTCATCTCACGTTCACCATGACGTCAGTACCCACCATTTTTCCAGTACCAGTAACTACAACATCAGCTTTTCCTTTTACCGGGATATGGGATTCTCTCAGGAAATACCGGGAAACCCACTGCAAGTACAGGTTGGTGACGATGTCTATGTCAAAGTTATCACAACAACAACCAACTGGGCCATGAAGATGCGACTGAACAGTTGCTATACCGTACCATCTACAAATGCTCCCGAAAACCTGAGATACTACATAATAAGAGATGGGTGAGAAGTCATGATTATATTAATACCTATACTAAATAGGCCTAAATTGGAATAGTAGAAATCTGCAGCACGTGACTTCTGTTTGAAAAAGGATACGACTGAATGAATTATGAGGCAATCATGATTTGATTTTATAATTGATTATCTCAAGGGTCATCTGACTATATTATAATTATATATGTACGGTGGTACTCCTATAACAAAGTGACTGTTTCAACTCGTACACTCTTATATCAACTTAAGTCTGTCTCTATTTCAAACATATATATATCGGTATTTTCTGATTTATCAATATCTTTCCATGTGTTTTGATTTACAAATTAGCAACAAAAAGCAGATAAAAAAGAAATGCCACAAAATATTCTGATACCATATTAATATTTTTCCTTGTTAAGATGCAGGGGTTAATTCTATAGAGAGTATTTCTGCATTTTATAAAAATGCATATTCCGTAACTCGTATATATTCGTTTATTTTGTTTGATTGGTAAATTCACTGTTAATTTTAAAAGTTTAATATCTAAAAATAATATCATATAGTATTTATAATTGTATTAGTTATGTTTCGCGGATACGGTTCCAGTTCTGATTTTGTGTACATATTGTTTAACGCGTGTATTTTCTATATTAAGAATCCTAAGTTCCATTAATCAATTATTTAATGACAATAATTCCTGACCAGGCTGGTCAAAATATTTGCATCTTGTTTAAAAGAATTAAACAATAAAATCATTTTTATTATTTTCTAAAGTGACATATGTTATCTACTCTTCGTAGGTGTGAGACGGACCCAAACACACATATCGTTTCCCAGTCTG
>CM037787.1:5345063-5371455 GCA_021229015.1 Solen grandis
CTCTTGCGACACAAAGTAACGCATAATTAAAAACCGAAAGTACAACTCGGTGTCTGTTTTTAAAATACACTAAGCCGTGAAGAGGAGCCATTTGTCAACCTCTACTACCAGTCCTGTCTGAAGCATTGTCGTAGAGAGGTCTTCTGGTTATTTATTTCACAGTTTACAGTTTATATACAAATTATCACATTTCATTGAAAACATTTCATTAAAAAAATGAACATATGTAAAGAAAACACGAAGATACATAGGAGGTAATTATTAAACTTATATGATACATTTCTAGATGTTTTTGGGTATATAAAAGTAACTTGTGTTTTATCATGGATGGCCCTTTAAATAGTAGTATAGGTATTGAGCGACCCTGGCTCACCCCCCCCCCCCCCCCCCAACTCCTCCAAAGCCAGGGTCGCTCAATACCTATACTACTAATTAGTTAAAAAAAATCAAAAAAATCACACTAATGTAAAATTTAAAATAACACAGTGTAAATTTTTAAGAAAAAACAAAAATGAAAAAAAAATAAAAAAAATTTATGCTTGCGAACACATAAAGGTTTTCCCAATATCTATTTATAAACTGAAAAATCCAATATTAGGCAATAACACTTATGGATCGAAAGCAAATAGACAGCGTAGTATGAATAGACAAAATCGTTTAAACGTTGCCAGGACGTTTTTCATAACAAACCTGTAAACATAGAGCGACCCAGACTGGTGCGGTTTTTCGTTTCAAATTAACAGTGGTGAGAAGACGTTTTTACCATCCCTATTGACTTCTAAAAAAGGCAAATCAAAAGCTAAACCATGTAAGTACTGCATTTTATTTAATATTTTGTGTTCTGTTAAGGTTAGAATGCAATTGCTTTCTAGAATGTATTTACAATTATATGTTTACACCGTTAAGTTTCATAAGGGGTTACAATACTTAAAGAAAAATTTACACCACCACCGTTATTTTCTTAACGGTGTTACAATATATTATTACCCCGGAAGTTAGGAAATTATTAATTAACACCGTTATTTTTCTTAACGGTTACAGTATATTAATACAGTTTATTATATTCTATTTTCAGGACAACTTCGAGTAGACTTACAAGCACTCCCCAAAATTTAAGACTACAACATAACAGATGTACATTTTAAGGTGTTATTGTGGTTTTATTAAAAGATTTAAAAACTCGGTTTTTGTAATTCTTGTTCATAAAAACTACCTGTAATGTTTTTCATCTTTTTAAATCTTTTATTTTATAAGTAACAGGATTTGTATTTAAAACTTGTTCAAATTTCAAATATTTCTCTATCCAACGAGTAGTATAACCCTTTTCAAATTTACCTTCTTTTTTGTTATCTTACTCTATCTCCAACTTTGAATTTAGGTTTCTTAATTTTCTTTTCTTCTTCTGGATATAAATTTTCATACACTGTTAATGTATTTTCTGATTTACTTGCTTCAACAGGTGTCATTTTAAGAAGTTTTAGACATTTAGGTTTAAAACCATTTACAGGGATAACGCAGACTTTTTTCCAATTTGATTAATTTCCATTCCTTTTCGGTAGTTGTTTCCCTTTTGGTTCGAAGCCTTTCCATTTCTTGTGATCTGCAAGTAAGCGTGGTCGGGGGAAAAATCAAGATTATGTTGAAAATATAATTTATCTCAAGTTTAAATTGCTTGCTTGGTACCAAAGAAATTTCCCCTCTCTGAATCGTAGTTATGTCACAAGGCATATTAATGAGTATTTTTATTGCTATCAATAATTTTAAATTATGATTATGGACTGGGGTGGGTGGGGTGCCGTAAAAATACGATTTGGCTTGTGGAGTAGAAATCAGGGAACGGCACCCTCGTGAATATTCATATTTATACAAGAATTGAATCAGAACATGACCACTTTGTCATTGTTTGGCCATGTGTATATTTTTGTTAAAAGCAGCCTTTACACGGGAGTGTAATGTCCCGATTGGTGTGAGTGGTTTTTCAAAAGGGCATATGAAAAAAAAAAAAAAAAAAAAAAAAAAAAAAAAAAAAAAACCCAAGGAAGATATTTTCACCTCACACAATATAAAACCGCTGGATTTATTACATTGATGGAAATTTGTTTTAGGCGGGGGGTTTGCAAAATTTGAAATTTTTAAAAATATTTTTTTTTTATTAAACGATTTATTATAACAAAAAATACAAGTGAAGAGGACCAGTTTTGTGCAAATATGGAATGGTTTTAGGGGCATTGCTTAAGGCTTATGAAAAAAAAAACAATGCTTTTTATCTCGCCTTCACACAATAAAAAAAAAAAAACCTTGTTTATTTACATTGATGGAAAGGGAGTTAAGGTACGGGCTTGCATTAAATTTGTTTTTAAATTTTTAATTTTTGGGTTTTAAATCTTGAACAATTTAAAAAAAAAAAAATAAAAGGGGAAGAGGACAAGCTTTGTGCAAATATGGAAGCATTTTTTTCCTAGTCTTTTGCGGGTTTGCGAAAAGCCCGGGTTTACCAAGGCTTTTGGGAGCGGGGTTGATAAATTTTAATGTTTTATGTTTTTTTCATGATTGCCCCTGATTGCAAAGGAATTCCCCTGTTTCCCCCAAAGAGCAGTTGAGCTCGGTGAAGGTATTAATGTTAAGTTTTTTGTACATGATTGCCCTGAGGCCCAAAGCTTTTGAGCTCGGAAAACGGTTTTTTTTTGTTATGTGTTTGTACTGATTGCCCTGATTCCCCAAAAGGCATTTGGGCTGGTGACAGGTTTTAATTTTAAGTTTTTTGTACATTTTGGGCCCTGATTGCCCATGACCCTTTGGGAGTCGGTGAAGGTATTAATTTTTTTATTGTTTGAAACATATTCCCCTGATTCCCATAAGCAGTTGAGCTCGGTGAAGGTATTATGTTATTGTTTTTTTCCATGATTGCCCTGATTGCCCAAGAGAAAGTTGAGGGGTACAGGTATTAATGTTATGGGGTTCGTACATGTTTGCCCTGATTGCCCAAGAGCATTGAGCGGTGCGGGTTTATTAATGTTATGTGTTCGTACATATTCCCGGGTTTGCAAAAGAGCATTGAGCCGGGACAGGTAAAAATTTAGGGTTTTTTGTACATGTTTGGGCCCTGATTGCCCGGGAGCATTTGAGCTCGGTGACATATTAATTTTATGTGTTTGTCCATGTTTCCCCTGATTCCCCCAAGACCCATTGAGCTCGGTGACAGGTATTTTTTTAAAATATGTTTGTACATTCTTGAAATTGATTGCCAAAGAGCATTTTTAGCTTGGGGGCGTTATCAGTTTTCCCATTTTTTTTTGTTTTTTGTTTTTGTGGCCCCAAATAACATTTTTGTACTATGTCGGGTTTTGCTTTATTTTAATGTGTGTCCGTGTTTTTGGGCGTCCCCCCTTTGGAGTGATTTAATTCTGTATGAATCCTGTTATTTTTTTGTCTTTGGGGTGCCATGTTTTTGTTTTGTTTTTTTTTTTTCTTAATTTTAAAATTCCCCTTTTGAATTTCGACATGTTTTTTAGTATGTTTACATTTCACTTTTTTAAAAAGTATCCCAAAAAGGGAAAAAAGAAAACCCCCCCAGTGCGTCCAGCGGGTGGGGGTGTTGTGGGGGGAGACAGCAAAAGCCGGTGTCACAACAGCCAGCCCAAGTGAATCTGTCCAAAAGCCCCATTTGGGAATTGTGTTGTTGAGAAAGGGGCTGAAAAGTACCCCCTTTGTTCCCTGGGCAGGCAAAAAAAGGGCCATCAGCGGTTTCCAGCTTTAAATGAAAACAGGAGGGTAGGGGGGGGTTAGGTGCAATTACCCGGGGGGGGTTTTTCACTAAAAATTCCCACCAAACAAAAAGCAAAAATCCTTAGGGGGGAAAATTTGTATACCCTTGCAAATTTGTTTAAATCCAAGTTAATTCGGGCCCAGGTCCTAAAATTTGATTCAAAGGGGTCAAATAACTTTTTTCCCTAAAAACACCAAGGCATTACAAGCATTAAAGTTGGACTAAAGGGCATTTATTGTCAAATTTTGGCTTTTAATTGTATTTTGCCCCATACACAGTCCCGGGACATGCTGAAATACATGCATACTAAACTTTTGGGGGCAAAATCAATCAAATTCGGGGTTGGTCCTCTATGTTTAAACATTTTAAAAAATGAAAAAAGCGCAGTCAAATGATATGTCAGGGGGCAGGGGTTTGACCGGGAAATTAGGGTTGTTTTTTATGTGCAGGCCAAAACCGTTGTCCCGAATGAGACAGCTCCACTAAAGCTGCGTTTTATGTTTTTAAATTTTTAAAGGGACTTGTTTTTAGAAAAAAATCACTTATGCTCATAAATGTAGAACTGGGGGCAATGGCCACCCTAGCAAAGCATGTTCCAAAAAACCCCCCCCCCCAAACTCAAAAATTGCCTTTTGGGTCAATTTTCCAGGGGGCCCCAGTCCCCCACAGCAAACAGGCCTCCAGCAAACGGGGGCCCTTCTGATTTTTTGTCACTTGGTATTACCCCCATTAAAGTGGATCTTTTCTAAGCTTTTTAAAAAATTAAAACCTGCACAGAAAGCCAAAATCCTGGCTGTTGGTTTTGAAAATTTTTTTTAAATTTTTGCAATTTAAAGGGCCACGGGTTAACAATGATTGTAAAAATCCCCTTATCATTTAAGCAAAACCCCCGGGTTTTGCCGGGAAAAAAAAAGAAGGGGGGTTCTTTAGGAAGAATAGCGGCCCTTTTTTGGACACGGGCCCAATTATAACCTTAAACTTTCTCCAATGGGTCTGACCCCAAAAAAAAAGATGGTACATGGCTTTTTTAATACCCCATTTTTTTACCCGCAGGTGAAAGAAACAATAAACTTCAGGGGCCCTCAGTTGTTTTCTGTAAATTATACTTCAAGGGATGAGGTTGGGACCCTTTAATTATTTTGGGGAATAAGGGTTAATGGGTAAAGCTGATATCAAAAGTCCCTTTAGATTTTCCCAGTCCGCGAGAAGTTTTTTTGCGGGTTTGGGTTTTCGTTTTAAAAGGAAAAATTTTGTTGAAAAAAATGTTTGCCAATGGCTGTGCTAAAATCTTGTGCTCTCGGGAAAAAATTTTTGTCCCTTTTTTTAAAATTGGCTTTTAAAATTTCTTTATAAATAAACATTTTTTTACATCATTATCTAGAAACTATATATTTCGGGGGAAAAGGGGGTTGTAAAACAATTGGGGTACAACTATGATCAGTTTTGAGAAATTTATGCAGTTCATTAGGTGTTCCCCCTACAGATGAAAAACTGTGGGGCCAACAACTTTTCGGGTTTTTCTTGGCCTGGAAAAAAAATTCTTTCTTTTTCAATTCAAACCCCCCAGGAAAAAATTTCGGGTTTTAAAAGGTAGATTGAAAAAATTTCCTAAAGGGGAAAAAAAGGTTACTCTAAAAGAATTTGCAGGCTCTCGTTGCTTGCTAAATTTTCTGTACTGGGGGCCATACCTGTGGCTCGAGCTTTCAATAGGGTTTTTATGATGCAATGTCGGGTTTTAAATTTAAACCCTTTTTCACCATGTGGGGTAACGGCCCTATAAAAGCGAAAATAATGATTGGGGATTTCTTTCCTTAAAACTTTTTAAAGGGCTACGCAGTTTTCCAGACTAAATTGAATGATAGTTAAACTCTAATCTTTTCAAAACCATTGCTGGTTCTCAAAATTTAGGTTGTGCAGCTGTATTTGGTTGCAGCGGGGCCCCTTTTATCCTCCCGGGAATGGCAGGAAACAAAAAACCCTGAAGGACATCACTTTTTTTGGAGTTAGTACCAGTAGTTTTGGGGCATTTTTAAATTTGGGGCTCCTTGTTTGCAGGAAAAAGAAAATTAATTTAAAATAGAAAATTCAGGGGGTTGGTTATCTTTTTGGGAAAAAAAGCCCTTCAAAGCCCAAAATTTGTGATGCATTTAGTGGGGCCACTTTTTTTGGTTTTGTATGCAAAATCATATCCATTTTAAAAAGCTTCTCATGGTTGAGGGCTTTTCCAATGTTATCCGGCCCTCTCTCTCTGGGTTTGTCAGGGGCAGCGTTTCGGGGAACCCAGCTCCTATGGCGGACCCCAAAAGGACAAGAAATTCCCGGATTTTTTTCACCCAAAAGGGATTTGCATTTCTGAATTTAAATTTACTTAATTGAGCAAGTATTTCAAAAAATACAAAAGATCAAAAGAAGCTCCCAAAATTCCGGGCCCTTTTGCAGTTTTCGGTTGAGAAAGGGGTTTTGGGGGGACATCTGGCCCCCCTCTTAAAAACTTACATAGAATTTATAAAATTTAAATGTCACTAAAAGGCTTGGAAACCGGCCACACCCAAATCATACATATCGCTTTAGTTTTTTTCATGTAAAACCCAAAGGGTTTAAAGGGATCCCAGATTTTTTGTAGTTTCAATTTTTCTTAAGGGCTATTAAAGGGGGGCACGAAGAAAAACACAAATTACCTTTACTCATGATCTTCTTTTTAAGATGGTGGGTTTTTAAACCCATCAATATTTTTTAAATTTTATGAGCCCATTTGTTCAGTACAATCTTCACAAGGGTTTTTTTTGGGTTTTTAAATTTGGAGAACTTGTAGTTTTCCTACCCTTTGGGAAAAAATAAAGGCATGCCCTAAAAAGGGAAGATGTTTTGATTAAAAAGGGAAAGTTCAGCCTTTAAAAGGGTTTTTAAGGTTTTTCAAAACGGACCAAAATGCCCCATGGGGGGGTCATTTCAATTCCAAAAACTAAAAAAGAAAACATGTCCAGTTTACAATTAAAACAGTACCTTGTGATGCAAAAATTTTTGATTTCAGATTTCTATTTTGTCATGCTAATGAACTCCCGTGAAAATATCATTTTTGGGGGCCGTTTTAAAAAAAAACCAACGATTTTTGGGTCAAAAAAACAAACAATTATAAGGGTCATTCTTTTCGAATTGGAGCAGCTACAAACGCTTATTAAAGGGGTTTTTTGATTAAACATAAAAAAATTATTTTGTTTGGAGGTCGGTGTTTTTAAATAAATACAAAAATTTTTCCATCTGAAACACTGGTTTCAAATGTATTTTTCCCGCCACTCCCTTTTGGGCTTCAGCAAAGCTGGGGCAGTTTTAAAAGTTTTTTCCAGTGAAGCATTCCTGACATGGATTGGGGGTTTTTCCCCATAACAAGAGACCCCTTTTGCTCTGGTAGAACCCAGGGTAAAAAAAGGGTCACGCTTGGTCCCCAAAGATGGGGTGCACTTTTTTTGGAAAGGGGGAGAAGTGGACTAAAATGGAAACAGTTTTTTCCCTTTTATTGAAACACCTTTAACGTTTGAAGAAAGCCCTGATTTTTTGATTATTCATTGTGGGGGAAAATTTTTTGGTATGAACCCAACTGCTGAGCTAAATTTAATATTAAACGGGATTTTTTTTGAGATATTTAGACATTTCCGATTTAAAATTAAAAATTTGGTTCAAATATTTCCCTTTGGCTTTCCTGGGGGGGGCCAATTTAAACCCTTGTGCTATGGAGAGATCGAGGAGAAGGGTAAAACAATGGGATTGCATCTTTTTTTTTGGGAAATTTGGGGGGAAATTTTTTGCGCTACCAGAAAATTACGGGACATGACGGGTTCTTTTAAATTTGCCTGAGGGGTACATTGTCGAAAAGGGGAAAATATGTTTTTTTTAAATACCAAAGAGATGGTTTTTCCCAATTTAAAAAGCCCAAGCAAATTTTACCCAGACAGGGGTGAGTGGGGGCTGCACTTCCAAAAGTTTTTTGGTGGCGGTAGGGTTTTTCCCATGTGGCGAAAATACCTTCACCAGATGCTTGGTTTTGGATAGGGGGGGGGTTTATCCTACAGCATATACGAAATAATCGGACTTGATTTTTGGGTTTCTCGGTTACCGGGGGTTCATCTGCCCTGAAATTTATGGGAAGTGGGGGCCCCCCTTTTTGATTTCGCCAAAAAAAAAAAAATTTTTTTTAAATTTAAATTTGGCCTTTAAAAAATTTTCCTTTTTGTTTTTTAATTTTTCCCAAAAAATTAAGGTTTTTTTTAAAAGTAGGTTTTTATTTGGGTTTTTGTCCTCTTTAAAAAAAAAAAAAATTTAAAAAAAAAAACCAAAAAAAAAAAAAAGAAAAAAAAAAAAAAAAAAAAAACCTTTAAAAAAAAAAAAAAAACCAAAAAAAAAAAAAAAAAAAAAAAAAAAAAAAAAAAAAAAAAAAGAAAAAAAAAAAAAAAAAAAAAAAAAAAATCCCCCCACCCCCCCCACACTTTAATTTTTCATTATTGCTTTGAATGTTATTTTAGTCAAAATTTTACAGAGTTTTTTACTTCCACATGGGTCACAGTTTCCCGGGGAAAAATACCTTCCCCAAAGTTTGCTTGGTTTTGTGATATTGGTATCAGCTACATGCAATACAGAAATTTAAATACGGACTTAATATTTTAAAAATCTCTTTACCGGGGTTTCATCTGTCTGCATTTAGGGGAAGCTGTGGCCTGTTTTTCGCCAACAAAAACAAAAGCCCTATTTGCATTATCATGTAAAAATTACTTCATTAAAAAAAGGGTTTTTGGGTTTTTAAATAGAAATTTTTTTTATCGGGGTTTTGTCCTCTGAAATTGAAGAAAAAATTTTTGTATTTATAATCTTTAACAATTGTTTAATTTACATAATAATATTTAGTATTTTTTCATACAGTAAAATATTTAAACATATTTGTTTCATAGTTTCCACCCAAACGTTTTACCCCTAGTTTTTTCTTCTTCTCTTTTGAATATAATTTTATTTTAAAATTTTTTTTAAAATAATTCTTTTACTTGTCAATTATAAAATTAGCCCCCTTTATGGGCCCAAAAAAAAATTTGGTTTTCTTTCTTCAAATAATTTTTTAAAAATGTTTTCACTTACTGTTACTCCTTTTTTATTTTTAAATTTTTTTAAACCCAACCATATTTCCCTAAAAACATCTTAACGAAAAAAAAATTTTTAAAATTGTTTATTTTTTTTTGTTTTATTGTTGCTTATTTTCCCAAAATTCAACAGCCCTATTTTATCTATTGAACCCAAAAAAAACATGTCTTTTGGGAAAATTCTTTTAAACCCTATGTTTTAATTATTGTTTAATTTATCCCCCTTTTGGGTTTTTTAAAAATTTAATTTTTCTTAGTCCCACTCGAACTTTTCCCTTTTTTAACTTTTGGGTTATTATTGGTTGTTGTTACTTTTTTCTACTAAATTTTTTTTCAGTTTTTTTTTTAACAACGTAAACAATATTTTTTTGGGGTGATCCATTTTTAAATAGCAAAAAATTGTTTTTTTAAAAAAAATGGCAGTCGAAAAGTTTGTAAAAAAGGGAAAAAACAAACAATAATTGAAATTATAAACAAACGGGAAGAAAAATTGGGGTATTAAATCTGCATGTAAACAAGGTCTTAAGCCAAACAAAAAAAAACATTACAAAAAAAACATTTTTTTTTTAAAATGGGGCCCAAAGAAATTTTAAAGATCTTATTACTGAAACAAAATTGATGAATAGATGAGAAAAAAAATTTTAAATATATTAATTTTATTAAGAAAAAGAAAGTTTTTAGAAATTTTCCCTTTAAAAAATAAAAATAATAATAAAAGGGTAAATTTTTTAAACCCCTTTTTAGTTACTGTATAATGGAGAGTCTTTACTTTTCACCCTGTTCAATTTATTCAAACACAAAATAAATAAAAAAAATTCTAAATGGGTTTGAGGAAAAATTTTAAAGTTTGGGTAGAAAAATTTCAAGAAAAAAGGATCTGGTTTGTTTTAGAAAAAATTTAAAAGGTAGAAGAAAAAACAATAAAATTTGTTTTCGGGAAAAGCTTCATCTTTTTCCCTCTTCAATTTAAATCAAAAATTTTTTAATGTTAAAAAAAAAAATGATAAAAAATTTTTTCCCTCGGGGCTTTACTATCAAGTTTTTCCCCTGAATGAAAACAAAAAAAAGAGTGACAAAATATAAACCATATAAATTTAAACTTAATATGGAGGGGATTGAATACCGTTAAAAAAAAGATTTTTAAAAAAGTAGAGAGACAAAATAATATATCTAAAATTTTTTTGCATTAAAAAGATAAAATTAATAAACAACCCTTTATACCATTTTTATGTTTCACAGCAAAAAATTTGTTAAACAATGAAAGTGAAAATGAGTTGATCTCTTAAAAATTTGAAATAATGAAAATACTCATTATTTTTTTAATTTAAAAAAATTTAGATTTTTTAAAAATGTGATAAGAAAAATCAAAATCTTTTTCATGTAAAATTTGGGTTTAAAAGGATTTAAAAGGGGAAAAAACACTAATTAATCTTAAAAAAATATTTATAATAATGAACATTGAAAGGGTTTTAATGCCTAAAAGGGAAAAAAAAATTTTTAAAATTTTAAAAAAATTCCCTTTTTTAAAAATAAATTCCCATTTGTTATATATTCAAAATTTTAAAATAAATAATATTCCATTATCTACTACAAAACCCAAACCCTGATAAATTTTACACAAATAAAATATTTAAACAAGAAGTAAAAAATTATGGAAATATGTTAAATCTGATTACCCAAAATATATATAAATCACAATACTTTTCATATTTTTGGAAAATGACCCCAATAAAAAAAAAGTAAAAAAAAGTAATAAAGATATTTAAAGAAAAAAAATTTAAATAAGTTTCTATCTTAATGAACAAAAAAAACCCAATACTAAGAAAGGGGGGAAGAAGCCCAAATTTTTAAAGGGAAGCAACTAAAATGTTATTTTGTAAAAAAGGGTTTTTGAAAAACAAAGTGAAAAAAGGGTTTCAAGGGAAAAACCCGGCCCAAAGTCCGTAAAGTAAGAGAACAAAAATCATTTTTGGGGGGAATTAGAGGAGCAGCATGCAATCATGTAATACTAAAAAAAGGTAAAGAAACCAAAGTTTTTACCTTTTTTTTTTCATAATGGTTAAAAATTTATGTTTCCATTTTTTAATTGAAAAAATTATGAAATATAAAAGATAATTATAATAAAGTAAAATTTCTTTAAAAAAGTTCAAAGAATATATTTCTATAGATTGGATCATATTAAAAAAAATTTAAGATTCTTAGTTTCCCTTATAGTTTTATGAGAAAAGGGTTATCAATATAGCTAAATCAATAGATAAATTTTCCTTTTTTTAGAAAGTAAAATTTAAAAGGGACAAAAATTTTTTAAAAAAAAAAGGTTTTACCCCCATATGAATATGTAGTTTCCCCATAAAAAAATTAAAATGAAAAACAATTACCAGAAAATAAAAAATTTTTATTCTACATTAACTCAAAAAACAATTACGGGTAAAAAATATAAACCATGCTCAAAAATTTTTTCTTTTAAATTATAAATGTAAATTTTTAAAAAGATTATCATAAATTTTAATTTTTAAAAGACAGTTTTTTTTAATCTTACTGATGCGTTTAAAAAATTAGAAGTTTTTTTTTTAAAAAACACCACAATATAGACCCTTTTGTTATTGTTTATTCTGCCCCGGGTTTTAACAGGGCAATGGGGTTTTTTAAAAATATACAGGGTGGGAATTAGAATTATTAAGGATAAGATATGTGCAAATTTTTGAGAAAGGAATAAGAGGAGGATTTTCAGGAGTTTTAAGGTCCTAGACAGTAAAACTTAAAATTAAACATCTCCTAATTTGATGAAAATTATAGAATTATAGATGTTATGAAAAAAGGAAGAAGCTTTTTGAAAATTAAAGAATGGTGGAGTTTAAAAAAGTTTTTTAAAAAAAATATTTATTATTTTTAGATGGGGTTTTAACCCCCTTTAAATGGGGGGGAAATTGTTTTCAACCTTTTCCAAACCCAAAAGTTTTTTAAAGGGGGAAAAAGATCCAAATTTATTAAAAGATATTCCAAAAGGTAGAGGTTGTATAGTGGGAATTTTGGTTTTAGATATACAGATGAAGAAAAAAGGGAAAAAAAAATAAATATCCTTTACACCTGAAAGATAAAAAAAAAATTAAAGAACAATTATCTAATTATAAAAATTTAAATTTTTAGGGGGGAAAAACCATTGGGTAAAGAAGAAAAATTATTTTTTATTTTAAAAAAGATAAAAAAAAATATATTTTAAACACCCCTTTTTTAAAAGAAATTAAAATTAGGAATGAAAGTTAAAAAAGTTTATAGAACAATTTCATTTAAAGGAATCAGTTTGGTTAAAGAAAAATTTTAAATTTTACCATTTAACAAAGAACAAAATTTCAAATCTAATTTTAAAAAAGGTCTTTGGAAATTAATGAAAAATTCTTTCTAGGAAAGACTTTAGAAAATTAAGGGAAAAAATAAAGGATTAATCTACTTACCAAAAAAGGAAGAAGTAAGAAAAATAATAAAAAAACCCAAATTTTTTAAAATTCAGTTATTTTCAATGTAATCTTGTTGCAATGGTAAATAATGTTACTTCTGTACATTTAAAAAACCCTATTTATTTGGGGGACAAGCTTTTTTAAATTTTATTCAAAAAATTTATTAAGGGATCAATTTTATTATAATTTTGTTAATAAACAGGGGAAAAAAAAATAAACCCTTTTTGTTTCAGATACGGTTAGTACCCCTTTTTATCAATAAAAACAAAAGATTTTTATAAAGATTAGAAAAAAAAAAAAAGATGAATATTTAGATACATCTGTTTAAATCCTAAAGATCCCCCACTTCTTTCCCAAAAAAAAAATAAAAAAGAAATTTGGAAAATTTTTAAAGATAAACTAAATGGAAACCCTATGTATGAATATTTTTCTTAAGAAAAAAGGCTTATTCTTTTATTTTTAACTGAAGCTTTAGGGAAATTTTTGTCCGGCGCGTGGCACTACGGGAAAAAAAGAAATTAAAAGGAAAAAGAAAAAACAACAATACTAAAGAAAAAAAGGGTTTGATGATTAAAAAAAATTGTTTTTTTAATGAAACACAAAAAATTTAAAAAGAGGGTTTTCTTTAAAATTTTCTGAAAACATGAAATGTATATTAAGGAAGTAAATAAAATAAGTAGTCTCCATTTGTGAAAAAAGTATAAAATTTGACAATGGAATAGAACTTTACCATTTATTAGTTTCCCATGCAACAAATCCAGTTAATGTAAATTCCCCCAAATAATAAATACAATCTTTATTTTTTTTTCTTCAGAAGGGATAAAAATCCTTAATGTAGGTTCTTTTTGGTAAAGGTTTTTTAATTTTTTTTTTTTCCCCTGTGATATAGTAAATTTTTCATTGCTTTATCAACATCTTCAAAGGTTTTTTCAGCATGATTTTTTCCTTTTTCGTTTGTTCATTTTAAAAAACAAAACTTTTTTGTTCTTTCTTTACTCCCTTTTTTTTGTGAAACTTGATATTCTTCCATTGCTTTACATTCTTTTTTTTTCTTCATTTTCTTTTAATTTTTTTCAAAAAGAAAAAATAAATAAAACCACCTCCAAATGCAGAGCATTCAATGCCGCTCCACCAATCAACATCGCTATTTTCACTTCCCTTTTTAAAATGGGTTAAAACCAGCTGCGTTTGCCTTAAAGGGGCAAATTTTGGCTGGGAAAAATTTTCTTCATAATATTATCGAAATAATACCTTGCTTAACTAAGAATTCCTTTTTTATAAATAGATAAAATTTAAAATCAAGAGTTAACATTGAAATTTTTAAATTTCCCTTTTTAAATTTGGTTTTATTTGTTCTAAAAAGGTTTTTTAATTATTTTTGAATAAACCCCCCGTAAAAGCAAAATCAAAACTCCATGATAAGCTGGATTAACAATTTGTTTTTCATTCCCCCCTTTTTTAGAAAACAAATTTGTGAACTTTGTTCAGCTGTAAAACACTGTGGAAAAAAACTACGGACAGAGTCCCGCTACGGAAAGGCTTTTGGGGAAGTCCCGCTGCGTAGCATAAAGATTAATGGGGCATATTCAAATTTTTCTTGTGGTTAAAATTTTTCTTTTGGTTTTAATTTTTTTCTGCATGGGGTTTTTCTTGTTTAGAATTATACCATATATAATTTCCCCAAACCAAAAACTCCCAAATTTTTCCCAAAAAGGGATTTAATTTTTTTATTTATTTACATGGAGGGAATTTTGGTTTTTGGACTTTGTTCCCCGTTTCGGAGCATTTCGGAACACTATGTTTAACTTTTTTAACTTCACATTGTGTTTAACAGGGACTTTGTCCGTCCTCTTTTGTAATAGATTTTAAAATTTAATTTTTCTTTCTTCCCTTTCTTCCATTTCTTTTCTTTTTAATTCAGCTTTTTTTTTTTTGCTTCTGGGAATTCTTTTACCGCTTCAACTCTTTTTGGGTTTTTTCTTTTTTTAACAGGACCTGGTTTTTGTACTTTATCATTTTTAATGGGACAAAGTTTTTGGTTGTTGAAATTTTTTCAACATGTTTTACAGCTGGTTTTATAAGGTTGGTTTTTTCCTTTTCCACAACTGGGCTATGGGGCAAAATTTCTCCGCAGCCGGGGTTTGTCCAAAAACAATATTTTTTAAATTTTTTTTAAATATGTTGTAAAAGGACAAGAAAAATTCCATATTTATAAAATAATTCACAACATAAAAAAATTTTAAAGGGATTATTTAAAAAAAGGGTCTTCATTTAAATCTTCTATTAATTTAGGTTATTTTTAAATTTAAAATATTTAGAGCTCCCATAACATATAAATTAATTTAAAAAAATTCCCTTAAAATTTTTGTCATACTTTCCCCCCAATTTTTGTTCCCTATCGAATATATAATTTATTAATTTCTTCATCTGATAATTTTTTAATATCTAAAATTTTAAAAAATTTCTTTTTTTTAAAAATTGTTTACTAAATTTCCCCCAGAAACCAAAAGGTTAAAAACTTTCTCTTTTTTTCATTTTCATTAAAGTATACGTTTTTCCCTAGCATTAAACTGATTTGGTGTTTTTTAGTATTTTTTTCAGCAAATTTATTTTTTTAAAATTTAAAATAATTTTTTTTTATTTACTTATAAGTAAAGTTAATTTTTTAAATTTTTAAGTGAATAACCTATTTAAAATAAAGTACTATATTTGTAAAAAAATTTAATATTGGGGAAAAGTCCCCGCTTATAGGGTAAAATCTCCTTTTTAAAACGGAATTTTTTCCGCAGACAAAAAAAATTTGGGTTGGGTCAGTTTTTTAAAAATTAAATTTTCTATGTTTCCTTTTTTTTTAAATTTTTCTTTAAATTTTTTCTCCTTTTTTCTAATGTGGGATAACATATTTTTTCTTTGACAGTTTTCAAAACTATCCCCATCCCTTTTTTATAAAAAATACATAACCATTTTTTTTGTTTCCCCAAAACCTTTTTTAAAAAAAGGAATTGTAAAAATTTTTGAAAAAACCCATACACTTTGGGTTTAGCCTGTTTTTCCCGAAAAAGCTTTAATCTTGGGTAACTTTTCCTTTTTTTTTGTTTAAAAGTTTAGTTGCACAAAAATCATCTTAATTTATAGAGTAGGGTATCCTATATTTATTAAAAAAATTTTAAATTTTTTGTAGTTTTTTTGTCTCCATTACTAATAGGAAATTTAAAAATTATTAAATTTTTTTTTTTAGGGTTTTTTTAAAATCAGAGACCACCTATTTTTTTTTTTTATTCCATTGAAAAGTTGGACCCTAGTAAAAATAAAAAAATTTTTTAAAAACACCCCCATATTCTTTTTCTAAAAGGTCCCAAAACAAATTCGGTTTTTTTCCCCACCTGTTTTCCACAAATAATTGCACGTGTGGGGTATTTGGTAGTTCCATTTTTTTAAAATTTTTATTTAATAATACTTAGTAATTATTTTAAAAATTAAAATTTTAAAGGGATTAAAAGTAAATTTTTTTAGTAATTTTTAAGGTAAATTTAGTAATTTTTTAGTTTAAATTTTTTGTAATTTTTTAAGGCATAAAGTAAATTTTTTTAGTAATACTTAGTAATTTTTTAGTAATTTATATACTTCACTATGGAACCCCTAATTTCACAATTCCTTTTAAAACTTTCCCTCTTTAAAATTTTAAATTTTTGGGTCTTGTATAACAAATAGATAAAAAATTTATTGGCTCATCCGATCCTGCGTCTTTGTTATTTTTTATAGTTTTCCTTCTGAAACATTTTTTAAATTTTTCTCCCCGAACCAGTAGAGAGTTATCACCCTTGAAAAGTAAATTAAAAATAATGCATAATTGGTTGTTTGAAATTTTTTTAATTTTTGTTAGGGAAAATTTTAAATTTTTTTTTAAATTTTTCTAATTTCCCTTTTTCCTCTTTTGAATTCAAAGCAAAGAAATTTTTTTAAACTCATCCCACTGTTGATAAGCTTTTATTCCTTGACTGATAGTTGATTTGGAACCCTTATTGTTTTTTCTATTTTGTTATTTCAGGATTAAAATTTGTTCTGTTGATGGGTTTTATCCGGGTCTTCAAATAACATTAAAAACCTTTCATAACCCTTTTAGCTGGGAAAATTTTGATTAATATTCCCCAAAAGGGGACAGATTTTTTTTTGTTATTTTTTCCCATTCTAAGTATTCTATCATATAAAATAACCATCTTAACACAAATCTATTTCTAATTATTCTAGCTTTAATTTTAACATCAGAAAAAACTTTAAATTTTTAAACAAAATTCTTAATAACCCTAAGAAGCATTTTTGTCAGTAGTTTAAATACTTTATTATAATCAATTTTAAAGTAAGTTCATTTCATCTATTTCCCAGACCAGCTTGATAAAAAAGGATAAGTGTTTTTAATAAATTTAAAATCTAGAGGAATTCAAAAAATTTTTTTATAAGCCTTTTTGGGAATGCTTTAAACTTGTTTATCTGAAGAAGCATTACAGATCCAAAACCCCAAAGTCGAACATGTTTATTTTTTCCAAATTTCCCTTTGGTTTTGCCATATTTTCCCCGTCTGTAGGGACTTTCCCTAAATCGATATAAAATGGAAAAATATCACTTCACAAATTTTATAACTTCTTTCCGGGTTTCGTTTTCATTTTAATTTAATTTTTGATCTTCCTATATTTGGTTTATTGTTTTATTTGCATCAATAATTTACTTTTTTATTTTCAATTTCAAATGCTAATCTTGTTGTTCCCGGAAAAAATAACCTTTTACCACTTAGATTAGGAAATTTACAAAAAATTTTGATTTTGATCAAAAGTTTAAGGGTTATTGTTTTTACAAAAAACTTTTTTCCGAAAACCTTTAATACCCCTAGGTTCTCTTATTTTCGTATGGTTTAGGTTTTTCCCCCGTAAGCCCAATTTTTGAGGGAAAAATGGGAAATTTTTTCCAGCTGTGAAACATTTTTTTAAAAAGTTTAAAATGGGAGAAGGGGATTTATTTTGAAATCCCCGTATATTATGAAGATGATTATGATGATTTTATGAGGAAACTCCCCCTTTTTAGATGATAATGATGAACAAAGTCAAAATACCTTTTTATTGATAATGTTTATAATAATGTTGATACAGGGGAAAAAACCCTGAATATTTATTTTAAACTATGGGACGAAATTGTTTTTGAAAGAAAACCCCGAAACCCTTTAGGGGAAATTTTAAAACATTAATAAAAAAGGGTAAATTTAACAGACCCGTGTTTTTAAATTTTTTAAAGGTAATAAAGAATACCCTTTATCATATTATGAAAAAAAAAAATATAATGAAACATTAAAAATAATTTTTCACTTGACCCACTTTAGAAGAAAAATTTTATTGGGTTTTTTTTCGAAGGGTTTTTTGGGGGTAATGATTTTTTAATCTTATTCTACAAGGGTTTGTCGTGGTAGAAAAAAAGTTGGTCAATTAATTAAGGGCCCAGATAAGTTTAAAAATATAGAAAAAAACATTTTACTATAGAAATGATTGATTTATCGTGTGGCTGAAGATGCCCGAAACTAGTGAAAAGAAATAGTAGAAAAAATCATTTTTTTGAACAGAACCTCAGACAAAGAGAAAATGATGGGGTCCTCAGAGAAATAAACTAATAATAAAAAAAAATTTTCGAATGAAATTTGCTAAATTAAATGAAAAAAATAAAGACTTACCCTATGAAAAAAATTAAAAATTTGAAAGGCTAAGGGAAAATTAAAGATGAATATGAAATAAAAAAAAAATCCCCCTAAAAAAAATTTAAATGATTTAGAGATAAGAAACTTCAAAAAATTGAAGTTTCTTGAAACCAATTTGAGGGTAAAAATTTAAAAAAACTCAAAAATAAAAAAAGAACAAAACATAAAGATTAAAAGAAATAAACATTGCAGAAAGAAAAAAAACTTTTTTAGAGAACCCCGGGAAATTCAATTGTTTTTATTTTAACGCTTTTGGGAAAATTTTGGTGTTATTTTTGAGAATTTTAAATTTCCCGGTGGTGGTGAACCCGTAAAAACCTAAACCCCCCTGGGAAAAAGGGGGAAAGTAAGAGATTGGGTAAAAAAAAAAATTATCAAATATTGCTAAATTAGCAAAATTGCAGGGAAAAACGGGAGGAAAACATTACCTGGTAATTTTTTGGGCTATTGAGGATGGTTTTTTAAAAAAAAACAGGGAAAAGTTTTTTTGCATGGTTTGGAAAAAAATTTATGGGGTTTTTTTAAATTTTTGTTAAGGGAAAATAATACAGCTTTTTTACCCCTTAGAGGGAAAAACTCGAAAAAAATAAAGCCCAAAGTTTCCCCCGCTGTAATTTCCTATTTTAAAAGATATTTTTTTTCATTTCATGTTCATCCGTTGTTTCAAAGAGATCACTAGGGTTTTTTTGGGGTTTACTAGGTTTTCTCGGATAGAGTGCTCCGCAGCTGTTCCCCTAGTCCGGCTGGGAAACAATTTGGGTTTACTATCCGGACTTCGTCCTAGGTTTTTGGTAAAGATTTTTTTGTTTGGGGGTACCCCCCAGTTTAACATTTTCCTTTTTTTTTTGTGCTACGACCGGATTTCATTTCCCTAAAGGGGCAGGGGTTTACTATTTATTTCTTTTTTTATTCCAAGGGGGTTTTTTAATTTTTCTTCTTCTGCCAAAATTTAATTTTTATTATTATAATCTTTTTATTGGGTTTCCCAAATTTTTTAATTCCATATCACTAGGACATATATAATCCTATTCCATAAACTAATCAAAATTTTCTTCTTGCATATTTTAAAGTTTTTCATATCTTTATTTTTACTAGGATATCTATGGGGGGTATTTTTTAACATCTCAATGTTAACTAAAAATTTTTTTTGACATCAAAAGCCGTTTTCCCATTCCCAAAATATCTTCTAGTTTGGGGATTTTTGCCCAAGAATAGACCAACAATAATTTTTATAGAATCATTAATTCTTTTAAAATCCTGCTTGTGTAAAACCTTTTTACTCTCAAGAAAAAAGTTGGGCCATATGTTTTTAAATTCATCTGGGGTTTTTTTGATATAATCAAAAAAATGTTTTTTGTAAAGACTTACCTTTTAAAAGGACCTCCCGGCCAAAAAAAAAAACTAATGTCCCAAAAACAGATAAATCAAAAACATAAAAAAAAATTACCTTTAAAAAAAGTTTTTTTTTCCCAAAAATTTAAATTTTTTGTATAAATATCCCAAGGGCCACCAAACCCTCCCTTTTATTCTTTTTGTCTCCCAAATTTCATTAGGATTTTCATTAAAAATCTTTACATACTCTTTCATAAGCTTTTTTGTTTTTAAATATTAATTTAAAAAACATTCCAACTTTTATCTTTTGGAAGAGGAATAGTAATTCAAATAAATTCTTCTTGTTTGATAATTTAAAAGTGAAATAAGAAAAAAGAACCTGTTTTAAACCCTCCCGCATTTTTATGATTTTTTTGTCAAATCCCCCAACCTGTATTGAACACCAAAAAAACAAATTTTTTTTGATTTTGCCAAAAAAACTCCAATCACTTTTCCCCCTTTTTTACTATTTTTTCGGGTGTAACTTTAGGTAAAAAAATTTTTTTCAAAAATATTAGGGGGAAAACTACATTAAAATTTGTGCAGAGCACCGTTCCCTTTTCCCTCTGATGAAATTATTTTTCTTGTTTTTTAATGGGAAATTTCTTTTTTTTAAAAACCCCCTCCATGAAAAAAAATTAAAATCCCCTATTATATTTAAAAAACTTCAGGATCATTTTTTAACATAAAAAAAGTACATATAATTTCCCAAAATTTTAAAACCTATAAACTTACAACAAAATAATACAAAAAAACAAAGGGGGAAAAGAAAAATTTAATTTTAAAAAATTTTAATTTTTACTAAAAGGTTTTATAAAATTTTTTAGAAAATATTCAAATTTAAAGGGTTTTTTTCCCAAAATTTTCCACTCCAAAAAATTTAAAAAAAAAAAGATGTAGGGATTTAAAAATTCCCAAAAATAGAAGCTTTAAAAAAATATAGAAGATCATGAAGAAAAAAATTTAAAAATACAGGAATAAAAATAAAAGAGAATATAAGAAGAGTAAAAAAAAATAATTAAAGGGCAGAAAGAGATTTTAAAAAATAATAAAAAAGAGTTAGAAAAAAGAAAGAAAAAGAAAGGAAAGAAAGGAAGAGTTAGAAGAGAAAAAAAAGAAAAGAAAGTTGAAAGAAAAAAAAATAGAAGAGTTAGAAAAAAAAATAGAAAGAATTTTAAAAAAGAAAGGGAAAAATTAGAAAGGAAAAAGAAAGAATGAAAAGGGTTTTGAAAGAGGGAAAAAGAAAAATTAAAAAGAGTTTTAAAGAGAAATAGAAAGAATAGAAATTAAAAAAATAGAAAAAAGAAAGAATAGAAGAGTTAGAAAAAAAAGAAAGAATGGGGAAAAAGAAAGAGAAAGAATGAAAGAGAAAAAAAAAGAAAGAGGGGAAAAAAGGAAAGAAAAGAGAAAAGAAAGAATAGAAAGTTTTAAAAAAGAAAGAATGGAAAAAGAAAGAAAAAAGAAAAGAATGGAAGAAGAGAAAATAAAAAACTAATATTTTTAGGAATTATAAAAAAATTATAAATTCACCTTGAACAAATAAAAAGTACTTATTAAATTTTTATAAGGAAACACCTATAAAATCTTAGGGGTTGTTCCTGTTTAAAAAAAATCATTTGGAGATTTTTTTTTTAATATTATTTTTTATTTAATTTAGGGGTATAAAAAATTAACTTTAGGGAAATTTTTTCGAATTAAATATTTAAATGTTTTTTGATAATGGGGGAAAAAAAAAAATAATCATGGATTACCAAAAATTGTGTTTTAGAGATATCTAGGGGAAATGCTGGAACTTTGTTCCCCCTAAAAAATTTTTTAGAAATCATATAAATTTTTTATAAAATTTTTTTTTTTATCAAAAAAATGAATCTATAAATTTTTTAAATTAAAGGGAAACCTTTAAAAACCTTTCAACAAAATAAGATAATAAAAATGGGGATAAGAAAAAATTTGGGTTTAGAGGTTTTTTCTTATACTATGGGGGGGTATAAATTTTTTGGACAAGGATTTTATACTAACATTCGTAAATCCCCCCCCCAAAAAAATTTAAATTTTAGATGGTTTTTTTAAAAATTTTCAACAAATAGTTTTATGTATTTAAAATTTTGACAAAAAAATAACTTAAAATGTTGATGAAAAAAATGGATTGTTTTTTTAAAAGCAGAAGAAAAAACCCCAAAAATAAGTTTAGTTAGGGGATATAACCTATGGGGGTAATAATAAAACCCAAAAAATTAAGAAAAAAGGGTTTGGATTTAAAAAGAGTCATTTTTTGGGAAAAATTCACCTCTTCCCTTTAACCCCCCCATGCCATGGGAACAATCAAAAGATTTTGTTCCTTATAAACAAATTTTAAAGTTTACCTTTTAAAAAAATAAAAAAATACTTATAATTTCTTTGATGGGGCACCCAGTAATTTTGTGTTTTTTTTTTCCCCCCCCGGTTTAGAGTAAACAATTTTTTGATATTGTTAATATAAAAATTTTTGTAATCCCGAGTATAAAAAATTAACTATGGGGAAAAATTTTTTTAATTAATATAAGTTTTTCGTGATGAAAAAAAACAAAAAATTTGATAATCATGGATTTCCAATTTAGTTGTGTTTTAGAGATATTTTAAAATTTTAAAAATTCATTTTTTAACAATAAAAAATGAATAATTCGGTTCTAAAAAAAATATATACTAGAAATAGTAAGGTTTGATTTTTATTTTAAAAATTTAAAAATCAAATTTTGGGAAAAAAAATTAAATTTAAAAATTTAAAATCAAATTTTTTGATAGAGAATTACTTACACTTTAAAAAAATTTGACCTGGGTAAAAAAAAATGAGGGAACCTTAAAAAAAAATTTCAATAAGTTCTGAAATAAAAGGGTTTTTTATTTAAAAAAAAGGTGTTTTTATTTGGAAAAAGCCGGGAGAGAAAAAAAAATTTTTGGTTTTGTTGTGATAAAACGTGTTATATTTCTGGGATTTTTTCCCGTCGAGTAAAAAGGGGAAGTGGTAAGTGCGATTGGTGTGTTGGTTAGGAAGCGTTTTAAATGGGGGTTTTATATTACTTTACAAAAAACAAACAAAACATGATAATTTTGAACGCCCCTTTTTTTTTTGGGCGGAATTTTTTATTAATTTTGTTAGTCCCGGAAAATTTAAAACAACTGTAGTTTTAAAACTGTTGCCTCGTTATTTTTTGAATTAAATTAAAAAATATAAAAATTTAAGCAACCCAAAGGCCCCAAATTTTTAAACCCCGAAATTTTAAAAATGAAATATAGATTCACAACCGGGTATTGGGAAATATTCCCTAGTGGGAGACACCGGGAAATGGAAAGAAGTTCCCGCCCTAGTGAACTCCAGGAAAACCCAAATCAAATTTTTGATTTCAAAAAATCTCAGAGATTGAAAAAAAAATTAATTAATGAGAGAGATACCGTAAGCCCTTATAAAAAAATATAAAAAAGGGAAAAAATATAACGAGGGGGTAGACACAGCTTTTTTTGTTGGGTAGTAAATTTTTAGGAAAATATTGGTTTAATTTTTCCTATTCTACTTCCGTTAGAAATTGTCGTCTTGTATTTTAAGTTTGGGGCCTCTATAAAAAATTTTTTAGGCTTTGATTTTTGAATTAAAAAAAAAAAACAGATAATATTAAAACTATTTCTAACATAAAAATTTAAAATAAATTTTAAAAAATTTTAAACTCTAAAGCTTTAACAGTGGAGAGATATCTGAACAAGAATTTAAAACCCTTTTAATTTGATGAAATTTGAAAAAAATAATGAGCTTAAACCAAATTTAAAAAAAAACTCTGCGGTTCCAAAAAAAATATTCAAAAAAAGAAAGGCAAAAAAAAAATAGAAAAAGGGAAGACAAGAAGCAAAGGAATAATATCCAAAAAAAAAAAAAAAATAAAAAAATGTATAATATTTAAATTTTTTTTAAAACGTTTTGAAACCCCCCCCCCCTCCATATTCAGAGGAGGATTTTTATATAAAAAGTAAAAAGGGGTTTAAGAAAAACACCAATTTTTTATTTTTGTTTTTTTTTTTTTTTTTTTTTAAAAAATTTTCACATGTTTTATTTTTATTTTACATTTGTTGATTTTTTTTATTTTTTTTAAAATAAATTTTAATATAGGGAATTTAGCGGGCCCTGGCTTTGGAGGGGTTGGGGGGGGGGGGGGGGGGGAGCCAGGGTCGCTCAATTTCCTTTTATACTCTTAAATTTTCTAAAAGCTTTATTCCCAAGGGGTCTATATCTGGAAAAATTCATATATTTCAAAGGGTACATACATGCATACAAATCCTAAAAAACGAAAAAATCGGGTATTTTTGTTTTCTCTCTTTTAACGGGAAACCCCTTTAAACCGTATTTTTAATTTCTGTATAATGGATTTTTCTTTTTTGTGACAAAAAAAAAAGCTTTTCCCTTTTAAATTTTTGGGGATTAATAACTATTTCAATCTGTTTTATTATTTCCCCCTTTTTTTTCAGGGCCCCAAAAATTTAAATCTTAGAAAGCAAAAAAAGGGGAAAAAATATCTTTTTTAAAAATAACATGTTGCAGGGTTTATCACACATCGGGTTGAAAATGGTGGGCGCAGGATACCCAAAAGGGCAGGGGTTTTCCCCCGACGAATGACGGTAAGGAAACCATTTTGGATACAGTCCCGCTAAAAATCGTTTGATAACTAGGGAAAAGGGCAAAATGCCGTCCAAGAAAATGGGAAGTTTAGATACAAATACATTGAATTTTAAACCACTTCAGCAATGACCGATGTCAAATTAAAATGACGAAAAATCAAGCGAAAAAGGGATGCGTAAAACCCGGCGTTGTAAAAAATAAAATCAAGAAAATTTTTTTAAGACAACAACCATTGAAACGATAAAAAATTTCTACAACGAAAAAGCTTGTGAAATCGGGTTTTAAATTGGGCCTATTTTATGTTTATTTACCCCGAAATCTAATTTGGGAAAGGGAAAAAACGTTTTACAAGTGTTTATCGTACAAAGTATTATTTAAAAATAATTTGGGGTAACTTTTAAAAAAATTTTTTCCCCAAAAAATATTGATTGGTTGAAATAATATTTTCTGTTCTTTGTATCCCCTTTAATGTCTAAAACTTATCCGGGTTTCCTAGAAGTTTTTCCATATAAGGGCCGGGCATGATTGAAAGAAAGCAAAACCCTTTTGGGAATTTCAACCCCAAATATATTTTAACATTTTTTTGTCTTCTCTCACTTTTCTTAATGTGTACACATGGGGGATTGGTGGCAGATTTTTTTTTAAATCGATACCTCTGTTTAAATTATTCTTATCTATTATGCTAACTGATGAAATACTGGTTCTACCAGTGAGATATAACCAAAATCAATACACACTGTGGCGATATAGATATGCCGGAACTACTTTTTATTGGGAGATATAGTCTGATGTATTTACTGGTAAATGTATCAAAATTGATTTTTTTTTTCTTATAGTGTTGAGTAAACACATAAATCCAGTTAATAAATGTCTGACTAATATTCTCGTTACAGCTATCAAATATGGCAGACAAAAAGTGTATTCAACACAAATTCATTCGCGTGTGAAAAGGAATGATTATATAAACTAGTTCCATTCTTTCGTCATAAGTAAGCATAAAATAAAAATAAGTTTTGTTTGTTTTGAATGGATATGGGTTATATCTCATCTCGAAATGATACAATTTTCACATTTTCACTCGCGCTACGCTCGTGAAAATATGAAAATGTATCACTACTCGATGAGATATACCCATATCCACTCAAAACAAACACGTATCCTCTGTATATTTTTGTAATATTATAAATCGTATTTAATTTGTAGAAAGAAATACACAAACAAATTTATCGAAACATTTTTTTTTAATAGAAAGCTATGCCTATAACGTAATCCATTTTTCTTGGTGAATATATAGTTATGTATTACTATATGAAAGTCTATTCTGGATACTTTGATTTTATTTGGTTGCATAATAAGTATAACAATAATCTGTCCCCGATCAAGTTGGATCATACACACATATCCATACACACAGAATTCTCTCCCTCTCTCTCGTTGTCTCTCATTATCATTTCCATCATCATCATCGGACACCTCACGCACAAGCATCCGATACTGTCAGACGCCCATCCTGATATCCCTATCAAACACATGTGATTCATGGTTAAACATAATAATTATTGACTTACAGAGGCTCTTAATAATGTTAAAAATACCGATCCCGTGGCCTAGTGGTTAAGACATTCGCTTCGGGAGCGGAAGGTCGAAGGTTCTATCCCCGACAGGGGACGTTCTGATATGGCCGACTGGTTAGCCGCCAGGTAATTAAATAATGGTTACCGGTTGTCTTCCTGCCTGGTGCCTGCCATAAAGGAGGGAACTGGGAAGGTACTTGTGAAAGAAAAGAGGTGTCTCATAAGTCAAAACTGGCTGGCCCTTTCAATAGGGGTGACACTATAATAAACAAACACTTTATAACTTGGGCCCTCTCCCTTGTGGTGTCATAGGTCCCCAGCAGCGACATATGTAAGTTGCTAAACGGGTTCTATGTCCCTTTTTGCTTAAGCGCTTAGTACACAAATATAGCTGGTTGTCCCAAAGTCAGGTTAATGTAACCAACTGGGTGTGGTATTATTCTACTTGTCTACGGCGTGATATCGCAGCAATATGTCACTAAAATAATGTCAGTGGGACATTAAACTGAAGCAAATAAAATTGTATACATATATATTAATATAATGAATGTGTCGAAACAATACCTGTTGGAAAGGCTACGATAAAAAATAACAACTGCGTCTTACCATATTCAATTTTCATCTGCGTCTTACCATTTGTAAAAAATCATTGTTTTATTTAAAAAAATTTTTTTGCTTCAAATGGCACTTTGACTCATGACTGAAAAGTAAATTTTTTTAAATT
>CM037787.1:5371555-5421555 GCA_021229015.1 Solen grandis
ATTCTGTTTAGGAAAGTCAACATTTATTTTTCTTTATTCTATGTTTGTTTTACTTCTATTTTAGAAATTAAATTACTTTGTTAATAATTGACTCGAAGTTTGAAATTTAAATATTGCATTGGGTATATGATATTGATGTAATTTACATATATGTTTATATATATATATAATTATATGCAGTTGTATTGTGCGGAGCAACAGGGATGACCTCGATGGCTTCTATGACGAGGAAAATAAAGTGGTAAAAAATAACAGTACATCAATTTCAGCAATTAATACCTTCGGAATTTTAACTGGAATTTATAAGCTAAAGAAAAATAGATCGTGCGGAGATCTCGAACAAGGAAGTTAATATGAACTGGAAACGTATACTATATTTGTCGAAATGAAATTCAAACCATGTATGAAAAGAAATATGTGTGTAATATTATCAATTCGTGCTAAAATTGTAAGGAAAATGTTTGTTCTCTATTGCGCAGTTCTTTTTTGCCACTACCCATTTGTATGACAGGGAAGGCTGCGTTATGTAACATGCATACTGGAGGAATTTCAAGATCAGTAGCGTCCGCTTTATCTAAATTTCACGAAAACCTTCTCAATAACGTTTCTCAGTAGCATGTACTGATAATTTTACACGCGGATGTACAAAAATGAATTAGATTTGTGCTTTGATTGTTTTTCTGCAGTCAACACTTGCGGATATTTTTGTTGTTGCTGTTGATGTACTGTTAATGCTAACCATAATTGTGACAGTATATCAGTCAATTAGTTGCGTCCAGCTGATTACAAGTAGGGGAAGACACTGAACGTTTAGATACACTAACCTGCCTCAATCAAACTTAAGGTCTCTCTTTGATGCTTTTATGTCTTAGTCAAAATAGCATGTTTTGTCATTAAACCAGCTGTTGTCATGAATATTTTGTGTTAGTATGATAAATAAATATATGTTTGTGTGAAAGGAAGGATATAAAGATGCAGTTTTTCCATTTATGGAATAAACTCTAAATAGCCATGTATGGTCAAAAATACATTTTTGCACATTTTTCATATTCATCCATGTTCAATCTCTCTCTCTCTCTTAAATGAGTCCGTATCAACGACTATATCCAAGTAAAGAAGATTTTAAAAATCTAAAATTGTTTCTTACAACAATACCAAACGATGTACGGATTATCACCTGTCAAAGGATACAATTGTGTATATAACTGCGTTATGTAAAATTGTTACAAGGTCGAATTCTATCGTATAAATACCCCTTTGTTAAGTAAAATGAAGCATTTATCATGTCACCTAATATGTTACATAATATGCCTTTCATGATACACTTATTATTTACATTTAGACCATAAGAGTGTGAAATAACAAGAACGAAATAAATTTTACTCCAGCTAAAATGTATGTTCTGGAATTCTTATGGACATACTTTTTTCCATTTACATAACCAACATCACGATACGTTTTAAGCAACATTATGTAATACTTATATTCTAACCATAAAAGAGAAGAGTGTTAAATTAATATACCGACCCAGTTACGGCAAACAAAAAAACGTATTCTTCCCAAAAGGGAAGGCAGTACACTTTTTATTTTCTTCATAAATCTATTTGATATCAATTCCTTACATAGGAGCATCATATGTCAATAGAAGTACAATATATGAGGTCATTTGATAAGGCGTGAACTCCCTTGTCAGACAGTACTAAAGTACTTCAACAAACACCTTTTAATGGAGTTGATGGTCTTCCAAATACTGCAGGTTTACTTTTAGGGGTTCTAATGGAAAATGCTCGAGTGCAGCCAAGGGTCATCATACTGGTGGAGAATTACAAACAAACGTATAATAGACATTGAGATCATTTCTTTGATTTGACATTGAAGGTACAGTTAAATTAAATTTACTTTCTGCATTCATACTGCCTTGTAAATGAACTTGTGAAGTGATTATAAGTTTGAGCAATACTAAAATCACGAGTAAGGTGGTTTTATGTTATTGATTGAATTGATGAATTCATCAAACCGCCTATCTCTCTGGTTGAATATATTATTAACGCTATAAAATTTTCCATTTTATGGCCTTGGTTTTAAATTCCCATAAACAATATTTCAGCCATTGAGAACTTTATCTGAAGGAGAAAGATAAAATGATATTTCTCTGTGATACCACACCGTTGACAAATGGCATGATACCACACCCAGTCATATTATCCTGAGACCGGGCCAACCCGTCCCGAAACTTGCCACATGTGCTGAGATCCGAGCACAATATCATTACCGCTTTAATGACTTCAATATATCGCTGCCGGGGATCGAATCCACAACCTCCTTGTCACGGGTCAACTTTCTACCTACTCCACCACCGGGACTTGTTTGACCATGAAATGATTTCGAGTATTTTCTATATTCAAGATGAAATATTTTGGCCAGACGGTAATGAATGATAAAGAGACACCATGCATTTGCACGATTACTGAAGCGCGTTTTAGTACAGTTTATCATATGACATTATGCAAATAAAAAAAATCCTGTTTCGTATAACCATTACATATTTCCTTATATTTAACATTTTACATATACCTTTTAAGGAGAATTACATCACTCCGCGTCACGCGCGTATATTCTATGGTATATGCATAGTGTGTTAAACTCAAACAGCTGGATTAAATGTGTTTGATGCAACTAACTTTGATCAGTAAGATGCATTATTCATATGATGTTGAATATGTATGATAAATACACACGTTTAATCCTTATTTTCAGTTATTATTTGAAACTATTCTCTTGGTGTTAGATTACAAATAGTAATTCGTTCACAGTCCGTTCATTCATTTGTTTGTTTGTTGTTATAATCGTGCTATACTGTCAGTATAGGTCATATGATAAAAAGAGAATTGACAAGAATTGTCATTTCAAATCAAAATTAACTAAACGAGTTCATGAAAATGTAATTATGCTCACCAGAGGCTCGCTTGATAACATTATTTTCATGATCTCGTTTAGTAAAATTTGATATGAAACAACACTTCATGTCAGATACTATATATATGTATGTACGATGAGGAATGAATGAATTTGATCATATTTAATGATAAAAATAAAATCCTCCCCATCGCCATAAACATCGTTGAATTACATTTACTCCATGTATGATATTTAATTCCGAAATAATTTCTTATTATAAGCTATTAAAAACTGAAGAATAAAACCCCAGACAAAGCGGGTATAAACACCATTTTTGTCGTCAAATAACCCTCATCTCTGACCCTTTAGCAATCAAATATTCTTCTCTATTATCCTCGAACAAAAGTTTCAACTGACAGTAAAAAAAATAAAAAAATAAGTCGAACTTATCATGTTTGTGTCAATATATTAAACAAAGGTGGAGTCTATATAGTGCACTTGGAATTAGATAATATATGCTTTTTGGTACTTATTAAATAGGAAATGATAAATAATGTATTTCCATTCTATTGATAACTGTCTAACTCAAAAGGTATATCAAATACCATTTCATCCTGTAATGACAGACACTCAAATCTTTTTACAAAGGGGAAATGAAATATATTGTAACACATATATATCATTATGTCAACAATAGAATAAAATCAACAGAAGTTCGTTTTCATATATGTATATTTTACAAATACTCAGTGTATACATGATTTAAAGCTTTCAAAATGAGTAATCTTTAGGGGCAGTCAAGATGAATTATTTCACAATGAAAGAAACAGGAGTGGGTTAACTTTAAGGTAAAGTCCGTGTAATGGTTCCGCTACAATTAGGAAATCATGGCCTGTCACGAAGATAACCAGTGTTTCCTAATGTTTAATTAGGTTACCTTGGTTATCTTGGTAGAGGTTAAGTGGTCCAAGACGTAGCGGAATCATAACAGGGACTTTACCTTAAATTTAGATAAAATACATTCTTATGAATATTCATATTTTATTTTCTATCATATAGCTTGTGCACCTAGGAGAGGAATTAAATAAATACAGTCAAACCTGTCTTAAGCGGTCAGTCAAGGGAACAAGAGAAAGAGGCCGCTTTACAGTGGTAACAGCTAAATGAAGTTTTTATATATAACAAAATACTACAGTTTGGTAATATTAAAATTGATCGCTAAATATAGGTTGACCGCTTAGTACAGGTGACCGCTTATACAAGTTAAGTTCAGCTATATTAACATTTAATTCGCAGAAACTTTCGATTTGTGTATTGATTTACAAGATAATGACACAATTTGACTAAAATTGCATTTCTCACTCTCTTTTTCTTTTTTTGTGGATGGCTGGTTGGTTGGGGTAGTAGTGTGTGTTTATCTACGAACAAAGAAATAAGGTTCGTTCATACTGAGTAAATTACATTTTGTCGGCATTATCTGTGTAAAAATATTTACGAGTCATAAATATATCACAACAATCAACTCCGATAATCATGTCATAAATGCATTAAATGTATTTTTGTGTGCGCTGATTTTAATTTAAAACCTCGACTAGAGCATTCCATAATCCTGTTATCAGATATTCTAATAATAAATGTATTGCCTAGTGATAAGACGTAGTTTTATAAACTATTTAATATATTCCGTAGAAAAAGGAAATATAAGGAGAAGAAGTAGACAACAACGAAACACAAAATACTGTATTTACAGTTACGTGTATGATGCGGCCAATCTGGTTTAAAGGACTAGAAAATAAACATTATTACATAGTACATTATTTTCGATTTATTTTTTCGACTTTCTTAAAGTTCTTAAAATTTGACTTATCCCTCGCGACGATTCCGGTACTTTGCGCCTGGGGTGGCCATTATAGATTCTTTCCACAAACGGGGATCGAACCTACAACCGGCAGTGTTGTAGCCAGTCAGACCAGTTACATCCACCTGCACCTAGTGGCCACTTTCTTTTGTTCCCTTTATTGGTCGCTTATGACACGAATGAGTATATATCATCGTAAAGGCTTACAACCCAAGGCCATTGGTGTACTTTCGATGAATGTCAAACGACGGTGATTTTTTAATGATAGTAGAGTAAACGAAGATGCCCGAAGCTGTCCGAAATCAGTGTTAAACACAATGATTCCGCGTTCAGCATCTACTATAATTAGTAACTCATTTAGAAGACGGTCAAGTAGCGGTTTATGCTGATCAAAATGTTCATTAATCTGTCACGGGATCGGGGTTTGATAGCCAGTTCTGTAATGGACAATAATATGCCCCAGATAGAATCATAACACAATGTTAACTAACACACACTTAAGTCTAGTTATATTCTTGATATAGCTGGACGTTGTGCAGGTATTGCGCGCTGATTATCGTGCTTTGTGGAGCGCACAATGTTTCATTTTAGCAATTGTGATGAGGACGCGATTTCAAAGTTTAACGGCCTTGGTTAGGCATGAATCGTTCAACACAATAACATATTTTGTATTTGGATCGATCTCTTTGCAAATCAAGGACGTAGAATTAGACGATAGATAATAGAATAAGAAGAAATATTTTTTAACAAAATACTTTTATGTGATATAGATCTAAAATTAAGGCTAAACTTTAAGGAAGTAACAACATCCAATGAGGATTCCAGAGTAACTCTATGACTTCGATAAGAATAAGATAAATAAATTATGAGACTATTGGATAATAGAGGCGTCGAGAGTTTGATTGAAATCGATAGTTTCAAGGTTTTTTTGTTTGTGTCGGCAGATAAGCACACTCGCAGTATGATTATGGGAAAAATAAAAATATAAACACAATCGTAAGAATTGGTATTAAATTATATGTGATTCAACTAATTTCAAAGAAAACCCACCGATACATACACAACATAGATGTGTGAGTCCCTGGTCATTTATAATACTAATGCTTTGGTTCATTTTCAACAATATAATTTCAAATTCTTAAATACTTAGGATTAAAACAACAACAACAACAACATCAAATAGATCTATGGTTAAGAAGTTATTTTTAGTTCACCAAAGTAATAAGTATTTTTTCCGTCGAAAAATCTTTAAAAAAATGTTTATTGTCACATTAAATGTTTCGAGATATTTATTTATATAAATTATGAGATAAATAACGGATACAAGTGTTTATTTTAATCATAGAAATCTTTATATAATTTAAAGCTTCTTAAATATCAGTTGAAAGGGTGGAAGAAATAAAATAAAATATAAGTAAAATATAAATATATTAATTCATGTATGACACGTATAACATAGTATTAAAAATATTATATAATATATTGGAAAAAGGTTAGTTGCTGCTTAGAAAGTGATGTCATGTTATTACTTATGATGTATAATCAAGGTTGTCGTCACTACTAAAGATACATTTAATTAACTATTCATATTTTTTCCTTTTTTTTCTATATTTTTTTCCATATTCTTTTTATATATTCTATATATAACAAACTGGAGTTAATTAACAACTATATGCATAAATATTTATCGTAAGGTAGTCAGTGGGATGGATCCCCGACCCACTGCTACCTATGTGACGGGGACAAAAAAATGTTAAACTCAAAAAAAAAAAAAAAAAAAAAAAAAAAAAAAAAAGCCAGAGAGAGAGAGAGAGCTATTCCGAATGATTATTTTTACTGCATACCATCGGAGGTATGTTAACTAGTGTAAAATACGCAACACTTGGTATGACACAATTCGCATGTTAAAGGTAATCATATTTTCGATTCAGTCAGTAATTGGTATACCGTCCAACCAAATTATACCGTAAAAAAATCGAATATATGTCTGTATCTCGAAAGAGTGCATTAAAAAAGCAATTATTGCGAAAGTAATTTCACACCGATGTGTTTTAGATAATATGACCTGTTTAAGGTTTCAATGCAGGAAGTGTATTGTGCCTGAAAAACATTTAATGTGTTCTTGATATTAACTTTAAAATGCTTTCCAATGTATACAGATTTAACTAATTAAAAAAATGTAAATTTCTTAATTTGTTTTAATAAAATAAATGATAACACAAAAATGATATTTAATGACTGAAAAACTGTCACTGGGACGTTAAACCCAAGTAAACAAACATGTGCCGAATAAACGTGATGATGATGATGATGATGATGATGATGATTATATACCTTAATAAGATAATTTATCAAAATTAATGATAATAGATATATAATGGTAATGAGGATAATAATAAAAGATTAAAAGATAATAATATCAATGATAATATTAAGAAATAGAAGGGGGCTGGGAGGGAAACTGTCGTAATTGGTTCTTTATATAGATGTAGTTACCAGAGTCTTGAAACAATTTCTTTTGCTACTAATGATTTAAAAAAAAAAAAAATTAAATGTGTTTAATGAAAAAATAAGACTGAGAAGACGCTAAAAATTCCAACCCCAGTTTTAGGTAGGGGAAGGGATGAACAATGATCTTCAATGCCCGGATTAATCGCTGGGACACTGCTTTACAGGGATCGTCAAAAAGGATACCTGGATACATCGTAGATAGAAACCACAACAAAACAAATATATAACCAAATATTAGGATACGTTTATGTATCTGTGGTTCTAAACCTACACGTTGTTCAAAGTATTTTATATTGTTACTACCGAGACCATGGTGAATAGAAAGCCCGAGATTTCTTTAAAAACAAGGTTCAACATTTTTTTTCTCAAAATACTGCTACTGGGGACGATACAGGTAACGTGTATATCATTTATCAGATGATAATGAATAAAAGTAAAACATACCTGTCACAATCGCCAACGCTATAAACGTAACCCACTTGAATTTCATTACTGCTTCTGTATTCTCTCCACTAGTGTTTGAAAATCACTGGTACCTGTGTGTACAATGCATAACATTAGCGGGTGCAACTATTTAAACATGTTGTTATCCGGAGCAATTGCATAGTGAAATTATAAATAATTGTACAGGTTATATTAACTGTGGTTTCGTAAATTTGGGGCAGGAGACGGACCCACATTCCTTTGTTGTCGTCTTTTGTTCACTGAAATATGATACATTGCGTATATAAAGGAATTATTTAAGACTCAGTTGCTTAAAAAAAATTAATAAAACTAAAATACGTGAAACCTTGACATGGGAATTTGGGTCGAAACAATTTTACCTCGTTTTAGTGGTAAGATTTTGTATGGGTATAATGCAGGTGTTATTCAAACCTTACTGAAGTTGTGTTTTGAGGAAATTAGAGTTAATTGACATATTGACTCAAAATGATATTAAGAATAATTGAAGCTATGATAATATTTATATGGGGATGTAATATCCCCTGAATATCTTTATAACTGATTATAATAGGATTAAATACTGGAGAATGTCATGTTTCAAAACAGTGGCATTTTACACTAAGTCTATCGGATAAGGCCCTGCCCTGAGTCGGCTCAAACATTGTCCAAGTGAAATTGTCCGTGAAACTCCCTGATATTTGCATTTCAGATCAGAAGTCTTGCCATTGTGCGTGACCCCTGATCTGGGTTACACATGTACCGCCTTAGGTTCGAATATCTAGATGATCATGCGTGAATTCATAGCAGTTTAATGATCCGCGTATGTCACTTACAAATTATAAATAGCGTTTTGCCGAGTCACACTCCTTCCTAACATTACGTGCATTTGTGTGAGTGAGAATTCAGGCAAGCGATGTAACCGTGTGTACAATCTGAAATAATGAGACTGACAGGGCTACAAAATATTCAAAGCAATATGAATAATATTGGTTAAAAAATCTTTTCACATATAATGCCGACAGAAGATGATGAAAATTAACTCAGTATGAACAAACCTTGTCTCTTTGTTCGTAGATAAACAGACACTTCTACCCTGACCAAAAAATAAAAAAATAAATAAAATAAAACAAAAAGATAAAATAAAACAAAAAAGTAAAATAAAAAATATGTAAAAGAAAATAAGAAAAAGAAACGAACTCATCCCTCTGCAACTTTAAATCCACAATATATAAATATATATTTTTATCATAATCATAATCATTTATTAACATTATTTTTCTTATATCCCTTTTATTAAACAAACAAATGAATGATTTTTATTTAGCTACTTTAATCTTACCTTCAATAAACTGAAGAAAGTCATAAATTGTGTTTGTTTTATTCGTTTAACGCATAAGCAAATAAATAAACAAAACAGTCTAGGCAGTACGTTTAATTTATCTTTCTTGTCCAATGGAATTTATAATGCGGGCATGAGTTTCGTGACTGCACATAACAAAAGGATAACAAACCAACTGTCAAACTTTTTATTTGGTATGTATTTGTTAACTGTATTAAATACATAGTCCAAATTAAATGTTGACAACAAAACAGTTTCATAAATTTCCATCTGATTTGAAAATTTTCAATTTAGAGACGCACATACAAACTCTTATAAAACTAAAACAAGAAGTAATCTAAAAACATACATTAATTAGTAAAGCTGTTGAAAAAAAAATCCAAAATGTTCATTCCCGAAGCCATACTATTTTATAATCGAATTAAAACTGTAATCCACTACTTGCCACGATAATCCAGTACACCTGTTTAATAATCCATGATTAATTTTCCAATTTTGATTTAACCAGTTTGAAAAGTACACTGTTGTGTCATAATGTTCTAAAACCCGTCATACCGTGTAAACATCCATATAAACACAAACATTTTGTTCGTGTGTTATTTAAACGAAAATGTATTAACTCTTCCTTCTGTCGTGTACTGTCATTCAATACCAGACACAACGCACTCAAATATTGTCACATGCAGACGAAATATGGGAAATAAAGCGTAACAAGATTGTAAACGACCCTCAACTGTTAGATCAAGTCGATAACTGTTCCGAAAATGTTGATAAAACTACCTTGACTGGGACAGACAGTAAAACACCCAATGAATGCAAATGATGGTCTATTTAGTATATCCACACTAAAATAGGTATCGGGTGTGCTTAGGCCTTTCTCTTTGTCATTAATCTCTAAGGGTATGTCAAAACATGTCGGAGTGGGCAGACGGGCCAGTGACAAGACAATGGGAGAGTCGGAGTTGAGTGGTTTGCGTGTCATACTATGGCTTACCGAGTTTTTGGTAGAAATTAGACTCCACTTGAACTTCCTTAATAATTATTGAATTTTTCGGTATTTTAGAGTAATAGTTAGATTATTCATTTCTGTTTTGAGGATAAAAATATCCTATATCAACTTATATTAATCTCCTTCAACGGTTGTCTGGTAGCGCCAGTACTTTATGCGCGAGATAGTCATGCCAAAAAATAATATAAATCATGCCAGGGTTCAAAACCACAGCCTCGAACTCATGAGGCAAGACATCTACCATTCGACCCTGTCCTCCTTTTCTTTATCATCAGTAGTCTTTGGAAAGCTTTTTTTAAAAATTATCTTACGTATCTTAGCAACGATTAATAAGACGCAGGAGATAGCAGACTATTACAGCAGTCTCCTTGGAAACACTTTATACAAAAATTACTTATTTTTGGGGGGCCTGATTCATTACATAATCTATATTAAAGAAATAAAAAAAATATTTTTTGAAACCGGAAAATTGTTGCTGTTTTGCATAAAAGGGTACCTCTTCCATTATTGTTACAGTTAATTGAATCCTTTAAACAAAAAGGTAACAGATGTTGGAATATGTTCTACATTAAATAATCTATAAAGAAACTTTCAAAGATATTCACATTAAACTTTGATTTTAGAATTCAATTTTCATTTATACATAAGCTTACCTCCTATCCCCTGAACAATGTAACCATCCCATTTTTTATCACAATAAATGTTAAAACAAAGATGATCCATTTTAAACTTTGGTTTGACCTGACTGACTTTTTGAGTTAACCGTCGTCTCGACAGTATTTCAGTCATATAGCGACGTCCAGCTAATTACAGGTGGAGGAAGACCCCTTAAAACTTTGGTTTATATGACAGCTAGATGGTCAAATCTTGTATATAACCACTGCTGAGGAAAGTATATATAATATAGAAAAACCTTTTCAAAGATCTAGGTGAGTGGCACTCGGTTAAAGAATCTAGGGCCACTATAGACCTCTTTTTATGAAATATCTTTTAGATTGTTTGTTAATATCTTATTCAATACATCTTTCATACAGTTCACTTAGAGTCATATGTATTAGATTTGACCTTCCTATTATGTGTGCCGCTTTCCTTTCAAATGTGTGGAACATGATATATCGAATGTTTAGATATATATCTCTTATATTCGGCGAGTGATTTACCATATCGCTTGACAATGATTCGTTGTACTATAATGTCAACAAAATATCTGGTGGGGGCTACATTTTACACATAATCTGACCTAGATTTTAACTTAAAACAATTATGTCTGTACCTGTACCTGGTCGGAAATTGAAGGGCCATAACGTCTTACTCATTTCCAAACAGTCACTGTTCACTGATACTAAATGAACCGGCACCTTACATGAATTATTACGTCATAGACACGTGATCAGATTCCATACCTTGTAAGTTGTAACATTACTCAATAATAACCTATATGTCTGTCGAGAGTCAATCAGGGAGGTAGCATTATCATATTAACGACTTTGGAATAGTGTAGATATGAGATCGAACCCGCACCCCCCACCCGCTCCAGGATCGGAAGCTGCAACCACCAAACCACCAGCGACTGAAGAGTTTGTAGGGTTTCTGCATGAGCCGTAACTGACCCAAACAATTTTCTCACATGGTTCCGAACCAATTGGATCAAAGAATCTGTCATGACCGAAAAAGGCGTAAGATACATGCTAACACAGGAATCGTCGAAAGGGATTAACAAACGTTGTAAGAGTTGTCTTAAGACGTATCAGCAACAACAAAACATATCTCAACAGTGGACCAATTCGCACATTCGCTTTAAGGGGGATAAGCAATCTTAGATTTTTTTTAATATTTTTTTTTTATAAAAAAGCTTTTGTTATTTATAAATTTTTTATAAACATTTATTGGTCTTAACCCCCCCCCCCCCCCCCCCAAAAAAAGGAACTCGTAATGTCATACTGTACACATTGGCTCTTGTATGTTTTATCGCTATTAACATCTTGTGTGGTTAATGCAATACAATTTGTTGTGAATAAATTAAAGAAATAGATGTGGTTTGGTGTAAATGTAATTGCTTCATGAGATAAAATTTCATAGGTTACGCATTTAATGATTGCTTAATTCTATTTATTTCGTGTGGTATTGACACGTGCCATTAAGGACCCTCTTCACACCTGATCAACTGTGAAATTAATCCCAACAAACAAACAAACAAACAATTGGGGAGAGTGTGCTCGAGTCAATATTCTAGATTACGAACAGAACAAAGTGATGATGATGATGATTAGTTAGTTAGTCGTTGCTCCTGTTTGACATCGTAATCATCATCATCATAGGCATGGGATTGATTTCAGACTTCATAAATATAAAGGGTCAGAGTACCAAGGTTTATCATTTTTACTATTTTATATATAGGGCATTTGAAATCATTTCCATAGTCGAGCGTTCTGTTCTCTGACAGCTCTTGTTCAATATTCATTTCAGATGTATGTATTATCATGTTCTAACATTTAATAAAAAAATGAAAACTATCTTTTCTTATTTCTTATTTAACAACTAAAAAACTGATACAGGCAACATACCCCCCCCCCCCTTTATAAACAGATAAGAATCCAGCATATAATCTATTTTGATTACAATCTAGCGCTCTTGCTGCTCACCACGACAAACCCGCCGACAGTCTGCTTCATGAGATAAAATGATAAAATTCCACAATCTACGCATTTCATGGTTGCTTTATTTCTGATAATGATGAAGTGATCGCTGAGCTGCTATCGACAAGAATGGTCTCAAGTATTTATTGGCGATAGTCGAAACCTTTCTTTCTTTCTTTCATTCTTTCTCCGGATTAGATAGACTTTTTTTTACCAGTCTAGCTTATTCTAGCCCCTCCTTTATAAGCATGATAAAGTAATGGTTCGAGTATCTGTCCACTATAACGCTTTAAGAGAAGTTTTATTCCATCATGTTACTCACGATCATCAATTATGTTTAAATTCATTAATCTTCGAAATATTATAAATAAATCAATTTAAAATGAACTAAAAAGGTTATTTATCAGAGGTTTGGAATAAGAGAAAACAATATTATTAGTAGGAAGATATTATGCATGAATTTGTAATTGTCAGATTTTTAAAGTTTGACATGTATGAATCTTAAAATATTTGCTTATTTGTTGAACACTCTTACAAAAAGTGTAGATAAATTATGTTAAAGCAGCTCGTTAATAAATGGCCATGGACTTAGAATTTGATATTAACTACATATGTGTGTATTACGTCTATCAATACCCTTTTACATTCGCATGGTAACCCAATGCAAAAATCTGTGATTGTAAAAAATGGGAGGTTTCCCCATCACAGGCAATATCGTCACAGACGGTATTGAAATTATATTTAGTATGATAAAACTGATCAGATTAACTCTTCGCGTATGCACTTACTTCTGAGGATGATCTTACGACATCGCTACACTGAACTGGTGAAGACGCCATGTTGCAGGACGTGTCACGTGGAACCGCAAGAAACCGTATTATATTTAATCGATTTTATCGAGGTTGCGTTTACGTAAATAACGCTTTCCCGTGTAATGTGACTTACAATTGGAGAGTTTATTTGCCAGAAAACAAAGACCTCACCAATATTAACGAGGGAGAGTAGAACATTTTTTTTTAAAATTTCTTCCGATCATTTGTGATCGAGTCCCTTTAAGAATTTCAATGAATGCCCCCCAGCCCTTTTTTTCTTCTTTATTAAAGACCCATGGCCATTACAGCTCACTAAACCCAGGCATTATGTGTGGCCTTAATTTTGAATTTCGAGTAAAGTTATTTACTTTTGGCAAAATATAAATTAAATTAAAGAAAGCCCTAACTGCCGAAATGTAAATGTCTGGAAGAGGTCTTGGAAATAGTTCAATTTTGAATTTAATAGCTTGAATTAAGTGAATGATATTTACATCAAAAATAATTATAGTGAGCTGTATATGCTTGATAAAATTTGGTTATTTTATGCGAAAAATACTTTCTAAATGGAACAAAATTGGTGAGATGGATTTTCACCAGATTACCAAGGCGGTTTAGTCCAATTAATTGATTACAACCTTTGAACCGATACCAATAGCTAATCTTTTTTTCAATCTGTAAAGGGAGGTAATCCTATAGTATGTGTGTTTATTTGTTGGATTTAACGTCCCACCGACAGTATTTCAGCAATTAAGAGACTGTCTACTTGAGACAAATTTAGTGCTGCTACACTGCAGTATCAAGTCATACACTACGCCCAGTCACATTATTTTGATACAAGCAAATCCTGAAAATGTGTATTATTATGCTGAGCGCAAAATAGGGAGCAACCAGTGTCATTTTAACGTCTTTGATATGTCGCGATTGGGGATCGAACTCACGACCCCCCGCTCCCGATGCGTAGGCTTTAACCACTCGGTCACCATGGATGGTCCAATGCATAAGAGGTTACTATATACATGAGAGGGTGTGGATCTCGTCGCTATAGACAACTTGGAACACACTTGTTATTGTATTGGCTATGCACAGGTGATTGTAATCTATCCTCAATAAATGTCTTAACTGTGAAAAAGTAATCCGCCAGTTGTTTGTATGGTTTATATCCTACTATCATAAAGTGGTCCTTTGTCCTATTCACCTTTTTTGTTAACCCTTTCCCTCATATATAATCATTTTGACGCCCTCAATAGGTATCACATACAGTCTGATCTGCAGAAAATCACAGTTAAACCTTACCAAATTTAATTATAAAATCCTCATTTCCAGACCACCGAGGAGCAGCGAACAGCATAAAACCTGATCAGCCTGCGAGTTATTCGCAGGTTGATCTGGTTTTATGCTGTTCGCATAGGTCTTTTTATGGTATCCTCTCTGAGGGAAAGGGTTAAGAAGCGTCAATATTGTAAAGGCAACTTAACGACATGTCCAGTGCATGTAAACATTGGTTTTACTTGAGGTGGTTGTTGTGGTCGAGATTTACTGACACTGTGATAGACACTATTCCAGTCATATTGATGCCCATGTAATTACAGGCGAGGGAAGATCTAGAGATCACAGAGTCACCAGGTTTGAACCACCGATCTACCGTAAACCAGCCGCGTCCTGGTGTTACAAATCCATGTGACCATGAAAGGGTGTCCGGGACTGCAGCAAAGTATGGTCTTTATGAATAAACTTATACAGTTGGTCTACAGAAATTAAATCGAGAACTCTTGTGAGTTTACAAAATCCTTGAGAGAACCTGGTCATACATGCCTGGCTATGTGTAGCGAGCACGTGGAAAATGACGTCATTGATGTTCCACATCTGCTCCATCGTAAGGTAGTGATGTAGTCATTTTAACTGTATGCAACTCAGTGAAAAAAATATGGCTTATTCATTGCACAGTTTGTCTTAAAATATTTCATGTTTTGTGTGGAGAACGAATTATGAAAATAAACCTTAAAACCCGAGAGTAATAAGGCCAGCCCGGACATTTTATGAACAGCCCTCGTTTATATGTATTTGATTTTATGAAAAGTAATCGGGCTTGTGTTGAGATAGGACTACTCGGATAGGCGTGGTTTTCGGATAAAAGCTCCTCGGGTTTCGACAATTTGATTTATGTCTGCTCTAATTTATAAGTAACTTGGCTTAATATCAGTTATGAGTTTTGAAGAAAAGTATTTTGGAAAAACAAGCAAAAAATAATCTAGTTTTATCATCATCATCGTCGTCGATGTCACTGGGTGGATTCCTTGAAAAATAAAATGATAATTTGATCAAAAATAGGTTTGGTATTTTTTATTATAGTTTCGATGGCTTTATCAGTCATAAAACACGTACATTTCTTCCATTTTATAGAAAATGTTGAGCTTAAAGTCCCGGTATCCTATAGTTGTTAGAGCTAAATCCGAACGCACCTACAACGTATATGCTTCTATGTGAGTTTCATCCCCGGGAATTTACGGAAAAGATTATATTAGAAATTATTCCTTTCTCGCTCTATATTTAGCTCAAAACAACGTCAGCATAAAATTAACAAACAAGGGCTTTTTCAGAAGTCCTTGGATTTTCTTCATATCTCATCTACTACGGTGTATCAAATTTGTGCTATAGCAAAAGTCCACGGACTTCTGAAACACCCCATGGACGCCGAGACATACGTTATTTTACTAAGTGTGTTTCAGAACACGCTCCGCCTATTTTTCTCACTATATCATCTTATAGTGCCCTGTTTGATCAACCAAGGATTCCAGGGGATTTCCCGTATTCTTTCATTAAATATTTCATTATGTGGGCTTAGTTTAACATTCAGAGGTTAATCTAGCATAATTTGAGGCTTTGCTAATTCGAAAAGCATATTTTCCCTTGCAAATTCTAAGCACAAACGCACAGGGTCTTTAATACATTATGTTAAAATATACATACTTAACGAAACTTTTAAGTACTCCGATTTCAAACTTGTAGAGAAGATATATTTTCCAAAACATATGCCCAGTAAATATTAAAATGTGCATTGGATCAATCTGTTGTCTGCTTGAATAATTTTGACGCATAATCAACTCTGTGAAACCAATGTTCGTGGAAAGCTATAGAAAACCAAAAATCTGTTATTTTTAATACAACAAATGCTATAGACAAAACTTTAGTCGGAGTACTTATAAGTTTCGTCTAGTATATAAACAAATACATGCAGTTGACATTTTAAAAGTGCCATTGCAGATGACCACAACCCAATGGTATCTAAGACGAGAAAATAAAGTGATTAGCTGAAAGTAAAGAAAGTTTGATATTAGTGTTACAAAGTCTGGAAAGGTAGGTAAAACAGAGAAGGAATTATTTACGATTTTGTACAATTTTATTCAAATTTACAAACAAATATATTTACAAATAACAATTTATTACGAAGCAATTTATGAAAGCCGTGGCGAAACGATACACAAATTGACGTCGGGTTTAGAGTATCACTTACAGTGCACGTGTAAACTGTATAGAATGTATTTATAGATTGAGTAAAAATATTCACGTGGAAAACGTGCACTTTTTGAATCTGAAAATTATATATAGACTCGGGAGACTGATTAAATAGGACCCCGGGTGTCTATTGCAGGATGCCCAGGAAAAATTATGAATGGCACAATTATTTATAATTTATAATGAAAGTTATCTATAACTCTTGATGCGTCTCATTAACACACTTCAGAAACTACATTCTGAATGCTAATGAACTGTAGCATCAAAATGTGATACATATTTTGTATTTCTACACATGAATATCGTACATACTGATCTATCCCATTATAGATACACCTTGATAAAGTTTGGCAAAGTTTCTCGAATTTCTCGAAAGACTATAGTGCATTGGTTTCCTGTAGTTTTTGGATTAATAAAATCTAATATACAATTTCTAAGGAAAGCATTTAAAACATAAGTGACAGACATTTACGAATGTTAAAAAAGCTTACAAAATAATTTTGCATTTGTACTTTTAAAAGTACGTTAAAACAAATTTTATTTTAACTAACACGAGAGCCTATATAATGTTTGTTTCGATTGAAGTCAAATACACTCTAATAAAGAAATTTACATGATCTGTCATCCCCAAAAAACTTTTCTTAAATAAGTGAACTGCGGGGAATTCGATGGGACTGATAACAATATTGAAACGTGACCAAATTACCTTGTAAATGTTTGTTTGTTTCAGTTATTACTATGTTAAACACAATCTGATAATCGATTGGAATGCCTGTCTGGTCTATATTTACAGTTAAACCATTGTTCAAATTGGGAATAGAAGAAGAAAATGACACCAGGATTCATATTTCATAGTACGGTGAAACCTCTTTACAACGGCATTCATTATACCACCAACCTCTTTACAACGGAATTCGTTATAACACCAACCTCTTTACAACGGCATTCGTTATAACACCAACCTCTTTACAACGGCATTCGTTATACACCAACTCTTTACAACGCATTCTTATCACCAACCTCTTACAACGGCATTCATTATACCACCAACCTCTTTACAACGGCATTCGTTATAACACCAACCTCTTTACAACGGCATTCGTTATAACACCAACCTCTTTACAACGGCATTCATTATAACACCAACCTCTTTACAACGGCATTCATTATAACACCAACCTCTTTACAACGACATTCGTTATAACAACATCCTCTTTACAACGGCATTCGTTATTACACCAACCTCTTTACAACGACATTCGTTATAACAACATCCTCTTTACAACGGCATTCGTTATAACACCAACCTCTTTACAACGGCATTTATTATACCACCAACCTCTTTACAACGGAATTCGTTATAACACCAACCTCTTTACAACGGCATTCGTTATAACACCAACCTCTTTACAACGACATTCGTTATAACAACATCCTCTTTACAACGGCATTCGTTATTACACCAACCTCTTTACAACGGCATTCATTATACCACCAACCTCTTTACAACGGCATTCATCATAACACCAACCTCTTTATAACAGCAGTGTCTTGAAAAATAAAGTGCTAAATCCGTCTATGTCTCTATTCTTTACAACGGCAATTTCTTTATGACAGCAAAATTCACTTAAACAAACACCGCCGTTGTAAAGAGAGTTGACTGAACATTGTTTTAAAAGTAGATCTCAGTCATTCAACTCGTTTATAGTGAGATTAACATACAAAACAACATTTAACGAATGACATTATTTTGCATAAAAGTATTTAGTAACTCTTTATCTTAAATAAACAATACGTGTTTTTCTTCGTCAATTCTCCAACTATAAAGTCGCATCACAGAAAAATGCTGTGCCATCTAAACTTCATTTATAATAAGTGTACTGTATCAAATATTAAAAAATGTCGTAATTTATCGACATAGGGTAGTCTTAACTTAACATCTTGAACCGAAGTCAGAGGTGCTGGGCCTAAAGGCGTTCTTGTCAAAAACCCAGCACCATGCACAATACGCCTGATCAAGAACGCATACAACAACAGTTCTAACATCTTCGGTTAACATTTAAATAAAAATATGGCATTAATGTTAGCAATTCTATTTTTTTTTCTAGAGAGAGACTGCCTTTCTTAATGTCACATAGAGTAGGAAACAACATGTACTTAAAATGTATGCAATGATATATTTAAAAAAAAAAAGAATGCTCGGATATTTCTGGTTAAAACATGCCTGAAAATAATAATGAGAATATATAAACTTATCAACACATTTTTCTTAAGTCATAGATAGTATTCCATTTTTCTTTTCAATATATTTAATCAAATAGATTTTAAATAAGAGAAAAGCTATGATTTCAGCTTATCCGATAATTGTGATTAAAACACATTCGTATAACAATTATGAACATTGCACTGTTTGTTTAGAATATTTCAAGTCTGTCAGTTTCTTTCAAAAATTGTGCATCTAACAAATACAAGAATAGATAGTTTAAATGCAAACAAGCGATGCAAATCGAAATCGAGTTGAAAAAGAAAGGGTTTTGCATTTTGACACAGAATCTGTGTTCACGTTTACATCTACTGCAGTATGAAACCTACATAAAATAGCTATCATACATTATGTCGCAAAAGTATAATATCAAACTGGCATTGTAACATGAATAAACATTTTCGATGTTCATTTATTTTATAATGAAGCAATGAGGAATGTACAATATGAAAGAGGCACTGATGATAGATCAGTTTTGTTAATATCTTATATTTGTTGATTACATGTACAGTCAAAATTACCCTTACTCGGTTGACATACATCCTCCCGCTTAAATAAGCTATGCAGAAATGCTAAAAGATAGATAACTCTTGTTATTCATTTTGTCTAATCATTACCTAGTTATCTCTCTTGCAAATGGTTGTTCGACAGCACATCAAAATTACAATTAAAGCAGCTCGTTCACAGATGGTCATTGACCAAGACTTTTATTTTTAACTGTATCCAATGCAACCATCCGTGATTGTAAAAAAAAAAAAAAAAAAAAAAAAATTGAATGGTTTCCCCATCACAAGCAATACCGTCACAAACAGTATTGAAATATTTTGAGCTCACTTGGCTGATTACATTCACTATACGGGCATGCGCTAACTTCATAGGTTGAACTACCCTGAACTGGTGTAATGTGACCGACACTTGTCAGGAAATAAAAATTCCATCAACATTAACAAGGATGAGTAGATAAATATATATATTTTTATTTTATTTTGTTTTTATTTCTACCGATCATCTGTGAACGAGCTTTTTTAAGTAAGAGGTATCGTGAACTTATATGGATCATGATGTTACTTTCAACTGATTATTTTACGAGGAAAAAAAACCTTTTCCTTTATTTTCCCTCATCTGAGCATCGAAATTTAAGTACCATTGATTGCCAAGATCAAAATAAATATATTTGAAATACTAAAAACAAGATTCACTAATGAAATATATAGATTTACCTTTTTAGTTATTACTATAAACATAAAACAGGACATTGAAATAGCTGTTAGTAATAAGAATGATGTATATTAGTATATATCAAAATATACTGACAATCGCTATTGTGAACTGTCATGGAATATTCATGTATATAAAAATTTTGTCTATTACCACTGGATAGTTCCATAAGCCATAAAAGCTATATGCAAATGCTTAATGCAACATGTATAAAACCTAACCAGATTGCAAGTAAACTGCAACCCGATACGGTATCATACCGATTTCTTTTGATGAAGTATTTTAAATTGAATAATAATATATAATATGAAACCATTCTCCAAGAATTTTTGAGTGCTTTGCAGTCCGACAGAAAATTACACATGTCTAACAATGTCGCAAAGAGTGAAAGATAGAGTTATCATTCACGACTTATGAACTGCACGTCATGGTGTCACAACTAGATTGTTCACAACTTCTCAGCCACGCAGACGTTTGGAGCACGTGTCACAGCAGATGTTGGCGTAGTACTTGTACTGACAGAGTCGGGCCTTGAGCACCATGGAACATTGGGAGAAAAAGTCTTTACACGCAGGTATTGGCTTGGGATCTGGAAAAGAAAGGAAACGCGAGATTAAAAATGACATTTATATGTTTTCACACCCGTGTCAAGGGCATTTGCATATGATATGGAGGCTCAAATCCATAAGCTGGTACCCGAGGTACGGATGTTCTATTATATACATGGTTGATGATTTTTTATATTTCACATCTTAAACTTCGCAATATTTTTATGTCAATTTATTGCAGAGTGTAATCACTGGTTTACATTGACATCACAAAGTATTGACATCAAATGATTTGTTATGGACAAATTTTCCATATTTATTACCGGTGTTTCTACAAGTTCATGGCGCAAATAAAACATAACTTATTTCATGACACTGTGTTGTATAAAGTAGATAATTTACAACTTTGGATGACGTAGTTTTGGGGACTCACAATAATATTTCAAAAATATCTATGTGGCGAATCAACTAGCTTAAGTGCTCCTTCTGACGATTAAATTCGGCTCCTACTTAAGAAGACGATAAAAAGAGAGATGGATAAGGATTACGGGTATATTTAACTGGAAAACACTAAGACATATACACGTTATCATTGTGACATAAACATCCAGAACATGCAAATGATAACACAAGTGTCTAAATCTTGTCAGACTTGACTGGCTTGATTTGACTGGCTTGACTTGACTGGCTTGACTTGACTATTTGAGTTTACCGTCGCTTCGACAGTATTTCAGTCATATAGCGACGTCCAGCTAATTACAGGTGGAGGAAGACCCCGAATGCATCCGGGTAGAACCACCGACCTACCGCAAGCCAGCTGGATGGTTCCTCACATTGAAATCCGAATGACCCTGCCGGGATTCGAACCCACGCGGTGAGGGGCTGAGTGAGTGTTAAAGTCAGCGACTTTACCCTTTCGGCCACGGAGGCCCCTGTCAGAACTGAGTAAAGTCATGTAGATTGTAATACATGGTCTAGTGTTTGGAGGTTGTGCGACTTGAACTATGTATATACCTACTGGCTGCTTTGTGTAATACAGTGGCTTGACGATTTAACGTCCCACCACCAGTATCTCGGTCATTGATTCACTTTAAGTTATTAAAAATTGTATTTTGACTTTAGTCAAAAGACCTTATGGCAAAATGACTTTGCCAAATATACTATCCTCTAAAAATAAATATTTTATTATTATTATTTTTATTAATAATAATAATAATAATAATAATAATAATATATGGGAACATTGTCTTCACGAAACATTCTAATAATACAAGCATTGTTACCTCGAATCAATAGCGCGCCACTGACAAGTTAAATGATATCTCACTCAGTTATTCCATTGTCACACCACGCCAAACTGTCCCGGAACTTCCTTTATATACTGAACGACAAGCAAAGGATACATTCCAAAAACATTTCAACGACTTTGGTATCGAACCCACGACCTTCCGAACACGTGGCGGACGCTATTACCACCCAGCCACCGGGACCGGTATCAAATAATATTTCTACCAAGAATCTGCATGTAAATGCACGTGTTTGTTATCACCAGAAAGATAGTAGTCATTCTACAGACAGTCTCTCTACACTTTTACCAATGATGGACTCTCTCCAGACAAATATCTGTTATATGAAGGATGACCCGATTCCGTACCAAGGAAGTTGTCTTGTTTACTGACTCTGTGACAGATTAAACTTAATCTAATGATAACCTGACGTTACCTGGTACTGCTGCAGTTTCCGTGGGTTCTTCCTCTGGTTTACGTTCTGGTTTTCTCGCCGGTCTGTACTGGTCTGCTATTGGACACGTCCTGTGAGAGCAGGGTTCTTGATTGGCCGGCTTAAGTCTTGAGTCGCATCCGGTACTAGGCTGCATCTGGTTGTTAAGGCAACGGACGTCGCGTGACTTTTGTCCTTCTCCACACGTGACGGAGCACTGGGAAAAATAGTGAAAAAATGACAATGCCTGAAATTGTGTTATACATCACATCGACAGTATTTCATTCATCTTGGGAATTCGTCACCTGAGACAGGTATAGTGCTGCCTCACTACAATATCATATCGTAGTTAAGTGTCATAATACCATACTCAGTCACAATGTCCTGACATTGGGCCAATCAGTGTTGTAATTACCCTTTTGTTCGCCAAGCGAGATATACCTGTGATATTTGAACGCTATGTTAGCAGAGAGACACAATCAGACGAAGGTTTATCCTTATGAAACATGGCATTTATTTCCAATGATTCACTGTCGTTTAAGAAGCTTTTCATTTATATATTTTGTGAAACAAACTAAAGACGTAGAAAATGCACTTTATTTTCGTTTTGTACAAGTCTCGGGTTGTTCGGTGTACAAAGCATAAACTATACCACGTCGACTTAAACGACTGCAGATGATTTGAATGAAAATATAATTGCCAAATTATACCCGCACTGCTGGAAAGAAAAAAAAGAGACAAAAACAAAATTGTTACCATACCTCTCCCCACTCGTTCATGAACCATTTAGGAAGACACGCCTCAAGGTCACATGACATGTACGCGGCAGGTTTCTCGTCTGCGTCGCATGCAGCGTCTGTCACCACGGTAATACGGTCCCGCTGTTTCTGGGCACAAGCGATGGCACGCGTCTGGTAGGCCATGCCGCACGTGGCGTTACACTGCACGTGATATTAAACAGGATTAAAATTTCATATATATAGAAGTACTTTGATATGTATCGATACATTGATCATGACTGCGACGGTCAGGATTTAGTTTAAAAATGTTTACAGTTTAATCGAAAGGTACAGCATCATATATATAAAATGTTCGATTTTATCTCACTTTATTTAAAGTATGTGTCGTTGCATAAATAATGGATATTTGCAAGTATTTGTCATTTGTTAATTTTGATATAACGTACCACTGACATAATTTTAATCTTTTGGGGTTTTTTTGTAAACAAGAGACAGATATAGTTTTGTCACATGCGATATCACGCCGTTGACTTTTGACATGATAGCATACCCAGTCATTGTGCAAATCAGTCCCGGAAGTACCCGTATGTGCTGGGCGCTAGGCACAGGATCACAACTAAAGTAACGCTTGAAAAGATATCATTCTTTCACCAACCACAGTGATTTTAATATAAAAGTATATGTTTAGTTTTTAGCAGATCGCTACGCCCCGGCAAAATTCAACAACAGATTTCAGTTTACAAAACGTTCAAAATGATGTCATGTGTTTTGCAAAATATTTAACATAAGGCATGTACTAATATTGCAATAGAAAGGACGTTGAAAGGAAAACAGTACACAGGGAAACGAAAACGTGACATTAATCCCCTTTGTAGATTGAAATCAGATTGTGTTGTAAAGTCTCTGTTTTTGTATAGACTAAGTTCATTTTCTTTAGATAATGTTCATATGGGTTTTTTCCCAGACATATATGATATACTCAGTAAATATAATCTCAGTGCAGTATTGGATTGTTACATATTTGACGGTACATTCCCCTCTAAATACACTTGGAAAATGATGATAAGAAACGCAATAAGAAACAACTTTATACTGGCTTGGAATGCTAGAACTTCTGTAGAAAGTTTTAGATATTTCAGAAAGGTTCAAAAGCATTTCCAATATTGCTCACTTTGGCATTTTGCAGAACGATTCCCAAAAACCCTTGTTTATGTGAAATCTGTCGTCCAGTTTGTGGCATATCTTGCCTATTTCATTAAACAATGTTATAAATGTAACGAGGCTCTTACTTGTAGCATAACAGAACACTTTCTTCTTGATTGCAACAAATGTGACAAGTATAGAATAGAATTTCAGTTATTGATCACCAATACGTTTGGCCAAAGATTTTGGTCAACAATTAAGAATTTAAGTCGTTCTGAATTTTGTTGCACACTTTTGGGTGTTTATCATCCATTAGTTGAAGATGAGCTTCCGCAACACTATAATTATGATTATCTTAAGAAATTGTTTTTCAAACATGTTCATTATATTCGTTTAGCTTGATTTCACTTTATTATTGCATATATATGTAGTATGTAATTTAAGTGAATATATATCTGTGATTGTCATAACGATGGTGCGTATAAAATTGATCAAGTTAGTTTATAATCTTTTTCTAGGTTGTCCTGATTAACATTTATTCATGATTTAAGTACATTTCAGATACTCTATATTACTATATACTATTGTATTCTTTCCCTTAATTTGACCTTTTCGGTCTCTCCATATTTCGTTTCGATGGAGACACTGTTGTGGGTAAATAATAATAATAAAATAATCATTTTGTCTTAACATAAATCATATATGACTTATCGAGTATCTCTATATTTCATATAGACAGAGGTATAGATATAAATCGAAATGAAACCTTATTTATTTTTTTTTATTTTTCAAATTGTGTGTTGTCATCGATCTGTAATGTCATGTATGTTTGTGAAACATTATGTAAATTGCTGATTTATGTCATATGTATGTAATTTATGTTTTGTACTCGTCAATATTATGGCGGAAATAAAGATAAAGATATATATATTCATCCAAATCGACACAAAAGTGTACTCTGCCTTGTTTTTACCTCAATCATTACACATCATTTTACATTATTTTACATTATATTATACAGAAATTAAATGGAGGTTTGTTCTTTATTTTGCGGTCCTAACATGTAAGAGACCCGCTATATATACAATGTTCCCATTGTCGGAACCCACGCGATATTATCCGTTATTACTTCAAAGGTTTATTTAATTAGCAAAACTTCTCACTGATGAATTATTAGTAAGGCATTTGATAAGATCCACGGCGGAGACAGCAAGAATCATTTGGCCAAAGAAACAGCGCGTGATATATAAATGTTGGGATTTTGAATTTTTTTTTTTTTTTTAATGATGACTATTCAAAATACTACGCTTTGTTTCAATGGTAGCTGATTGATATTCATAAATACGAAGTATCCCGCGGATGATTAAGAAGCGAAACGTTTTGAGCGAATGTGGTTTCCGACGATGTTCTAGACTGGAAAGGTTTACCTTTGACCAAGGTCCGGTCAGCCAGAAGGCGCCACAGTCGTCATTTCTGCAAGTTTTCTCCGTGTCTGGCTTCTCCCTGTCGGGACATGCTGTGAGGACATTTCCCGGAGTCGCTGGCACAGTGCACCCGTCTCGATATCGTACCGTACCCACACTGAGCCGGGCACTGTAATCACGTGCCACACATGTATCATAAGCTTTGCCCACTGCACATGCGAAATTATGAAATAATTCTTAACCTGAAAATCTTACGATATACATTTTAGTGAAGACTTTTGTGGTGGATATGTCTTTTATGAAGTTTTGTTGTGAATGATTATCATTGAAGTTAAACAGCAACACATATAAAAATCCATATATGTAACGAATATGAAAATGATTTGTATTAATGGATATTTCGCGTTTGCTGGGTTTCAAATTTACTCATAATGTCGTTTCGACAATAATTACGATTTCCATATTAAAATGCGTTCAAAATCTGCTGAAATTGAAACTTATGTAAGGCAAAACTGAATTCTTTTAAAACCACCCTTTTTTCGCACTGGCACTAGAACCGCAGAAATGCCAATTTCATTTCATTAGAATGTTGATTATGATTTTTTGGTCCCTCTGTTCTACTGTAATGGAATGGAATCTGACATGACATGATTACGGAGGTCGTAACTTAGCAAAGATGTATGCTACCATTATATTTTATGTACGGTTCGATCAGTCTGATATTCAATTAACACATGGAGCATAGAATCAATGTCAAAAGACAACTTTATCGAAGAAATGACACCCAATGTCAACAATTTGTACATTTTATAAGTCTGATCCACTAATAGTGCCACACGAATGATGATTTTACAGCCATCATAAAATTTGAACATCTAGGAACAAAGCTTTATACGTTTCTTTTGTAAGAGATATTAAATCAATAAACTAACAATAAATTTGGCATCATACGTACATATGTCGGCCAGTCCGTGAAGTACCAACCGGAAGTACATGATCCCATGTCGCACGTCTGCTCTTGGCGAGGGGGTTTCGGGGTTGTGCATCGGTAACTACGTAATTCCGCACCGTCAGACCCCACACATGCATAGTCACGTGTCTGGGTTCCTTTACCGCACGTGACACTACATTTACTCCATGTCAGGGATTTCCAGCTGTAAATTATTCTATAGTTTAATAATATAATAAGAAAACTTTTGAGGGAAATGATTTAAAACCAGTTTCGATGCTCCACTGGTACTTACTAATACATGAGATGGTCCCTGTAAATGACGTACATGGTTTTCGTGCAGGCTAGAGAAGGTGATTTCAGCATAATTACAATAGCACTAAATGGAAGATCTAATTCTCTAGAGAGTAACTAATAATACGAAATAATGTGGTGCAATCTGTGTTCCCAAAGTCAAATGTTATTTTTATTGATAGCAGAAAAAGTTTAAGTACGAAAACAGAAAGTACGTGTATACTTGATTTTATGTAAGTACAATACAACACTCCGCAGACGATAAAACATAAAAGTTAAACTAAATTTAAAATGTCGGAAACATAATGACACCTTTCATTATAATTATCATAAACACTTTAAAGAAAAGACGTGTGATATACCGTATATATAATAATATATATTTATTTTCATTTACAAAATTACATAAGGACAGGCACGGAGAAACGCATGCCACTGTTCACCAATTAAAACCCGTATGAGGAACCGTGTCGGATCTTGCCGGCCTGGAATGATATGTTTATCAGTCTTTAGTGGAACTGCAGCCTATTTATTGTTACTGGACATTTATACTGGTTGTTCGTGTAACGTGTTCGAGTGGTCTAAAAAAACTATATATAGGCATATAAAACTTAATTTTCCTTATCGATTTCCTAGTCGTATGATTAGATAAAGATAAGCTTTGAAATATATACATAGTTTATTTAAAAATGATTATAGCAATGATTAATTGTCTCAGATAATCAACGCTCAAGTAATTTAAGAATCAGAGAAAAAAAAATCGAAACAAATTTAACTACTACTCATTATACCGAGCCTAAAATAAATTCATCACGTAAGTCCTAACTTACTACAATATTTCAAACTCTAAGCTTCAACTTAAGAATAAATATCCTTTAAGCCTAAAATCCTACAAACTTACACTATACCAGATAGTGCTATGCTTACTGCCTGCAGTCGTATCTTTAACTTAAGTCTTAAGTCTAACTTAAGTCTAAAACCTTCTCCAACTTCTACCCGGTCAGCAGGTTCGCCGCCTCAAATCTTACAAACTCACCAGATAGCGTAATACAATCTACGTAAGAATGCAAGGAAGTGCACTGAATGTGCTGCCTAGCAATTACCCATCTACTTATTTATTCAAAATTGCCGTGTTACCTAGCGAATTCACGCATGTGTAGACAACCGCTTAAAATGCTTAAAAAAGACTTTAGTGCAGATGCAAGCATCCACTGACTTGGATTTATAGGTGATGTTTATCAAAGGCTTGCATTTACTGAAAAATCCCCATGATCACTTGCTGGACCATGACCACAAATAAATGATGGACGGAATAAGTGAAGTGAAACATACCTAGGTGGGCAGGGGTCATAGTTACAGGCGCGTATCCCTGCCAGGGGTTTCGGAAGATCACTACAGAATACCGATTCCACTACTGCCTGTTTGTCGGTCACTATACACTCGACTATAGGCGACTGCTTTCCTGGAATAGACATTCACCTGTTTACATTAGTTTTCAGTATTACGACCAGAATTGCATAACGCCAAGACTTAATTGCAATTATAGTTAGACAGGGGGACTAGGAGTGCAATCAGATAAATAATTATAATAAATTTTTAAATACACTTTTAGTCTTAAGGATAATGCTCAGTAACACATTAACCGTTTAGAGGCGAATTACGAGACGTTCTCAGTGGTAAGTGATCCTGGGATTCTCTGTTGTCCAAAATGTGGATGCCAAGAATTGCAGTTAAATTGCAACAGCTTAATAGCAATTCATGTTGGACGTGGGGACGAGAACTACTCTTATAAATAATCACTGATACACTTTTTAGGAACATATATACTGTGAAAACATTAATTTTCGTGGGACACTTATGTTCGTCGATTTCGTGGAGTGTTTTTGCACGATTATTATTCCCCAAGAAAAACTTATATAGACCTCACGTTTTCTAGAACATAGATCCACGAATAAATGTACCCACGAAATTCCCTTAGGTACATAATCGACGAAATTTAATGTCAAAGAAAATTAATGATTTTACAGTATATTACGTTTAAAGAAGAAAGATATGTATAGGAAAAAAGTTTTCAGCGGCTACTCTAATTGGTCAACATGCTTTAAACGACCAGCTTTAACATCCCGGAAAAATCAGTCTATGCTAATGGTCTATTGACTTCTTGCTTCCCTAAAACATTTTGTCATAAGCGCGTTTAAATGTTTGTTTGTTGGGTTTAACGTCCCACATACAGTATTTCAGTCATTTGGAGACAATGTCTACTTGAGACAGATATAGTGCTGCCATACTGCAGTATCACGCCTTAGACATGTGCCATGATACCACACCCAGTCACATTATCCCGACACCTGGGCCATCCAGTCCTGCAACTACCCTTATATGCTGAGTGCCAAGCAAGGGAGCTATAACAGTACCATTTTCGACGACTTTGGTATGTCTTTGGATCGAACCCACGACTTCGCGTTAACATGTACTGGAGAAAAAACAAGCACCCATCATAATGGTAATTGTTATCTACCTTAGGACTGACTCTTAAAGTTCTACAAGGAAAAAGATGGGCACTCACCACCACCGCATGTTTGACTACATGGCGTATATCCTGAAAGTCTCCAGGAATAGAGAGACGGAATCTGGTTGTCGTTGTTGTACATGTCCAGGGTCACGTCAACTGGTTTATCATCATCAGAGTCATCTTCAACCTCGTCACTGTCACCAATATCAATATCACTGTCATTTTCATCTTCTGATTCTACTTCATCTTCTTCATCCTCTTCATCATCATCGTCGTCGGTAAGATCTAAACCTGTTTCAAATTCAGTGTCTTTATCCTCCTCTACGAACTCAACTTCTTCGATTTCTTCTGATGAATCTGCAGAGTTTTGCTGACTGATCTCCTAAAGAAAAGAGCGTTTCCTTTTATTTGTAACAGTAATAGATATAAGAATAATAGTTTAAAATAACTTTCTGCATATTCCTTATAAGGTTTAAATGTTATGCAATTGAAATAATATCTATAGTTACTGTTATGTGATGATCGAAACAGTAATGTGTAATAACTAATGAGTGAACGATTGTCATTCAAACTGATGAAATATGATACAATTTAAAGAATCTTGTATACCCCAATGACATCATCTTTTGTTGCATTTTCGGCTGAATTAACAGAGCCACCAACAAAACTATCCCCATCTTCTGTGACCGCCTCTGTCTCGTCTTCTTCGTCTTCATCAACAACAACAAACTCGGTTGTAGGACTTGCTGTCGGTACCGCAGTTACTTCCTCTACTTCTATAAATGTTGTAGTGGTCTCATTTAATGTATTCGCCTCTGTAGTTGTCCCTACGTCGCCATCAACTTCGCCCTCTGTAGTAGTTGTTCTAGTATTGTTCACTACTGTTACCGTATCTACTCCATTATCTAAAGAAACATTCTCATCATTACTATGAGCGTCAGTATCGCTATCGGCATGAACATCAGTTTTAGTATTACGTTCACTAGAAATGCTAGTATTACTTCTAGAACTATTATAATTATCATTATTATTATTAGTATTTATATTACTAGGTTCTTCCTCATTAGATTCTTTGCTAAGAGCAACCTGTGTTTCACCAGTTACTTTAACATCAACTTTGTCTTCTACTTTATCAGAATGGCCATCGTGATGTTTAGCGCTGCTATGCCCTCGATTCCTGTGATGTCTGGATTTCTTTTTAAACTTAAAATCGTAAGAGAAGAAGATCGGAGGCTTATTTCCGGTTTCTTCTTGACCTTGACCTCGGCTTTGACCCCTGCCTGGGTCGGGTATTGGTCCTGGAAAGTGAATGAACGATTTTGTAGATGTCTAACCGAGAATCTATTTTTAGAAACTGAACCTGTGCCTGACACTGAGCGCTTTGCAAGCTAACGGATATCGCGTGTGATTTGACAGGACAAACATGGAGGACGGAAGAGATCGTTCACGTGACATATAAAGTAACCAATGGGATGCCACAATACATACATTAGCGAAAGTTGACCAGGTGGCATTTTTAAATCGATGCAGTTAATTTTGATTTTGCATACACGACATATCATTACGCCATGCTATTGCAAACATTCAGCTTTTGTTTCATTTCAGTTAAATATTTCAAGGCGAAAAATATGTTATTTTCACTTTATTTGCACCACAATTTCAAACATGGACACATATTCTGGCAGACAGAATTAAAGAGATGCATATAACAAACCTCAGACAAGAGGTAACCATACATTTGTTAACATTCACATTTTATATAAACACCTGAAACATGCATACTTGTTTGAGTAGACTTATCATTTCTTCATCGCATTCATATCTACATTCTATATCTTTCATTAAACCATTACATATGTTTCTGATTAAGGTTTGCCCGGAATAATTTAAAAAAAAGAGTTCAATTCTGCTGCGTTGCCGGCGAGTTTAAAACAATTTATTAATTCCCGCAGAGTTCTGTATTGTACTAATTGGTACTTAAAGTTAAAATAAAAAAAATAACCTCGAAGTAACTGTGGTAAAATTGGGTCATATGTTTTTGTTTTTTAAACTGGTGAAAACGGTGATTTGTGCAATAAGTTAAAGCAATTATTTGTGAAAGTTGAGAAATCTACTCATAAACACTTTTGACTTATAACTGTTTTGTAAGAGGGACGCTGTGTCTTAAAATGTTTAATGAAGCCACTTTGATAAGAAATTTAAATCAAACGCAATGTTCCAAATAACATCATGTTCCAAATAATGCCTTGAAATATATATGTATTTCAACACAAAACATTTTTGAATTTCAAAAGAACATGACATACTATGATTTCATGTTTGTTCTGGTTATCTTTTTATTGACAGTTTCATTAAAAACAACAACAACAACAACAAACATTGTCCCTTTTACAACACATTTACGTACTAAGACATACAATTAGTGCATTCACAGACTACCGTCCCGGCCTATCTTGAAATAAAAATCAGTTACACAGTCAAGTTGGTGAAATATTTGTATTAAGAAATACTCGTACAATTAGTAATGTAAGCAAGTTATCACACGATATAATATACGACCCGTTTTCAAACACTTTATTATATTCCAAATCTCTCCAAATACTTGACAAGAAATGTTAGAAATATAGGAAAAGAAATTAGGGCATATATTAAAATCCATTAAAAGCAAAGGCACTCGATTTACCTCCGTTGATGTATACCATAGTGTTATGTTTGTCCGCCCCGCTGGTTTGAATCACCTGGTCTTTAGGGACATTGTAAGTGTAGCGGATACCTCTATTGTTCATATAGGCCAGTATCTGGGGGATAATAAAGCTTTTAGAAGTCACCCTAAAATATATGGCCAATCAGAAGCCCTGAAAATTCAAATTTATGAGCAATTTCTTTCAATAGAACACATTTCAATTTCTGTTTTTACCATGTACAAAATGGATCGATCTATTTGAACAAAAATCAAGAGGTTCCAAAACTTTAGGGGAAGTCGGATATAATCTCTTAAGACAATACGCTCGCTTCGGCCTTCTTGTTTTATGTATCATGTTTTTGTCAAGACATAACTCCTGAACTATTTTAGGTATTAATTTGAAACGTAAAACATAAATAGACAGTGAGTAGCAGAAATGTAATGATTATGAAACAGAACTCTGATGGGTTCTATTTTTTAAGATTAGTTCCCTTTATTTTTTTTTTGTCTTGAGCATTACTCCATTACTATATCGAGTAAAGTCTATATATTTGACCTACTTATTCCACTCACGAATGGCTTTCAGTTGACATCAATTATTTGACCTGCTGGCCTGCTCAGACGGCGGCATAGTGTTTTTCGAAAACGTATCTATTTATTTATATTTTTTTTGTTGTTTGGAAAATATAACATCACACATGTATATTGAGCTACTTAGAAGCAAATGTGTTTGGAATAGCATGCTCGCTTTTATCCAATGAATTAAAACAAATTTTCAAAGTAGGGAGGAAAACAATCTCCACGTAGACATGTGCCCCAGTCATTTGGTCCTGGATCCGCAAATGTTTTCCATCCAACTCAGGTTTGAACAGGAAAAGTGTACAGTCCATTGTCTAAAGCAGGTCTTGAGAACGTTATAAAATGGCTGCCAATAAAAAGAATGGGAGACAGATCTATATAACTAAAAACATATACAACTTTCCATGATGTGCCCGTTATCTGAGTTAGATCGCAAGCGCAATGCCTTTGTAATTTACTGCCCATTGAGTAGCACGCAATACTATAAATTGTTTTGTTATATATCTTTCATTTACTGAAAACTGATTATTTAACGTTTCCAAAAGATGGAAGTTGTTTCTTTATGCAATGGAAACAACTTTCTGTGTCAAACTTTACTTGGTCTCAAATTCAAACAAGCTGAATCTTATTTATGAGGATAAAACAAACATATCATGAACATAATGCGATTCTAATTTCGTTTGATAAATCAATATATAAGTTAAGAAAAAGATTGCTTATATGCATATGGAATTTATTGTACAACAAAATCGTTTTATGCCGAGGAATGCAATATCGCTTGCTTTTTTTTGTTTAGGATAAACTTGAGTTGTTTATCTATATCACCTTAATTGTGTGTAAGTCTTTTGCTTTATTTTTTGGTAAATATGTCCAGAAATTATTTGATAAATTGAGATAATTTCTCGACAATCTACATACGCATGCGCACTTGCAAGTAGTTGCCGACATACCAACAATTCCACGGCGACGTCGGTTGGACCGTCAGCACTAATACATTCATCCGGACAGTCTGCACTGGCTCGCTTCGTGTATGTAAACAAAGTCCCGGCACCCGGATGGTCGCCGAACCGGCTCAATCGGAACATCGTGTTGATTCGGAAACTTCCGTCCGCAGCACGTACGGCTGAAATCAGAGGCAGATTGAATCTCGGTGATCATTGACTTTATTATTCCTATCCCAAAGTCTTGAAAACAGGGTTCATGTTCAAGATTTATTATAACATTTTTTAACTTTTGCATCCTACCCCCCACCCAACACCCCCGCAACTTTTAACTTCAAATGAAATAGCTAATATGCAAGGTTAAAGGAATGTATATCTATCATTACTTGACGTCTTTCTAGCAACGATTTTCACCTATGACAATTGCTTTGGAAATAAAAAAATACGTTACTGACTGCTTTATTTATAGGTTGTCCTACTTGATCGTCCAATAAAATGCTTGTATTTCGTTCAAAATTCGAATTCATGATATTGCATGAAATGGACCGTGATAATTTGATATGGAGAAAATAGGGTGCCAACGTGACCAAAGACATATGGGCGGAGCTTGATGTGGTGACGTATTATTACGTCATGTTTTGTAAACTAAAATTATAAATGTACCTAGTAAAATTTGACTCTGAATCGTACTTACAGCATCACGTGTGCTGGCAATGCTGTATGGCGTATGTGACAAAATGTAAATATGTTATCATTTATATTTTAAAATTCATGGATTTATCGCAGCGCTCCATCGCTTGACATTTAGTTGAGGGGGGGGGGGGGGGGGGGGGGTATCTCGCGATAGCATCATTGCGGATTGCAAAGTTATGGGTTCGACAACCATTCGGGGCAAAGATTTTTCATGGCCACCCAAGGCGCGAAATACAGGCCCAACCTAGTAAAAGGAGGTTTAATATTAGTTGAAAGATCTTAATTCCCACCCGCCTGGAATTAAATATATCTAAAGTAGATTCTTAGTTTCGGTTATGTCACTTATGAGATGCATACATTCTTGAAGGCTATGGATTTTAATCAGGAACGTCTATAGATTTCGGCAAATATAATTGTTTAATTCAAAGTTAATGAATAATTAAAACCCGAGATATGCTAGTCTCTTATCTTAATTCGCACTCACAACCTGAGGATACTTCTTCATGTATGCTACCTCAGGACGTTTTCGATTATCATAAGAATCACCCAGTTGTATTCAACCGCAGAATTTGTTTACCAGATCAGATATTGTGCTCGAAACACCATTTCATGCTGATATAACGTGATTTACGAACCAAACACATCGTTCCTGTTGAACATAACGCCATTTCGATGAAAAGAAATAAACACACAACGGATAATAGTTTCATATGAATTTACGGCGAAAACTGATGTTTATTGCTCATATAGTTGCAGGATATTGTTATTGTATCTTAAGTCAGAGGCTTGATCGCGCGGAAGAAGATAATGTTGCGATAAAGTGCGGGACACTTGCCACCTGCAGGATATACACGGAGAATTATAAATCTTTGAGATATATGAAAAGATCTCATAACAGATGACGTCTAAAAGTATCTGACAGATGCACGTGAGATGCAACTCTGCTGCACAGTTGTACATTTTGTGCGAATTTTATATCAGAATGTTGCCAATTTTTTTTTAAATTATCTTGCACGGAGTTTATCGTGAAATTCAAGGCAGAGCGATTATCAACGTGAACTGGCAGACATTTTATTAAGTGTGGCGTCGAATACAGAATTCCACGCAGTTGTCTTATCGTTGCAACAATACTATACATTGTACGACTTTTACATTGCTAATTTACATAAAAGGAGAAAGTGAAAAAGGCAACCCTCTGGGGTTTGATTCATAAAACATCTGTAGTTATTTGTTTTATTTATGTATAAACAACAACAGTGATTTGTGATAGAGACTATATCTTTTTTTCTTTTTCCTTTTTTTGATAATGTAGTATTTAATGTCAAATTTATTTCCCTTTTATCTTTAATTCATTTAAAAAGAGGATTTAAAATTAAGAAATACCCATAAAATGTTTCGTGCTTAAAGGCAAATTTCAATCTGAAATTGAAGAAAGGTTTACCACAAGTAAAGTGTGGGGATACGCATTTTGCCAGGTTTGAAACTTATATTGTCTTATTTGTTCACGCCTTACCCTCAGGTTCCAATGTAGATCTGGTGTAATGTCCCAGAAAAGAACGGAAGTACTGACATTTTTTCAAGTTGGATCACAATGCTATGTTATACCACTTAAATTACAGATTCTTCAGAAGTGTATGAGAATATTCAAAACTATTTCATTCAGAGACAATGTACTTGTTAATATATTTCCGTGACCATGAGATCGGCCAGCATAAAGATAACGCCATCCAGGGTTAGTGGGACACTTATATACCGCGAATTTGACCACGTACCGGTCTTTAAACATCTGGGAAACTTCCGACCAAAACGATTTTGACATTCTTTTTTATCATGGTTGGGATTTAGACAACAAAACTTTGCTGTCTGTTTAAATGCACTGGGCGTGGCCCGCGTCCTTACCTGGGGAAAATTTGATACGTACGTGCAAATCGTAACACGATTACACTTATTGCAATGTCGTTTGTATTATTCTTACCAGTTTTGTTCTATTTAGCATTAGTATGATGTCCCGAATCTAATATTCAAGTTATTTGGATCCTTCCAAACAGGAGATATACATAGTGCAGTTCCACTATGGCAGTGTACATCGTCGCAAGCCGCAGTAGACCAAACACAGAAACAGCTACGGGCGTCAAGCAAAGATGACAGAGGACTCGGTCATTCTTACCGAGGTAGTTTCTAGACGGCTCAACCTCTGTTATGAAGATCTGTGTTGCCCCTCTCGGGATGGTGGCGATCTTGTGGTAGCCGTAAGCCGCTGAGTCCCGATACGTCTTGCTGACGGTTGTGCACGTGTCGCCCTTACCCGCGCACACACCGCACTGGTCCATTGTGGATCCCGACTCTACCACGTCATCACATCCTACTGGCTGTTGCATAATATAAACTTAAACAAATTACAAACTCCTTTTGTATTTTACATAAGTATGAAAAATAAAAATATGATATTCAAAAGAATTGTAAATATATCCCCATATTATCGTTTATATCACAATATAAACTTCACGAGATACAAATTTAAAGATAATTGTTTAAAATAATGATTTACATATACGTCACCAAACGACACATATTTAGAAATGGCTGTCATAGTAACCTATAAGACAGCAGACGACACCTATTATATGACTGTCCTAGTAAAAATAAGACAGCAAATGATGCATGAAATTTAACGACGCATTGATTTAAATTCTACTGACTTTCACAGTAATCCACAAGTCATTAAATGACACATGAAATTACTTGACGCATAGAATTAAATTCTACTGGCTATCACAGATCATGTAAGACAACAAACGACGCATTGATTTACATTCTAATGACTTTCACAGTAGTATTTAAGTCATTAAATGACGCATAAAAAATACTCGACGAACAGAATTAAATTCTAATGGCTATTTCAGAAACATACAAGGCAGTAAATGACGCACAGAATTAAATTTTAATGACTTTCACAGTAACATATAATACAGCCAATGACGCTTAAAATTAATCGATGTCTAGAAATGAATTTTACTGACCGTGACAATAACATGTAAGTCAGCAAATGATGCGCAACATTCAACGACGCATATAACCAAAATTCTAATGTCAAGGTAACATGTAAGACAGCAAACGACACAGAGAATTATACTTTAATGACTTTCAAAGTAACATAATAAACAGCAAATGACAAATGAAATTAAACGCGTAGTATCAAATGACGCATATGATTTAATGAGTGTATTACCATGTACCCACCTTACACTCCCCGTATATACAAACATGACCACCATCTTTGCTACACGGGGTACCGTCCGAGACATTGCGGCCCAATCCCAGGTAAAAGCTCCCGCCGACTGGACGGCAGGCCATTTCACAGGCGTGGGTTGCTGCAGCGGACAGGAATATTTAACTAGTCGTATACATAGCGAAATTAATTTAAAATAGTAAAATGGCTGGAATAAAATTTCGAAATAGCAAGAAATTCGGTTTAGCGAGGTTCTTCTGTAAAAAAAAACGTATTTTTATATTTCATAGAATTTGCAATATTCATAAACGTTATCATCATTTTTTTATCTATAAAAGACAGATAAGTGTGTACTCTGACGAGTACAATATTCTACTCACGGTGTTTGTACGGGGTCCATCGGTACCGCTTGCCAGCGTACAGCCGGGTCTCTAACTTTTTGCACGCAGCGATCTCTTCCGCTTCCCGTATGCAACCCTTTTTGAAAAGAAACATGATAAATACAACACAGTTGCGAGATTGGAGGAAAGCAAAATGCTCACATCATCTCAAGGTTCAGAAAAGAAGTATTTTCAAATTTACCCCTGTCTTTTTCTCCGCACAGTAACACGTGATATAATTCCGAAATACATACATGGGGTATTCGAAAAGTATCCGGGAAATATTAAAAAAGTTATACTAATAATCATATAAATAAATAAATAAATAAATAATTTATGGACATTTTCCAGATACTTTTTGAAAACCCCTCTTATAAAATACAGATATTCACTCCTCGGAATATAAGATATTGCCGTATTAGCATAATTATGTAAATGTAATGAATTTAACAAGAATGCAGACATTACATGAACTGGCTTAGTAATTTACGATATAAAAATGATAAAAAAAAAGCAGACAACAATCAGAGAAAGTGCGCTGTGCTAATGTTTTATTTTCTTCTATGATGTCATCATTGGGTTCTTGGCTGTATGTGAAAGTTCTGCGTACATATTTTATTGCTATTAATAAGAGTTTGATATGCATTTCTTTCCTTCAAGCGCTTCGTGATCCGGGTGAAGCTGGATTACAAAATATCTCTGTTTCAGTAAATTGGTTTAATAAAGTACATATGCATTATCTTAACTTTTACTGCAGCATCAATAAGCAATGAGTCATAATCATAATTGGTTTAAACCTGTCGTACTTTAGAACTGATATCAACTCAAGGACCACACAACAATAAGCAATCAGATAAGATTACCCCGTTAGCATAATAACCCAGTAGCACAATAAGCAATCGGATTATTTCAGTTTTAAACTGCTCCACAAAATAAAAAAAAAAACCCTTCCCCGTTGAAAACCCAACAAAAAAAATCAAACCACAAAACAATATCTCTTTAATTGGGGGGGGGGGGGGGGGGGGGGGGGGGGGGGGGGAACAACAAAAAAAACAAACAAACAAAAAAATAACGTCTGGTAAATATTTGCTTCATATATTAAGACATATAATTATAGTGACTGAAGTGAGCAAAAAAGTCTGTGTGACTGTGTGACTGTGTGAAGTTGGCACGACATACAACATACGACATACAACTTTTGCTGTATACATACGACATTCAACATTCGAAATCTGAATGTCTAATGTCGTATACAGCAAAAGTTGAATGTTGTATGATGTTTGTTGTATGTCGTGCCAATTTCACACTGCCAAGTAAAGAACAATTGCGTTTGTTGTTACTGTTGTGTGTAGCGTTTACCGACGATGCAATCATTTAACGACGTCAAGCTTATGACAGACGAAGAAAACTCCGAGTGCAAGCCAGCTTAATGTTTCCTTCATATAAAAAACCTGAGTGACCCTGCCGGGGCTTGAACCTACAGAGGTGATAGGCTGATTGATGTCCACTTGGCCACGGAGGCCCCTTCGTTTATCGAGTCTGAATCAAAGATACAGACTCTGAAGATTAAAAAATTAATGGTTCAATGGTGTTCTTAAAATCGAGGGAAAAGAAATTGAAGAAGCTTGCGTAAAGTAGGAGATAACACATGAAACGAAAGACCTTGGCTTAGTTTGTAATTTGATATATCCACAACTGACTTGGCACTGTATTAAGTTGGCAGCAGAAAAAAATCTGGTGACAAATTGACAATCAAAACATCTGGAGCCTCATCTACAAACGACAAGCAGGAAGCGAGTTTGGGACCTGTGCCAAGTAATGCACAGCGAGTGTTCCGATTGATCTTCCTTTGTTTTGTAATTATTTACATTACATGATTAAAATGCACGTGTTCATCGCACTTTTGTTAAGCGATGATAAGAACTGACCTAGACTACTAAGCCCGAAACGTTTTACTTGCATTTAATGTGTTTATTTCCATTTAATGTGTTTATTTCCATCCCCATCCCGAATCTCTTCGCCAAATACAAGAAAACAGACTGAGTATATTGTTGCAAAGAAAGAATTTTCAACTGCATACATGCTCTCTTATCCCTCAAGTTGATGCAGCCGACAATTTGTGCCATGTCCTAGAACATTATCGCGATAATCTGACGTGGAATTGGGTCACATGCTCGAGATTTGGAACCCTGACAATTGTAACATGATTTTAACAGCTCTCAATGGAGAATATTTTTAGACATCGTTTTTCTACGCGATGGGCATTTGGTTATACCATCAAAATATTTTCCAGTCATAATTGAGTAGTGCTGATCCAACAATTCGGTATTGACATGCGCATTGTTCACTTTAATAACTTCCGGTGTAATTGTTGCATCTAAAAGTATTTGGAGTTATGTAGCAAACTCGAAACAAAGAAAACAATTATTAGGAAATGCCTTGTTGTTTCTCATGTTCTCTCCTGATAGATACGATACGACAGGAGTGTATGGGAAATTGCTTGAAACAATGCATACTTGTGTGTGAAACTGGTTGGAAAATTAATATATATTCCACTTGATGTAAACACAATTTATCTTGTATATTTAATTAACGTTAACAATAATATACCATGAAGTTTATTTTCCATTGGTTTTTTATATAACACATTTAGTATTACTGCATTCCCTGGTTAAATACTTATTCGCTTCTTGACAAAAGTGTCACTGATTTCTTTTCACACTTTAAAATACATAAATAGCGTGGGAATCCTCACGTAGGGGGCGGTTTGTAGGTTCAAACTGCACTTGCAAGTACAAATGCACATCTGAAGATGATGATGATGGTTGCACGTATTAATTAAATATGAACATGAATATTTTACACTTACTTGCGCGGAAAATGGGACATAATTTAAGAAATTTTAGAAGTGCATATAAGAAATGTAAGTGTTTTCACACATGAATTGCATCAAAATTGAAATAAAGAATGAAACGACTTTGGAAGAACAGTATTGACTGGCTATATAAATAACGTTCACATTTTAATTATAAGCATTAATGACTTTACAGAACTGTTTCTACAGTACTGTGAAATTAATTTCATCATTTAAAATCCTACTTTTACAGTTTAAGTCTACCTTGTTAAATGAGCATAATGACAAACTTACAAAATTTGAGAGCAGCACACTGATTGCTAAAAGAAAAGTACAGTAGCGATAATGTAGCGTTATATTTTGCAATTTATGCCTTACGTCCAACCAACAGTTTTCAGTCCATTGGGGACGTTTGTCTACATGAGGATATTTTACGTTTTATGTTTTACGTCCAACCAACAGTTTTCAGTCATGTGGGGACGTTTGTCTACATCGGTTATCACGCTGTAGACAGATGGCATGATACCACACCTAAGCCCATTATCGTAACACCAGGCCAACCAGAACTAAAGCTCCCCTCATGTGCTGATGGCCAAACACAATGGATGTCTCTCTATATATATACCAGTACCGTTTCAACGTCGGGTTGCGACCGGGAATCGAACCAACAGTCTCACGATTACAGGGGGAACGCTCTAACCAGTCAGCCACTGGGATAATTTTTTTATGTTTTGAATCAAGATTTATACGGCAAAATGATATTAGGTTAAGGTGTTAAAAAATGTTTGAAAGTTTGATGCTTGAAAAATATGACAAGATTATTTCAAAGAATGAAAACAGAAAAAGCTGATAAAATATCAAATTACATGTAAATGCTTTTGGGTTGCATCTTTTACGTTTTAACCCTTTCCCTCATATAGACTCATTTTGACGCACTCAATAGGTACCACATAAAGCCTGATCTGCAGAAAACCACAGTTAAACCTTATCAAATTTAATTATAAAGTCCTCATTTCCAGACCACTGAGGAGCTGCGAACAGCATAAAACCTGATCAGCACGCGAGTTACTCGCAGGCTGATCTGGTTTTATGTTGTTCGCATAGGTCTTTTCATGGTTTCCTCTATGGGGGAAAAGGTTAAGCCATGCACAAATTAACACAAATTAAAATTAAAACCAAGTGGGGATCAAGTCTATGAAAACTTTTCAAAATATGCTATGTCGAAATATGTTTCTGTGATCCGAAATATATTTAGGATCTAACATGAATTGTTATTTCATATCATCAAATTTTACTTAACTTGTTCATGAATGTAATTAAGCGAGCCTCTGGCGAGCTTAATTACATTTTCAGGATCGAGTTTAGTAAAATTTGATATGAAATGACAATTCATGTCAGATTCTTTTTTTTATCATATGACCTATACTGACAGTAAATCGTGATTATAACAACAAACAAACAAAACAAACAAACAAACAAACCGACTTTGAACGAATTACTATTTGTAATCTAACAACAAGTAAATAGTTTTAAATAAAAACTGAAACTATCTTATGAATAATGCATCTTTTTGATCAGAGTTAGTTGCATTTAATCCAGCTGTTTGAGTTACATATATAAAGAACACACACTGCATTTGTTAAAGAACTTTACATGCCGCCAAATTATATCAAAGTCTTTCACCATTACAGTATGTAGGACATTCCCTATGTAACTACCAACTTTGAGGATAAATGTGGTTAATGAAACAGCCAGAATGGCTCATATAAATAAAACGAGTCTTAGAAAACAAAGAATTTTAATTTTAAATCAGCATCTGGCGTATCCATATATATATATCTATATAGCTCATTTAAACTTATCTTTAAGATAGACTTTTATAAATATTATAAATATATAAAATGTATTAGTCAGACTACTGCTCTTTTTTTTTTCAATTTCTCATAATTTATTGCAAATGTCATGTGAAAACTGACTTTCCATTAAATTTATCGGAATCAGATTTCGTTGATATCATGAAAATCCGAATGAGTTCAAAAATATCATGCCTTACTATGCCTCGTGGCGTGTATCCCATGATAAAATGTCTGCATTTGATTCCTATCTTGAACAAGCCAGGTGTTAGCCTTGATCCCTAAACAATTTAATCTCACGAAATCTGTGTTAATTATCAATTCTGTCGGCTTACAAATGTCTTAAGTGTGAATTAAACACGTCAAACACTTGCTTCAGTTTAGGGTTCGTTTGATCTGCTTCCAAAAGTGCAGACTCTCTTTTTAGAAATTGCTCGAAGCGGTCCATGAATTTACGATAACGGGAGAAAAGAAAGTGTAGACATCTCTACTAAATATGACTAGCTTGATATTCTGAATATGATATATTGTTCAATGAATTCTGTATGAAATTTGCGATAAAAGATAACTCTTAACTTCACGTGTGGGTTTTCGTTGCTGATATAGGTAGAAAGGGATAGAATTTGAGAGAAATAGATAGAAGAGAGAGAGAGAGAGAGAGAGAGAGAGAGAGAAGTGTGTGTGTGTGTGTTTGTGTGTACAATGAGAAGTAAAGTATGGAAGAAATAATAATCTAGATGCAAAAAATATTTTCAAAATTTCAAAGCACGATTAAAACTAATTACAAATACAAATAATGTTACCAGCTGAGTATTAAAATAATAGTTAAATCAAGTTTCATAGTCTATGAACTCTTGATCACGCGAAATGTTCCTTTGGTAATATCCGAAATGTACCATTCGGAAACTAATACCAGAGCGAAAACTATAGTAGAAACTGTCGCATTTGTAAAACTAGACATATGATTTATGTAAGGCAGTCTCTGCTATTATTTATATTTAATATTATAATTTGGTAAAAGATAATTTAACAGTGATTCATTGGATAATCATTGTTTTATGAAACTTATGACAGATGTAGTGATTTAAAGGATGATAATTCGAAAATGATAGAGTAATGAGCTGAGTGCGATCATTGCTAATTCGTTGAATGTTTAAAGCATGCTAGGCTTCACAGCTGGTCATTCGCTAAGAATTTGATTTTTATATACACATATATATTTTTTATGTACATGTGTGTTCTACGTCTATCAAAAACCACCTACAGACGCATGGTCACCCGATTTTACCATCCGAGATTATAAAAAAATGGGGGTTTTCCCATGACAAGCAATACGTCACAGACGGTATTGAAACTATATTTAGAGTTATAAAGCCTAAATTTAGATTTTCTTTTTTCATTGAACACAATTACTCTTCGCGCATGCGCTAACTTTAAAGGCGGAAGCTTACGAAATCGATACCCCGAACTGGTGAAGACGCCATGTTGCGGAACGTGTCACATGGTACCGCAAGCACTTGCTTCGGGGATACCGTATTCTATAGTTAACCGATTTCGCTACGAAAATAATATAATAACGTTTTCCCGTGAAATGTGACCTATCTACGTCTTTCTTACTGATTAATGATTAATCAGAGATATTTATACTTATACTTATTTTTTTTTATTTCATATACCGGTTGTACTAAAATTTTAAAGCTAATTTAACTTTTTGTGTTAAATATTTAAAAACATGCTTGTGTAAGCACTTGTACTGTAAGCTTACATTTAAGTAGTTACCCACAAAAAAAAAAAAAAAAACCAAAAAAAAAAACCGCTTCTCTGGCTAAAATCATAATATGCCTAATTCGTTGGCAAATAAGAGATAATATCGTCAACGATTAATCAGCGCGGTCTTTCTCAACGATTTATTGACGAACTGATTAATCAGTTCAACAACAGAGATATGATAAAATTGCGATCATTCGAGGATAGAAAGTAAAATAAAAAACCCTCGAATATTAACGAGCCTCTGAAACTCGAGATGACACATATACTTAGCATGATTATTGAACCGGGTCTAAAAATACATCTCATTCGTTAAAATTTTCAATTATCTCGTTTGATTTAAGTAAGAAAGGTCCCTTTTATTTACAGGCTGTACATCTTCAGTACTGGCTCATCCAGGCAAAGAGGGTCGTGCAAACTCACTTTCGTTAAATGGCAGTATATATCGAAATCGATACTCAGCCTCAGTTACAATCTTAAAATTAATCTTTAGGATCCCACCGACGTTTAGTTAAATCTTTAAAACTACTTCATATACATACCGAGATGTCACAGACACGGATCTCCTCGCTTCTTCCTCCACAACTGTCCGCTACGGTCCTGCAACACACGATGTAAAATTTTAATTACAGTCTTGAAATACCAAAATCTCGTAACCCAATTCTAAACAAGAGAACAGCCGAGGTCCTCGTTCATCAACACGTTAATTAAGTCTATATATTTAAGGCTCATACTGGAAGGAGTGCAAATTTTCAAAATGATGTCACAGTTTAACTTCGACTTTAAGAATCTTGAGTCCGAGACTAAAATACAGACTATTGGATATTGATATTGAGGCTTTTGTGTGACTGAAATTAAGTTTCACTTGACCATATTTTCACAGCCCGCCCCCTTTCTCCGATGAAAAGCCGACAGTGAATAACTCTACCAGGGTGAAGGTTATCCGCAAGCTGAACTAATTTCATACTTACTACACTGGTCATTTCCTTGAGTGACAACATATCAAAATGTTTAAACAGTTACACTTTTAATGATTGACAACTTAAAGTAAAGGAAAAGGATTCTAACTTGAGTGACAAAGGAAAAAGGATTTTAAATTGAGTTACAAATGACAAAGAATTTTAAGTTGACCGGCAAAGGATTAAATTGAGTGGCAAAGAGCAAAGAATCTTAAGTTGAGTGGCAAAGAACAAACTTAATTTAAGGATATTTAATCAGTGGCAGAAATTTTAAATTGATTAAAAAGGGAAAATTTAAATTAAGGAAAAGGAAAAAATTGAGTGGCAAAGAACAAACTTAATTTAAGGATATTTAATTCAGTGACAAGGGAGAAACCATTTTAAATTAATTGACAAGTAACAAAAGCTTTTAAATTGAGTGGCAGGTTAAAAAGGATTTTAAGTTGGAAATTACAAAGGCATTTTAAGTTTGGAAAGGTTAGGCAAAAATTAAATTGAGTGACAAAGGGCAAAGGATTTTAAATTGAGTGACAAATGATTAAATTGAGTGACAAAGGGCAAAGAATTTTAAATTGAGTGACAAAGGGCTAAGGATTAATTCAAAGGATATTTTTTTTAATTCCCTTGTGTGGCTACATAAGACAGGTAAACCAGAATGATTGACCGACGAAAATCGAATACATAATGACGGTCGGAAGTATCATTTATAAGAAACTATATTATATATATTCTTTATTTCCTCCAGTATATGAAGATTACAAATGCATATAATAAATTCACACACACACATTACAAAATGAGTACAAGGAAAACACAGAAGCATATGTCATAACCACACATATCAAACTAATGTAAATAAATTATTTTAAAAAAAAAAAAATTTTTTAAAATTAAATTTTTTTTTTTGGGGGGGGGGGGGGGAATTCATGACGAAGAAAATAAAGAGGCAATAAAAAATAGCTATAAACATGATTTATGCTACTTGACTATAGCCGAAATCTAATGGTTTGGTATGAAATAAGTCCTCCTTTGAATTCCATCAACATAACTACATACTATTTTTTCCCTGTTTGACGAAACATTCAAGCACAAGAATGAGTTGACAAAAATCAGTAATTTAATAGCTAACAATATTTGTTAAGAAAATACATATTTCGGGAATTTAAAAGGAAAACAAAACTGATTAACTTCTATTCTAAATTCTAAAGTTTTACTTAGCCCTAAGTGTAGTTGCAGCACGGTATAAGAAGTTCTCAACGTGTTCCCTGAATCAAAGTGGTTTTAAATTAGTAAAAAGTTTAAAATCTCGACCAGAAATCGAACCTCATGTTTTGAAGACAGCTTATGAAAAAGTCTGTTCGACTCACATTCAAATATTGGAAGAATTAAGTGCTAAGCCGAGCATTTATTTATATATTTATATAAAGTATGATAATGAATAACTAAATCAAAAGGTATTTTAACGTCGATAGAATAAATGTTTTACATTATTTAAAACTATTAATCTCTCTCGACGTTTCATTGGTTGTACGTAACTTGCGTCCTGAGGAACTTCAGCATTTCTTGTGTCCATCCCTTGCAAAGCGGGAATCAAACTTGCAACCTCCTGATCCCTTGGCACGGATTACACCAATGTCCCTTAAGGCAATCCATCCATTATTACAGTGTGATCATAGTCCATCAAATATCGTGGGAATTTTATAGTGAAAGCAAGCCTTTATAGACAAAATTGCGTATAACTCTAAGTCAATGGATGCTTGCATATGCAATGAAGTCTTGTTTAAGCATTTAAAGAACCATGATTATCATTTAGTGTTGGATGAATTACCTTAATCATAACTGTATATCAATACATTTCATCGATTTTACTTTCGGATATAATTTTTAATATTGAGCGCCTATAATGTTCTGTGATTCGACTGTATACAATTGAAATAAATACGTAATCTAAGCAATAATTTAAATCGCTTGAAGCCTCTGAAATAAAATCTTACCACCACAGACATCTTGATATAGATATTTAAATATATATCACCGATCTAATCAAAACTTACACCACCGGAAAATTTAATAAAGAAAGCATTTAGCTATAACGATAGGCATGTTTATGACTAACCATCTTGAACAATTTGCCAACTAGACACTTATATAGTCGAGGCAGTATGATCCTTCAATTTACCTCATTTGATTGAGAATTGGAGTGCTCGAGTAATGATGCATAGAATGCTACTGGTTATAGCAGTTTTATGTCAATTGTAGATTCAACTGACATTCTTGTTGCAATGAACAATTTCAAATTCATATATGCACATTCTAGACGAGATCTGAGTTAAAACAGGCATTCACAACTAGCGTATGTTTCATTGAAGCCGTGTGTGTTTGTGTATGTGTGTGTGTCTCTCTTTCCTACTGTTTTTATTGCAATGGCTGCGATCAATTTCTGATTATTATGGCCATGTTTTAGACCTTACGGTCAATGGATTTCCCATGTGTGTTTCTTTTTTTTTTCTTTTTTTTTTCTATTTTTTTCTTTTTTTTTTTTGCTGAAGAGGCATTATCGGAAGAGAGAATACTGGTGTGATACCCTAGCTCATTTTGTGAAAAGAGCTCTCAGCGATACACTAGATAGATAGATTCAGTACTGATTGCTCCGAGTTCCCATAGCAACCCCATTTTGCCGAGTGCCAGGCCATCTACTACCAATACGTCTTTTGCTTGACGCGGTCACCGGACGAAGTGCCCCGGGCTTGAAATCGAACCCAAGACCTCCCAAACGCAAAGCGGACACTCTACCACTGAGCTATTGCGCCACTCCATTCATGTATGAATAATGTTGTATTCACATATCTATGATCATAAATATTAACTTTTCTAAATATCATAAGTGTTTTTTTTAAGAATCAGAGAAGGAAAATATTGAAATAAAAATATAAACGTCTCAGGAACTAAAAATAACTAGCTTAGCGCTCAGCACTATGTTTAAAATAATGCGTTTTTTATGTGTTTCTTTAGAATTTAGTGTTTGGGTATTCACTTAAACATTTGGCTCGGAATGTTATCTTTTTTGTTTAAATCGTTTGAATACAAGAAAGAACTTATTCATGCCAAACAACACAGACCAGGCTTGGCAGCAGACAAACACATCCTTTATAAATGTGAGACTTAACTTGTCACAATGAAATTAATTTTAAGACCGTGTAGGGGTTAGTGAACGATGTATTGACGCTTACTTTGTTAATGAGTACGTATGTTTACTGTTGCAACACGCGTAGAATACGGGGACTGTTAAAAAACACCCCACCCACCTCTGTATATATATTTTGTACATGTGTGTTTTATAAATTTGTAAAATGTTTGATTCGAACAAATCTTAAAGTGTATAGCTGTTTGGGACATCACTGAAAGTGATGACTTTCCATTATACCGGATGAGATTATTTTAAAACATGAAGGAAGATGAAACTTCACTTTGTGAAGAACAAAGTGAAATGAGAAAAAAAATGCTTATTTGCCTACTTATTCATAAAGCGTATTTTTTCTCTAAGTGAAATATGCTTTACATTGCAGTATCCCAATATACATTGTTATTCACAGAAGATATAGTGATATAATTTTGCCAGGGAAATGTTGCATTTGAGGACCGAACTTAATGAAAACGGTCCAGCTTTACTCAGGCGACCTACTTAATCAATGATGAATTTGGAAAAAAAGAAGACTTAAAATTTTAACGTACCCGTCAAGCATGGATCTGCACGCTCGTGATCGGGTCGTGACGCCCGTGCCACAGTCCACAGAGCACGGTGACCACAAGGCCCACGTGTCCCATCTCACTTCCGGTATATCGGGATGATGGAGGCTGGCATGACGCTGCTGTAAACGATAAAATGAAATTGTTACAAAATTAATGTAGTATTGCTTCAATTAATAATTTAATCATCTTCAGCGGCCTCTTAATGTCTCTCTTTTAACACGATATTAATATTGTATAATATAATACATGGCTGAGGTTATTATTACTACAAATAACTTTTCTTTCTTTCCTTCTTCTTCTTCTACAACAGCAACAACAACTACTACTACTACTGCTACTGCTTCTTCTTCTACTACTACTACTACTACTACTACTATTATGTCTAATATTACTGTTACTTCCTGGCAGGGACTTCGGATTTTTCATGTGAGGAAGCCTTCCAGCTGGCTTGCGGTAGGTCGGTGGTTCTACTCGGGTACCTC
>CM037787.1:5421655-5471655 GCA_021229015.1 Solen grandis
ATCTTCCAGCCCCCTCTTACTTAAACCATTTAGGGTCATGTTCAAATCCATGCTGTATTTAAAAAATTTCTGAAATTGTTATATTACATTCACATCATTCAATGAAATACCTCTTGTCTAAACTCAGTATGATTTTCAATCTCATACCATATCTATCATTGTTCATAATTATTCTAAATTAATTAATTGCTTGATCCAGTTATGCTATATGCATATAGTCTACAGAAACCCTGCATAAATATAGCTCTAGTATAAAGCTTAAATAGTAACAGAAATCTGGAAAGTACAGGACGAGCGACAGAAAGAAAGGTAAACAAATAAATAAATGTAGATGTAGACACTACTAAATAATAAATACAAAATAAAGGAAACACCATTGTTTGAATCTAAAAGACTAGATCTAGCCTGACTGTTATGCGATAAAAAATAAAACAAATTTAAGAGCAAACCTTTAAATCACAATGATAGGAAATCGATTATCAAATCGATCGGTCTGATAGATACTGATTTAAAATTACTGCATCTTTTTTCACTAATGGATAGATTCTGTTCGAACTTGACTGGAAACAATGTCTCTCATTCCATTGTCATTCGCTATCAACGTATTTGTGGGGTGTATTTATTAGAAATGACGAAATACAAGAAAACTTACTTATAGCTATAAATCTTTAAATAAAAACTTTCATAAAAGATTTGAATAAAGCTTCGAGATTTCATCACACGTTTGATTCAAAATATATCATATGTTTTGTGTTGTTGTTTTTTGTTGTGTTGTTGTGTTTTTGTTTTTTTTAAGTTTTGGTGAAATTTAATGCTTTTGTGGCTTTTATTTTGCGTATCAATATGATTTCGGTGTAATTTTACAATTACATTCGGTAACCAAAAGTAGACCTAACTTGACAGATGCCGCTTACTTACATGTTCTAAATAAAATACTGTAGCGAATATACTGAATAGATAATTACATTTTGTCTAGTGCTGAACGAAATTGTGAAAATATTGGTGTTTCCCCTTATATCTAATTTATAAGTTCGGTGTGGAGGATGGCCTCGACCCACACACACCTGTTTACGAAGAAAAATAAATGGGATGACCCTGATCATAGGGACCCAGACCCGATTCCAACGGGGGAGGGGCTTTTTATCTCCCAATATACCTAGAGTAAATGCCCTTTCAGTAATATCATGTCCCAGCTCTCTCTCTCTCTCTCTCCTCTCCCCCCCCCCCCCCCCCCCCCCTCATTTTTTTAAATACAACTATAGTCCAAATACAATTGCAAAGTAATTATTCAATAACATGGCTTTGCGAAGGTAAAATATAAAATTATTTCGCTCAAGCTCAGTCCCACTTGACATTTTTTTTTTTTTGCCACGGGATGTCCTCCCGAGGAAATTAATGACCTCGGAGGCGTCGGGAACAGTGAAGAACATTCATTGCTCTCGAAGTTTTATCGGGAAAACAGGCCGGGGAAATATACGCATAGCTTCCCGCGAAATATTTTCTTCTCCGAGGAATCCCCTAGGCTTCGGTGATGTCTCGAAGGTTCGCGACCTTTCTGTGACACATTCCAGATTTTGTAATAGAATCTCAGAATATTCGCAAAAAATTCGCAAGCGCACTCTAAATTTTGTTGCTTTTTTGGTCACCTATTAGACTGTGACGATCAAAAAAAGCCATTGGGCATTGCTCGGGCATCCTCTTAAACCCCCGAAAGTCTACCCTTGATTTGTGTCTTAATTCCATTACCAAATCTCATAATCTCCACAATCTTTCCCGGGGCACCTAGGAGGTTCGAACGATATATCCCCTAATCTACGGGATGTTCCCCCAATGATGTTTTAAATTCGGTGAAGCTCCGGGCACCTTCCCAGATCATCGGAGAATTTCCCGGGCATCTGAGCCATGCCCGATAATAAACCATTGTACCATAGCCGAAACATCAGTGAACGTTTCAACGGACAAATCCCGAAGCATGGGACTGCTCCGTCTTTTTTGGCTCAAACATCTGATGCCATCGGGAGAAATTCCACAACGCCGATGATTTTTCTCCAGTGGGACCTAGGCATAAGATCCATGGTCTTCAAATGAAAAAAAAATCATTTTTTATCCCCAGATACCCTTCAGAATACATTTCCGTCACACTAAAAACTTTTTTCCGGGTAGCATGCCCGCGAACCCTTTAGCACTCATATCATCTTCAGATTTTGGCCTCCCCAACCGAAAAATTCTGGATCCGGGCCTGGGACCTGAAAAAAAAGTATTTCAAATTTTACACATTGCTACATTACCTGAAATGTTAGATATAGATTTGATCCTTATGACGTGAGTTATCTCCTTGATTCATCTCCGTTTTTAACATCAGTAATATTTCTTTATTTTAAGAGGCTCAGTTTGATAAGAGACCGAGGATAATGAAGTGATGCATGAGTAAAGGAGCACGGAAGAAGATCTCAAAATGGTTGTTTTTCTCGCCTATTTCTCTGGTATATAGTGATGGCACAAATGCCTCCAACGACAAAACCTCCTGAAACCGGGATGTTACAGATGTTGAGCAATTGTCTTGAAAGAAATTGGGGGATAGGAGAACAGATCAGGATGGCACATTGACTGTGGAAGATATACCAGATCTGCTACATTCTGCCCATCTGAAATGTTTGTCCCAGACAACTTTAGAAAGATTGAGTCATTCGTTGGACGTTGAGGAAGAGGTCCCTTTCACGACAGTTTGACTAGGGACTACCGTGGTATCACGCAGTGGTTGGAGTTTGATGGGTACCAAGAGTACATCAAACACTTGTCAAAATCTTGAGTTCAAAACCAAGGAAATAATCGAGAAATGGATAGGATCCGTGAAGTTCCTCCTCCAACGGTGGGTAATTTAAGGAAATGTTTGATGGAGGAGGGTATGAAAGGAATATCCGGGCGCGATGTGTTGACGGAATTTGCCAGTGTAATCTTAAGTATATTCTATCGATTTTATCTGCTATTGTTGTATTAAGAATTGCATCGTATTTACATAACTGCAAAGAGAAAACAACTTATTATTTAAACTGTTCCCGGCGCAAAGTACTGGTCCAACCAGGAAACTTCGAGGGGGATTAGTATAATTTGAAAAGATTTGGTTCCCAATCGACGTGAAATAAATGTTTAAACTAACTATAGTCTATATTATTTGTATTTTCTTGGAAAAAATGATATTTATTTCATCAATTTACCTACAAACGCATAAATAAATGCCAACAAATTTCGTGGCAAGTAAAGTTTCTTAAAATATGTTCGACATTACAGCTATTTGTGTCCTGAAAGGGAACCAAACCTCTCCACAGTGTTTATGGTAAAGTCCCTGTAATTGTTCCGCTACGTCTTGGACCACTTAACCCGACCAAGATAACCAAGGTACCTTATGAACATTTAAGAAACCTTGTTTATCTCCATGAAATGTCATAAGGTCCGAAGTGTGGCGGACCATTACAGGGACTTTACCTTAAATTCCAGACCAGAGTCTTTCTATTCGAACATCCGCATAATGCGATTAATAGTAACGCAGTCTGCATATGTAATTCTGCACACGCGTCTTATTAAAAATTCAGAATCAGATTTTGAACGATTAATTAGAATATAAAGTCGCATAAAAAAATTCAAATGAATTCGATAGTCTTTATTAAAGATGTAACTAATATTTTACACGCATGCAAGGCATTGACAATGTCATGTTCTTTAGATATGTATCGAATACTCGCTAAATTATCTATTTCGCTTATAAATAGTTCTACAGTCATGCAGTTATATCACTGTACACAACAGATTTTTCAAAGAAGCCAACTTGTAACAAACCCGAAGTTTCAGGACATTAACGGGTGAATACCCAATCGTATCTATTTGGGTAATCCCCATTAGTGAACTAAGTATGTGCAACGTGCATGACCATACCTTTAAATACGTTGTGTCTGTTTTGATAAAAGGTTCATTCATTCTTTACTTCCTGTTTCATATTCACCGAATTGCACAAGCTATAGTAGAATATTCCTAACACAAATTGATATTATTTTGTTAATTGTCATGCTTGAAGGCTTACAAACAAAGTTGGGTTTAAATATTTATATCCCCGTTTTCCCTTGAACAGTTTTTAGTAATAGTTTTTTACTTAGCTGTTTTGATTTCAAAGGTTTGACTGTTTAATTAGCGTTAATGTATTCTTTATAAAGTTGCAAAATATTAATACAATTCATCAATTTGATATTATAAAGTAAAACTCAAATTAAAAACTTGGATTGGTTGATGAAATACATTGTTTTTGTATTTATTTCACCATAAGAGCACGGACGCATATTAAGCCAATTTAACAAACTCGTGCTTTAGTTCAGTTTTATTTCTGTAATCTATTCCTTGTGCATATTAGTTTCAGGAGATTGGTTGACACTGCATGTTGTAAAATGTTGCTGGCTACTGATACTTCCTCAAAACTTTGGACATCCTTACATCTGAAAAAAAAAAAAAAAAAAAAAAAACGCGAACATGTCTTCCTTGTCTGACATGTTAATGACCGGGATATATATATATATTGTTCGTGTTACCACATTCTTTATTTAAACATTTATCAAATATACACCGAATATTGCCCAGCTTCTAAGGGTGGCTGTTTAAATGTCTGAATATCCCAGTCTTTGATACGTGTATGTATGTATGAATGTATGTGAATATGAATGTGTGTATGCATGTGTATGAATTCATGTGTATGCATATGTACGAAAGCATTTGTATGTATGTTTGTGTATGAAAATGTTTGTGTATATATATATATATATATATATATATATATATACGCGTACTTTCTGCGTATCTAGGAGGCATACATGAGGTCTATGGGTTCATCCATGACTTTTTTGAATTTGCATATCTGAGAAAGTATTACGGTTATGTTTTTTGCCACACACAAGGATAAAACAAAAGTCTACATGATAATGTTTATGGATAAGTTTTAAAGGTTCAACAGCTCGGATGCAGCCATTGAAAGGTTTCCTAAAATTGATTTTACAAATAATGGCGTGCAGACTATTTTAGTATTTTCCTTTTTATCGAATCATCTGTATCAGAAAGTAACAGCAGCAATCATCACTTGGGGGAATTTATCTATTTATTTATTTATTTATTTTACACTGAGTTACTTTCGTTTCCAATCCACGTTTCGAATAAACCATGATAGAAATGCCAAATTTATTACCTTCATCAATAGATATTATGAAATAAAGCAATTCAGATCGTGCATTGCTACTACTCATATTTAAAGACGATCACGGGAGTGTCAACATTTTTAAAACTTCAGAATTTCCTAATTCTTTGTACATTGATAGCATATTAACTGATCTACTAAAATATGAAATAAAGCAGCGGTCACCGGTATTAGTATACCATGTATAGCAGCAGTTTAGGATAAATTTCACCTATGAAAAAATATTTTTTCTTCAAATTAATTACAGTTATTAGAAAATGTTAAATCATTATATTGGTAAAACATCAACTTGTGAAACAAAAATGAATGAGTATGTTTTTCAAGAATATATCTTTTATTAAATACCATTACTGTTATATTGTTTTTGCATAGGTTTAAAATAAGAATACAATTCTAATGTTCTGGTATACTCTGTTTAATATGTTCTCTATATATAAAGCAGACACACGATGTTTACACTGCTAGCGAATCCCCTCGCAGGCCAGGTATAAAACAATAGCATGTATCTAATAAACAGGTATCATATTACAAATACGTATGACTAAAACAAACCTTTATTTTGGAGAAAAAAAAGGTAACAAAACAATAGTATTTGTTTTAAACTTTATTTTTCTAATATCAAGCATTCGGATTTTTCTTCAATGAAAACTATTTAGGTTCTTATCTATAAGATAAAAGGTCACAATGCTCTTTCTTAAAAAGATGTTTTTAACTTTGAAGGTAGGAATTCACTGATGGGAATTTAACTTAGAGTAAATATTTATAAGCCTGTAGACCTAATACCGAAATACCGTGTACAATTCACAGGTATAAAGCGTTTTGTCTGCAGACTGTGATCCTCTCATCGTTCTAGACTTTCCCGCCGTGGAAAAAAAAGTACAGTACAGTATAAACAAACGGCAGTATCCCTAACATCGGTTTGAATTTGCGGGTGGGTTGCAACAATACTGAAAACTTTACATAGTTAAAATATAACACGCAACCCTTTTTCGGTCTTGACTTTTCCATCATCTAGAATTATTTTTAAACGAAAACTGTTATATTTGCATTATATGATAGAGTAAAATTTCCTCTTGTGTTATAATAGACCTTTTCGCCGCGTGGTTTTTAAGACGAATTTTTCCTGTCCCAATTTACCTGTATTACTGTATCAGAACCGCAATGCGAACACTTTCTTTCATTTGTCAAAAATAGCGTCCAAATGATCGCTTTTCTGTTTCATTTAACTCAAGCAATAATAAACACCAAAACGTTTGTACAAGGAAAAACTATTCTCTCCACTTTTATGCATCACACGAACATGGTTCTTACTATTTTATACATAAAGCACTTGGTGTATACTTCGTTTTCTTCTCTCTACATTCTTGGCGTTGATCTCTACACATTTCCAATGAACTCGTTTTTATTTTCTAATTCTCTCCAATTGCCATGGAGTTTATGTCCCACTCTCTATATTACCTGGTCGACCGTTACATTTATTGAAGTTATCAATATATGAAAAGAGGCCTCCGTGCCGAGAGTTAACACCACACAGCCCCTAACCGCGTGGGTTCGAATCCCAGCAGGTCATTTCCGGATTTCATGTGAGAACCTTCCAATTGGCTTGCGGGGGTTCCTAACCCGGATGCCTCCGTGCATCCGGTCTTCCTCCACCTTGATTAGCTGACGTCCTATATGACTGAAAGACTGGTCGAAGCGACGTAAACTAAAATATCAATCAAGTCAATATATGGATAGCGATGAACATAATAGATTAAACAAAGAAGTTAAAAAGATAATTATTTGCAAGAACGAATGAATGACATACGCGCACAGATAGCAAACCCACTTCAATTTAATTAACAGCAGTTTTCACACTGATCAAGAACATTTTTCTGATCCTTAATTTATCTAGGCTCTTCCATAGACATAAGTTTAAATAATAATGACCTTCATATATACTTCTCTCGAAATCCTCTTACATCTAATGGCTAATCTTAACGAAGCCCCCTCTTTACTCTATTTACTTCTATTAAACTTTGTTGCACAGTACTTAATTCTCTACGAGAAAAACAACATATTATTAATATTTCACAAAATATCATGTACACTTATATTTGGTATACAAATCATTTGATTCCACTGTATAGATTTTAGCAAAATATTGACCGCTTTTTTTTCCCGCCTACTTAACCTTTGTATCTGACATGCGTTACATTTTGTCGTATACATGTATTACATTTAAAAGCCAACGATGTCAGATCGTACAGCTTTTGTCGTAATTAGCATACCTCATAATGTTGACATTTTTCCTCATTTTTCATATTAGACAATAATTTTTTGGTCATATTTTAAATAAAGTCCTTGATTACATCCGATATTCACGTTTTGAATATCTGCAATAATATGTCATCGCTTCCTGATGTCAGTTATTTATGTAATAGCTACTAATAAATAGATTGACTGATTAACTGAAACACGTTAGCAAATCCATGAATGCAATATTAAAAGAAGAATGTTGACTCATGAATACATTTGATAACAAGTATTAGCATTTCCAAAAATGCTACAAATCGCTGTTAGCAAGGACGTAAGGGAAATTAAAATGTCGAAGTACATGAACTGATGAGAGGTTGTTTTTACAAGCTGATATTCTAAATATTCTGATCTCCACTCGCTGAAATAAGACTGCTGTTACATACATAAATCAAGGCGTGCCGTTCAGTATGACAATCGAAATGCAACCCCTCGTTCGCCTACAGTCAGCTATGGAGTTGCCTTAGGACCAGATAGCATCTGGGTTCCATCGTGCTCTTTATGCTGGTACATGGTCCTAACGTTCAACATCGGGTTTATGACACTGAAAACAATGGATAGTTCCCTAACCTAACATTTATTTGAAAACAAATAGGTTTGCACAAACAATGACCTGTGCTCCTTTTATAACATCGTTGTTGTGGACAAAAACTAACTGTAATCTATTGTTGTTTAAGATATGCTAATAGTGTGTCAAGGAACTCTCATTCATAGCTTACTTACAAGACAACTGCTGCCTGTGGCAGCACATTGAAATAACACGGCGGAAAGGTAACACAGTCTGATAATAATAATTTTAGTGGGTCAACAGTAAACAAATTGTTTTTTATTTTTTACATAGCCTATATTGAGATGTTACTTGTTACTAAGTATATAAATAGAAAACTAGTGCCAAACTTGAAGGAATCTTAAAATGAAAAAACATGAGGCCATAAGCCCAGGATCGCTCACCTGATAATATGGGTACCCAATGAACATCAAGCGGTAAAAACATTTGAAGATCTGCCATAGTTTTAAAGATATGATCCCACTGTAAAGTTTTCCCTATATACATAAAAGGCAAATAAGCCCCGCCCCTGGCGGCCATGTTTTAATGATCAGAATAATTTAAGCACTTTGGTAAGTTGACCCATGGAACATCTTACCAATTTAATTTTAAAATCTGCCAGTAGTCCATAACATGACACACATACCATGAATTCCATCCACATTAATGTATTGTTTTTGGGGGTTACAAAGATATTGTTAATAGTATATTTTTTTTGCTTGACACAGGGTGTTTATTCTAAGCTAACTTAAAAATATTTAGTGATTTCTCACATCAACATAGCCAAGTTTACAGTCGATACACAATTGTATCGATTAATACCAGAAAGTTGAGCAACTACGAAGAAAGCAATGACCTGATTTCTGAGACAAAACTTATTTTTTGTTTGGAGATAAATCATATCATAGCCAAAACATAAATCAAAGACATCGGTGCATTTAATGTAATTTTTTGTTTTAAAATCCGATCATAACCAAGAATGATGTCAACATGAGAGATGTAAAAAATAATGTCCCTGCCTGTTCCAGCCCAAAGTGGTTCAACTCAAAATAAGTGATGTTGAAAGAATCTGCTTATCTGGCAATGTGCCTGTAGGCCTATCAATCATTCACAAAACTGACATATATACCCACCCCCTTGTGCTTGTGGGATCAATCAAATAACTGCTATAAATACTTTGCCTACCCCCTTATTTCTTGCTTTTTGGCTACATTTATTGCAGAAACTGAAATATTCCATCATAGCCTCTCCCATTATTAATGTATTTAATTTGTTGTTTTCTTTATAACTCCTTCCAAACCATCCCTCTATACCTATAATAAGAATATAACAATCAAATTAAAAGATCTTTATTGTACATACATGCATGTGTTTTCATTTGAACAGACACAACTTTCTTGAGGCGTGCAAAAAAAGTACCGAGAGTACATTCTGCTCGAGATAGATCAGAAAAAAAACCCACATTAAAATCATATAAATTATTTATATGTTTTTATAATCGTAACTCCTATTTACTGAGATTCCTCATTCTACAAAACACAAAATACTGTAGGAGTCGAAGCCAGAATCTTTCATATTGTCAAATTGTAAACAATTTTACCATATCTTTCGTTTTTACCGGAAGTTACATATCAATTTAAAAACATCAAACCTTGTAAATAAATGATACTTGATACAATTACCACAAATCAAAGTTGTGCTTATAAAATAATACTGAAATAACTTACTCTATGACCAAATATGGTAAAACAAATATTAATAATAAGTAATCTCGATGCCAAAGTCCATCGATTATATTCCAATCAAATATATTATATAATGATTTGTTACGCATTTCAGTTAAGCAAGTATCAATAAATACTTTTTTTTGCTAAATACATAAAATGGAAATACCAAACCCAGATTAATGTATTATCCTACCTTCCTGATCTAAAACATTTTACGTAACATTAATAATCTCTAAAAGTATAACCTCACTACAAAATTGCGAAATTAAAACTCTTTCAAAACTAAATGTGTTTTACTTATACTTACAATAAAACATGATCCAAAGTGAAAAAATAACGAACTACATACATTTTAACTTAACTTGTACAAATTCAATGAAAAAAGTAATTATTTTTATAAAAGAGGCCAAACAGCCTCGTTTTCCGTGGCCCATAACTTACAATAATGCCCCGCGTGATCCCCGTGCAATAAGCGTACGGTTGTATACGGTTTTGTCCATATGAACCACGCCAGGTTGTTGATCACTTAATAAGGCATGGAAATACAGCCACTCACTTTGATATATCCTTCTATGTGCACCTAGCTGTAGTCTTTGGTTCGTACAGAATTTATGTATATTTTCTTGAGGGATGCCGTTAAAACTAGAAGCAACGCCTTGTCGATGAGAAAATTAAAGGCTGCGCAAAATTGCGACGTGTAATAGGAAATGCAAGGAAAAAAGGAGCATACTAAATCGAATCTGCCTAATTTGCGACTACCAGTCTTAGCAACATGTACTTCCATAGCCTTTCACACATTTCCAGATTTCCCATCATTCAAAGCTGTTTCCCCCACATTGTCCCCGGTAATCTGATCTGTTTCTGTGTTGGGGGCGCCGACTGAGAATGAAAATGCTTTTTCCTAATTACGTCAGCGGTGCGAAAAAAAGTTGCTTTCCTTTTCTTGCTCGGTAAGATAATATCGTCGCCCGGACCGGCATAATGAGTGGAATTCAATTTATTTTGGACTGCTACCAATCGTATATACAACGTGGTATTTAAGAATCATAGTGAGTGTACAAGTCCAACTTAAAGTAGAAGGATCTTCACCCACTGACTGTGTTTCAAGGTATACGATAGAAGACAAAGCCGTATTAAACAAAGATTGCAACTAGTCTAAATCCACAAAATCACGGAACAATTGTCCATTCTCGCAAGTAACATTTTTCAAATATCTCATTTCTTTAAAGATATGTGAAAGTAAATTGTGCTTTACAATCAAAAGTACCATAAAATTAATACAATATAATATTAATAGAAGTAAATGAATAAAAAATGTCATGTAAAATAGAAAGTACCTCGGAAGTAACTAATGTAAAATGTTTGTTTTTCTGCTACACTGTTGAATTTTTTTTACTAAAATCTTAGTTTAAGAATCATTTTTCAAAATAAACGGAATTATTCCTTACAGTAGAGAAAATGTTATTTGACTGTATGTTACATTTTCCTCTGTATCTTTTCATACGTTTTTTGTAATTTGCATTTTTACTAATCTGCTCCGTGGTAAACGTTCTTTTCCAATGGCTTTTACAGGATTTTCTTATCTCTGTTTATAACAGACAAAACAAAAATGTTCTATAGAAATCAATCGGTAATAAGTGAATTTCCCGAGCATCTGACTGGCCACAAATTTCAGGTGAGCTTCGAAATTCTTAAAAAGGGAATTAACAGTAATACATCTTATGAATGATGGTTCACGTCTGTCGTTACATTTGTTACGGTCTGTAAAATCACACTGATAATATACCCCAAGCATATTTTCCTATCATATAAGAAGAAATATATATAAAAAAATAAGTAACCAAATTATTTAAAATGCGTGAAGTTCTTCGTGTTTTGGGCTTGTGTAACTTCTCCAAATTTTGTTGTAATAACCACGTTCTTCTCTGTCGCAACCAAAGAAAAACCTCTCCAAGAATACAGGTTTTGATCAAGAGTCGTAACTACTAACTATTTTATACTTTATCAGATAAAGTATAAACAAGCAACACACATAATCTAATAACCTTCCTTTATCTTAACAGATAACATCGCGTCTACAAACAAAAATTATATTTACAGTGACACCAAATTCCAGAGGCGGTTTGTACCACAGACTGATCATGTTTATTTGTTGCTATCACCTCAAGAGAAATATAACTTCAGCAATCCTCTTTTGTCTGACTAGCAGGGCGGCAGAGTGACCATGATAACATAAGAGATGAAAACATATAATACCGTATCAATACAATGAAAAGGCATACAGTATCAAAGTCGAATCTAATGTACTCTCATTTCTTTTTCTTTTTTTTCTTTTTTTGTAGCTCAAGCAGCCATTAGCTGGTTAATTTCTAAGCATGAAGCAGGTAATGTATCTCATAATATCGAATTTATTTTGTATTTTTGAGTTTTATTTTCATTTATATTATTGATACATTAAATCAGTCAATGATACCTCCTCGTGGCCGAGTGAGTAGAGCGTCCGCCTCGGAGCGGGAGGTCGGTGTTCGATCCCCGGTCGCGACATACCAAAGTCGTAAAAAAATGGTAAACTGTTTTAGCTCCCTGCGATGGCGCTCACATATAAGGTTGTTTGCATGACTGGTTGAAAGGTGTCAGGATAAAATGTACTGGGTTGTGGTATCACCCACACTGCACGGCCGTATGCACTATATCTGTCTCAAGTAGACATAATTCGTCTCCAAAAGAACTGAAATACGTGTCGGTGGGACGTAACCCCAACAATCAAACATCAGTCCAATTTTAATGTTTATGAGTTTTTCGCTATCTATTTGTAATAGTTAATAAACACTCTATAACAAATCAGTGACAAATTAAAATCATACAATCGAGAGATCTATTAAATATTCTGAAAATTTTCGTTGCTTTGTGGAAAGGACATTATATAATATAACAATATTGACGGAGTTATGTTATGAGCGTAATGTTGATAACTATTTTTAAGTGTCATGCCTAACTTGTTGTTATATGGATATGTTGATGAACGATTAATCGCTCTAATGGCTAACACATTAATAGTCAGCCTTTGGAGCAACTTGTAAGAGAAACAGAAATCATAAAAGAACATTAATGTATTGCCATGGTGTGCTATCTTTATCGAATTCATTGTCCCTTTTAAATGTAATGTTGAATATTTCCCTATAACAGCACTTTATTTTACGGACAACGCGTTCAGAACCTACTTACGGTTACTCACGTTGCGTTCTGAATGCTACGTTAACGCTCACGTTTAGCGAGTTTTAACGATAACTGAATATGGCATCACACTATTGTACATATTTTTTGTTTATTTTAGAGGCCACAATAGTGTGCCCAAGTACTGAGGACACACTCGGGCCAATTGACCAGACATACGGTAATCTCGTCTGCTTTTAAACACATGACCTTAAAGGGCTGAAGAATTCCAATTATCATTTATTTTACAGTACCACCCCCACCCCCACACACACACACACCGGTAATCTTACCTGTTTTACTCCGACTACGCAAGATTTAACTCCCGTATGAAGCGTCAAAGAAAAAACAAGAATGCCACAAAAAAAAAAAAGAGATTTATTGCAAATGTAACGCTTAGTCACACATGTCTTCTAGAGTTACGGCCTTGCTTTTCACCCAAAGCGTAGGTGAATATGTTCCCGTTATCTCCTATCGGATTCTCTTTTTAAACAATATGTTTATTCCGCTTCCGTATTTGAATGTAATATTTACCAAGTTACAGACATGTTAAGGTTGACATCTAAACGCTGCATTTGCCGGAACCAACATATTTTTTGCATAAAAGAAAGACGACTTTTCAACCTGTATTGAATTCCCATCGAACAATTCTAACCGAAAAGTAATATTTAAATTCTTATAATAAGGTATATAAAACGCATTCCACGAGTCCTGATTTTTATGAAATAATCAAGGGTACAGTTTTGAACCTGTAATAGAACAAATCTGTATCAATCGTCAGTCTGTATTAAGCGGGGGTCAGTTTTTTTTTTGTTGTATTTTTACCATACTATAGTATTTTGTTATATAATTAAACGTCCATATAGAACCACTCCTCTCTTAAGCGATCACTTTGTCTATTTTTTCCCTTACTGAACCTTGGTTTGATTGTAAATGCTAATGTTGGCATAGATTAACACTATTGTTAAAAATGAATATCTTGGGTAAATTTCGATTATCGAAACAAAGTGATGAACTTTTGCACTAAGTATGTAAATAATATGTAAATTTTATGTAAATATTACTTAGCGCTAAGTATGTTTGGTGTAATTCCCAGTTTGGTTAATGAGATATTGAATTCTTTTTTGCATCAAAGGGACAACAGGGGCGATTATTTTATATGGGATGGAGATATATACCCGCGACTTCGAGACGTTTCAAGAAAATTGTGAGAAAACCTGGCAGTCTCTCATTCCCGTTTGGGCCAGGTTTCTCACGGATAGGTTCTTGAACCATTTTTTTTTTTTTTTTTTATCCTATTATCCCAACACCATTAGCAGCAATGTAAAAATACGCATATAAAAATAGGACTGTTTGTGTCCTTCAATGTAGTCCATTTAAAGAGCATAACCAAAAAAAAAAATTTTAAAAAAAAAAAAAAAAAACAAACTCACATAATAGTTCCTATAAAGTAGTCTATAAAGCAAGAATTTAAGTCCAACAGTCGCACAATGGTTGCTAATATATATCCCTCTTACTGGTGCTCACAAGAAAGTTTCCTGTTGGCCCAGTGTCAGGATAATATCTACTCAAAATTTGCTAAATCACTCAGTAAATCCCCATTACTGTGTATTTTATAGATTCGCTTTGACAATATCATTTTGAAGTTGTTTGAATACATAATATCCCAAGCACGTTTTGATGGGGGCTATGTGGGGAGCTTGTAGCACTGTTGCGTTTCGTCCGTCAATATTCATTTTTTTTTCAAAAGTAATTTATCTTTTAAATCCTTCACAGCATTGATTCATAATCACAACAGTGATTCATAAAGACAGTACCATCTCTCTTTCCATCGTAATTAATGACGTTCACCACATTGGTGACACCATGGTTACCGTTTCATTAATCATTAACATGCACCATAACAATATACTGGGGAATGAATCAGCGTCTGTTATTAGCTCTTAGCTGGTTTTATTTGGTTACCTTGGTATTGATTTCATAAAGTTGCTATTAAATCAGTTGAATCATGGATCAATAAGTGATCCTAAGCAAATTTGATATATTGGTGGTGTGGTATCCCAAGATTGACTTAAGGGGGTCCTCCCGCCACATTTTTCGGGCCTCATGGCCCTTTCACGGAGATAATCAAGGTTCCTAATGTTGTCATTAGTGTAACTTTGGTTATCTTGGTAAAGGTTAAGTGGTCCAAATGTAGCGGTGTTTGTTGCTTTTACCGAATTGAATATAGCATAAACCTTAATTATCGTCGCTGGACGTTAACCGTGTAAAACAAACATACAATCTGTAAGCAAGATTTTAAAAATAAAACCAATCTAGTTCAATAGTAGAGTCTTAAAGTGCTTTCAGAAACAAGACTATTTTTAGCTATACTTATTTATAGGAAAACTAAAATAAAGATTTAACATTTTTTAAAAAATGGCCCTTCAATGCTCCACGTGCCGGGCACGTCGGCCCTTAAGATTCATATCATAGTTTATTTTATTTAAGTAAACATTATATACAACATATAATAATTAGAAAGGTTAAAGGGTTGAGCGATATATAACTATTAATCGCGTCGCCAACGAATAAGCGGACTGGAAATCCTTAAGGAAGTACGGCACGTGAGTTTTTTTTTTTTTTTTTGTGTTTTTTTTTTTTTTTTTTTTTTTTTTTTTAGTGGTGTCTTGGTAGCAGAACTATACACGTGCTGCACTTTACCGTACAGGACGATGGTATGCACACAGCTTCTCCTCCAGCTCTAGAAAGGTTATACCCCAGCGAATCTTTTAACCCAGTTCGACCTGAAAAGGTAGATACGTGTACGATACCCACCGCAGCTGTCATCGAGGATAGGTAAGTCCCTTTTGTTAAAGGACACTTTCGTTAACGTATTGCTAATTCGTTATTTATGTTACTTCAAATATGTGGTTTTCTTAACGCAATGGGGCAAACCAAGGTGGCCTTGTGTAGTCGAAATTTAGAATAGTACATAACCCTTTCCTCATATAGACCATTTTGACGCACTTCAGTAGGTACCACATCAGCCTGATCTGCCAGAAAACACACAGTTTAAACCTTACCAAATTTTATTATTAAATCCCTCATTCCAGACCACTTGAGAGCACGAACAAGCAAAAAAACCGGATCAGCCCTGCGAGTTACTCGCACTGATCTGGTTTTATGCTGTTTGCATAGGTCTTTTCATGTCCTCTTTGAGGGGAAAGGGTTAATAAAATTTTCATACTCAACTCAATTAATGCCCATGCATCAGTTCCGATGGGATTTGAGTAGATTCTCGGCCATGAGCCTATACGTACTTAAAGGAATCATCCATCATTAAATTATTGTCATGTCCTTCAAAATGCTTTACAAGACTTCCGTGCAGAGCAGCATCCATTGTCCCGGATTATCGGCCGCTTTTGCTCAAATCTATAATGGCTCGCATTCACTATAAAAATAATGATGTACCATGATCACAATAAAATGAACGGATGGATTACCTAAGTATGTTCGAGAACATGGGCCAGGTATATTATGCCAATGTAGAGATAGCATTGAAATGTTAATCTGCGAAATAAAACGCTACAGCCCCGATGGGGGAAAAAAAATGAAATTCTTTCTGGATTCGTCATTTAATTCCCTCCTCACTCATGTGGCATCTGATTTTTTATTGCATGATATCGTTTTAATGTAATAACCATCACTGACTGAAACATGCAAAATATTCTCATGTTATGGATTACCACGTTCAGTAAAGATGTTGTTGCATGCGTTGAAAATACAGTCCAATCTGTCTTAAGCGGTCAGTCAAGGGTAAAAGAAGTTGACGCTTAACAGTGGTGTGACCGTCATATAAAGGTATAAACGGATTTTTCCCATGATGTTTGTATGAATTTATAATATGAAGGGAACTTCTCTTTTAAGAATATTCAAATGAAAACGGAATCTGAAAGCTGACTGTTTGAAAAAGAATGACCGCTAAATACAGGTCGTTGCTAACACAGTAAACACACAGTTGATTGTAACCCCTTTCCGACGTTTTTTTTCCTGACTCTACCATTAATTCACATAACCATAGTAACTACTAGTTTAAAAACATGTGGCTTCTATGTTGATTGACCAATTTGTTCACTTTTTTTTTGTTTTGGGGGGCTGCAGGCGCATACATAACACAGTCCTAAAAAAAGAAACATCTATATTTATAAGTGTTGTTCATCCTCGAAGATTCAGGTGCAGTTTAGGGGAATTCATTTAAGGATGACATGTATTATGTGTTTGCGACATTTCAATTAAATCTCACAAGATCATATAAAATATAGAATGCGAATGAATTCACTATGCGCATTGTTTGTTTTCGCCCCTAGAGTAATGTTTTCAGCAATAAATACGTCACATATAAACTAGTGAAAATCCCAATGACGTTCTCCTAAAATAGAAAACGTATTTTAGTTTTAATACTTTTTGTGTTTTGCCAAAATCTTAAATCGAAAAACTAAGCTTCAGTGAATCACCAAGGGAACAAAAAAAGAGGTTTGCGCTAAAATGAAAGTTTGATATATAACAAAAATGCTACAGTTTGTAATATCACAAACAACAGGTGTAGCTTTGTACTTAATATCCTTCAATACGATTTAAAAAAAAAAAGAATCTTCATTATCTACAGAAACAGAACAACCCTTAACTGTTGAATGCTGTTTATTACATATAGTAAACCTGTATTAACGGCCTCCTTATCAAACGTCAGTCTGCATTAAGCGGAAAATTTAAATACATGTTTTAATAAAAAGCATTTTGTTTACATGTTTAAATCTTCGTTTAGCGACCAAATCTGCTAAAAAGCGTCCTTTCTCTTAATCTCTTGACTGACAGCTTAAGACAGTTTGACTTTAAAGTCACATACGACTTAAGCATCCCAACCATCCATGGTCCATCAAGGACCACGGAAATTTCATAACTTAATGCAAGCTTTTATAGACTTTTGAGCAAATGACTTATTTCAAAGTCAATGGATTTCGCATCTGCACTGAATAATTTAAGGATTAGAAGGACCATGATTAAATTTTAATGATGGAGGATACCTTAAATGGCTATAAACCAATACCTTTGTCCTCTTTTTGAGATACGACATTGAGCCAGTTTTAGTAGCGGTCACCTGTTTTAAGTTGTCAACCTGCAGTTAGCAGTCCACTTTAAATGTCCAAAATACAGCATTTTGTTATTTTTGTTTAAGGCTCCATTCGCGACTACCTCGTTAGCGTCTCTATCTGCTGACTAACCGCTTTAAGTCAGTTTTCTGCATTCCTTACTCTAACACAAGTTCAATTCCTTTTTTGAAAAAAAAGTAAGTGTACAATTATGTTCCCCTTCTCTCGGTTGTTTTCGAGACATGTTTATCCGAGTCGTTTCCTCGAATATACAATTTCACTGAATTTGTAAATGTAGTGTTTGATAATAATTGCATCAGAGATTAGCAGAACCTTATATTTTCGCGATTTTATGACCAATCAGTGAACTAGGGAAAATCTAAAGAGTACATGTATGTTAGTGAACAATGGCCCTTTACAACACATGTAATAAGGTGTTCGGGAAATGTTCGTATATTACATTAGATACTCTCATTTCTGAGGAAGTGGGGAAAATTCATAATACATTACAGTATATAATTTGAAATATAATACTAACCGTGTTCATTAACTTACATTTAGCTCTCTTTTGCTATCATGAATGATTGTACAACAATGTCTTTTTCTGAAGATTTACAGTTCAAGAAAAAAAGTTATTTTACTAAATTTAAGGGCGGCAATGCGTATGGTTACAGTATGCTTTAGAAAAATTCTTAATAATATCTGATAATCTAAAATTGCATCCATTCAAATTTGTTAGTTTGATTTTGACATTAGAATCTGTATTACGACCATCTGTATTAAGCAGTCAACTTCATTTAGCGTCAATTTAAATATTACCCATTTATACATTTGATGTATTTAAACCTTCAGTAACGGTCACCTCCGTTACGCGGTCACTTTCCTTGTTTCCTTTAACTGCACGCTCAAGACGGGTTTGAGTGTGTAATAATTTGCGTGTGTTCAGTCGTTCTAACTCCACAAAATAAAAAGAAAAATCATTGGGACGATAGCGACCTATAATGTATCTTATTTCTGTAGAACATCTACGGAGGATAACTAACACACGTAGTGACAAGTCTTGTGGCTTTCTATGGAACATCTAGCGATTAAAAAATAGATGACTATTTACGATTTTGCTCCTATAGTACGTGTACTATGAACAGAATGGGCCCTACAGAGCAAAAGTTGATATATATCGAGTCTGGCCCTAGAAAAATACTCTGAAAATCATTAAGTTTCGTGGGAACACTAATTTTCGGTCGATTTCGTGACTCTTTTATCCACGAATAATTAATCCTCACTAAACTTGTCTCTTATAGATACCTCACTTCCTAAACATAAGATCATGCAATAACTGTACCCACGAAATTCCCCTTTGTATATAATCAACGAAATTTGATGTCAACGAAAATTAATGATTTTACAGTAACACACAAAACTTTACAAATATGCCTTTTTCATGAACGACAATAAAGCGACTTTTCTCATTCATTATACATACGGGAAAATGTTACCTTTTGGAAATAATATATTAAATGTTATTAAAGGTAAGTTTTGATGATTTGTTGACATAATAAACAGTAATTGTTTTTACAATACTACCAGGAATGATAAAATACAATTATTTTACAGTTCCTCGAAAATTTTCAGAAACGTGTAAAAGAGTCGCTCGTTTTGTCCGCCGTCAGCCCTTTTCTTTCAAACGACCGAACAGCGAATCATTACTGTTGAACCTGTATTAGCCGACTACCTGCATTAAGTGTCACCCTGTAGTAAGCGTCAATTTCTTGTCATTGTTAAAATATTTTCCTCATTCATCGGCCACCTCTGGTACGCGGTCACTTTTTCTTTTCCATTAACGCAGAGTTGATTGATCTTGCTCATAACATACATACCAATAAATACCGACACAAGAACATGCCTTAAATGAAGACGGAATAAAACTCTCCAATACAGATCACAATACAGGTTTACAAGTCTCTTTGTTATCATTATAGGTTGTGATACACCTTTTAGATCACCGGAATCCAGATTTAATGTCACAACAAGTAACGAAATACAAAGACGAGACACATGATAACTCTGTCGGTTTTGATGGATTTTTAACATTATATAGCCTTTTTTTTATACCCCCGCAAAAACGAAGTTTTGGGTTGTTGTATTAAAACCCCATCTGGGCCCAGTTGTCGTCTCCATCGTTGGAATTTTCTTGTCCGAGCATAACTTGAAAACTATTCAAGTATTGACTTTGAAACTTAAAATATAGACAGATACGACTAGAAGTGCAGTGTCCAAGACTGTAACTCTACCTGGTCCCATTTTCGACTTATATATGTCCTAAATTATTGCTGTTTCTGGTTTGATGATTTTCTCATGATAAAGTCCCATTTCTTACATCACTATTGATCAACCACAAATGACAGAAATGTAATTTGAACTTAAGATAATGACTTCGGCTTCAAAGGGACATACGCATATTATCAACAGTTACATTTTCGATATTTTTACACAATTTTGAAACACACACTTGGATCTCCCCCCTGTCTCTTTCCTGACATGATGTTTGTCCTCCTAAGAACAAGTTACAATAAACTAATGGTCAGAATTTAATGAAACTCACTAGAATGCTTACTTTTTATGGAGAGTCCACATACGATAAGCATGTTTTATTTTATCATTTAGGTTTCGCACTGAGCTACTTTGTTCCAAGACACTTGACATGCTGAACCATCGAAAGTCGAACTTGACAATCTTTGAAGCAAAAAATATAAGTATCGATATGAAATTCTCGAGTATTGTAACTAGTTGAGTAATTATTATATTATAAACTTATATAACCGTATAGCGGGTTATTTCTGCGGTGTAATATTATGCGTATTTTTGCCAAAAATCGGTAGTTTTTTATACGATTATTTTTCTTTCTGGCGATTTCTAACCGGAAACAAAAATTTCTGTGCTTGCTTACTTGCTATTTTAAAGCAAACATATTACAGAAAATCAAATCCTATATTACGCATGCCATTTATGTTTAGAATGCCTTGGTGACAATGACCTATTCATCTTAAGTCAACCAATACGTTCTGGTTTTTAATTCCATCACCATCCTTAATTAGATCAAAGTAATTCTTGAGTACTCAGGGCGTATTTCACAGTCTTGGTTAGGACTCGCATACCAGTCTTGCGTAGCGGTAAAACAAAAGCTATTTTTGATTTGCTATAATACACAGTTATTTTCACCGCACTGTATACCCCGCCTCATAAGTATTAGCATCTGATTCCTGATACTGCAGTAAGTAAATGAATCATTAGGTGTGCACTCATCTCCGCTTCATAAGTCTCGAGTTATTGAGAGACTGCCATCGTGTTATCATGAAACAAAAGCGAGTTCACCTGACTACTACAACTATAAAATGTTTGATGTTCGTTGACATTAAATTTTGTTATGTACCTTAAGAATTTTCTCTAGGGTACATTTATTCGTGATTTATTTCTAGAAATCATGAGGTCTATATAAAGACATGGTTGCCGGTGAGATCGAAAATTCGTTGGATAAACCCTGCACGAATCGACGAAATTATCCCATGAAAAATGATGATTTCACAGCAGTACTAAAGTTGCAGGAAAACGTGTGATTTTTTAGCTCATAATGATCTGTTGCCCTCTATCGAGTTTCAACCCTACTTTTAAAGCAGGAATTAGAATTAGCATTTATAACTATTGCATGTATAAATCCAGCCGACAGCTTTCAAGGCATTGTTTGGGCTTTGATTATTAAGAAGCTACCCGTCTTATTTCTTAATATAGGTGTCAGCAAGGTAACTGAATATATCAATCTATTCTTTGGAACCTTATGCAAGCTTAAACAAGAATTGGTGAGATGTGCTATATACCAGAGAATTTAAGTACGTGAAAACATTATTGCGAAATCGAGTCTGTCTTTTCAGCACAAAGTTGAATCCAAATCGAATTTATCGAAATATACTGCATCATGTTATTTAAGTTGTGTGAAAATCTCATACATTACACAGTAACAATAGTCCTGCTTTTGGGTAAGTACTTTAATCATATGGTGTTTGTTTACAGATGTGAAGGAAGATTGTATTCATCTTGTCCAATATTTCTTCGCCTCCAAAGTGTGTCATTTTGCTTACATTCTTCAAGGTCACTGATGCAGGTAGCTCCGTGTCAATCGTTTTAGCAGTGAAACATAACCGTTTTACTGTTCAGCTCACATGTTTAGCGCAATATCATTATTTTTTTCTGATACGAAAAACATACAAAGTGTGTGTTGTGGTGAGTGTGTGTTATAAGTGTGAAGGAAGTTTAAACTCTTACTTTATTTATATCTATGGACACATAATGACTTCCCTTGGATTTACACACGATGTCTTATTATGTTTTTAGTTGATGTTTTCTCACGAAGCGTTTAGTTTGTGTGTGCTGTTTTTTAACTGTTGTCTCGCCTCATTTCGAATTATACAGTGAACTATTTTACGTTACCTCAGATTATGATTCAAAACTAAATGTCTGGTCTCAGTTGCTTCACTGTCCTTTTGGTGAATTCCCAAGTTTAATATATTCCGGTATTTGATAATCATAGTTACTTCCCTCTCACGTTTCTGTTTCAGCCGCTGAACTCGGCAACCTGAATTCCATTTTCCCTAACCACAGAAATCGACCGTGCCGCGTGTGCTTCAGGGCATCGCCGGCATCCGGTGGTCCGGAGAGCCACGAGGAAGACTGGTATGGACTAGGAGATCATACGAACAATTCTGTCCAGGCACTAACAGATGAATCCAAAATGGAAAAAAAAAGAGCCTCGTTGAGTAAACGTCCAGGCAGAACCGAAGTGTTTCTGATTGACCCGCCTTATGAGGACTACATCCCTCCACCAGGCACCGTATGAACTATAATTTTCAACATTACAATTTATTTTCCATTCGGATAACATTAATCGTAAAAAGTCCATATAATAAGTCCTGATATTATCATGCTTTTTGATTTAAGGCCAAACTAAGTGATTGAACCTCACGACCCTTTCTCTCTCAAGCGGGTCTGATTCCATCGTCTATTTCCTGCGGAAGTTCTCGACTAACCTTCCTCTAATTTCTGAATATTAGTACTCGACTACTTGCCGTTATAAACTGTTTCTACTGCTGTTTAAACAATAGATTCATTAACCTATAACTCAATTAATGAATAGTTGAAATTGTCAAATTATGACAAGAAAGGTACAGGACCCCACTTAGATTTGAAAGTGGGTAAAATTTGTGCTTTTCGTGAATTGTTGTACCCACCCTGAAGAGATTTGTAGCAAATCTCCTAGAAACCAATATGGGGGTAAAATTTACCCATATGGGATATCTGGGAAAACTGAAGTGTAAATCTGGACCATGTACTATGCCCTGCAGGCAACTCACATAAAATTTGTACTGCAAAGCCTATTTGTTTTGTGCAGACTGCAATATGAAAAAGAAGTTACACACAACATCAGAACACAACGAAGGGAGAACCTCGTAAAGGCTAATATATCACTTATAAGCACACTGTTACATATCTAATCACAATCATTTTTAATTAAATGATTTTATCATATGACATTATGCTCAAAACAACTGTTTCCTATTTTGTATAACGTCACATAATTGCTTATATTTAACCAATCTCCACGCAGTTTTCTCCCCTTTCATTCTTCGGCATAGGATCACTGCCACCAAGAATAGTTAAAAAAACTGTTTTTATGTATAGCTTAGTTTTCTCTTATGTCAAAATATTAATTTTGATGAAATAAATAAAAAATTATAAATCAATAAAAATAATTAAAAAAAGAAAATAACCGTTTTTATTTTTTTCTTTATTTTTTATTTTTTTCAAATTCTTTTGAGTTTTCAGCGAGTGTCATGTTCCATTAGTATATTTTCTTAAATAAACATCACTTAACGGCCGTGGTGTAAACTAACTGTTTATAAATAACTTTTTCTTCGTAATATCTATAAAATAATAAACCTTCGCCATTATTGTATCTACCCATCATCACGTGACATTTGTGGCGGCAGTGAGCTTTTTGCTATAAGTGAGAGTGCAAGGGATCACTGTGTGGGAGTTTGATATTTTAACAACGTTACCTTAACTTTTCAATCCACGTCATCGCGCATGTATTCGCCTCTCTCCTCTCTCTCTCTCTCTATATATATATAATATATAGTGTGCTGAACTACGAACACCTTCATTTAATTGTTTTATGTACTAAACTTTAATCAGAAAAATTCATCATTTCAATATGTTAAAATATAACGGAAGTTATTCATATTTGAAACTTCTTTCTTGGGTAGATTACAAACAATATCGTTCACAAACCGTTCATTCAAATTTTGTTTGTTCTTGTTAAAACCGCGATTTACTGTCGGTACAGCCAATGAAAATAGAATCTGACATGAATTGTCATTCATATGTAATTTTAACTAACTCGTTCATGAAAATTCATAATGCGAGCAAGGCTCACATTGATACATTCTTTATGAACGAGTTAAGTACAATTTCACTATGAAATACAATTCATATCAGATCCTATACCTTCTACACAAGTGATCCGATGTCATGTATGACCCACCTATAACACCATGATGATGCCTGCAAGTCCTGTGATTTCTTCATAAATGGAAAAAAAGCTGAGATCCCCTTCAGTTTAGCTCAAGTGACCGAAACCATGGCACAGACGGTTCAGACAATGTGTAAGAAAGAAACTAAGTAGAATAAGAGACCCGAAGCATCCTCCTGTATAGTTGTTTAATCGTATTCAATTATACATTTAAAAATATAATGTCGAGACTATTATCTGTGTTTTAGGTTTAAGTATACCATATCAGACCCCGTGCACACGGTTACGGTCACGCTACTGTAAACCACTGTCACCAATTAAACCATGTGACGCTAGAATAAAACGGTGTGGAAGTTAAAATATTCTATTAGTTTTTATTAGAAATTCTTCTTTGTTTTTTTAGTCACCATATTTCATCATATGAATGTTATTTTTTTTTAAAAAAAACCTTATATTTACCAAACTGAATTGGAAAGTCAACATTCAATCAAAGTGAAAAAAAAAATTCGTCCTAGATCAGGCGAATATAGTCTGGTATGTAATGGATTACCTGCCCTTGACACAACGTTATCGGTTGAAGTGAGACAGGAACCAGCCAAGCGAATATAGGTTTAACTGAACTTACAAGGGAGTAACGCTGCTAACATATAGTTTACCATAAAATTCCATATAAGTGGTTTCAAAATGTAATGATGTCATTGAATTATTGTTCTGCACCAGGAATACAATCAAAGTTGAAACTGCAGGAGCAGAAGCGATTAGTGAATGTCTTTATAAAAACGAATAATATAAAATCACATATCCAAAAAGAAAAAGAAGTTGAGATGTAGATTGAACATCTTTACAAAAACGGGAGAAGATTATTTATATAATACGCTTTAACGTGTTAGCAAACAAATTTCCCGAACCAGAATTTTCTCGAATATTAGGAAAAACTGTTCATCTGACAAAAGAATACTTGAGAACATATGTGTAGGGCCCAATTTTTTTTTCTCTTCGCATGCGCTATAAACTAATAAAAAATGATAAACAAATAAATACGCACAGCAGTCTCCCGCACGCTTTTCCATATCTTTGATATGACTCATAAATCACGTGTCTGGGCAACACTGAAATATTCATCGTGTAATTTTCCTTCATTAAGAGCAATAATATGTTTTTGATTTGAACTAAGCATAACTTTTCATCCATGTTTAATAAATAAAATATATGATTTCTGCATATATTTTATGTTTGATTAAGTGTTTTTTCAAATATTATGCATCACAGTTCTCCAAAATTCATAACAACGCAAGATGTGGCGTGTTCACTTTGGTCAACTTTACATTCATAGTAATTGTTTCAATGTGTGCAGAGTTTTGATATTGATTTTCTTGATTATTGCACAATCAGTTTTAAATAATTTTATGTTTGTAATATTTAGCTTTATTTTGTAAAAAAAGAGGAGAATTTATAAAGGATCACATAAACATTTTTTTACTCTTTACTTATTTCATACCAAATTTCAAATTTGATATGTTGCATTGTATGCTTTGTTTATCATTTATCATTTACTTGAAACTGACAATAAAGGACAATAAATGGATGAACGGGAAATAGGGGCCAAAAAATGATAATAGTATTGGTCAGTAAGAATGGAAATTTGGTAAGGAAATGTCAGGAAGTCAAGAGGAATGCTTGTTTCCCCCTTATAATGCTAACAACATATGGCAAATAAGCACATAATATTTTATTCCAATATATGTATATAGTTGGAAGAGTGCACATGAGTGTACATATATAATTAGCCTAGGCATCATGTTTTGTTACTTCGGAAAAAGTGTTTCAGAAACTCAACACATACTAAATTCTGTGCTCAGGGAACACTTGAATATGTCTATGTTTTTACTTGTAATGGAATATCTATCTTAAAGTGTAGTTACAACTGGTGGCTTATTAACTAAGATGGAGTCGTTTTATTCTGAGGTTATATGCTATTTTTAAGACATTGTTGGCGTATAAGCCAACAAGCAGACCTATATCGACATTGGTTCCCCATGAGCTGTCTGCCAGGGTCCGTTTGGTTTCTCAAAAAATTGTGCTGAATACCACAAAGAAAAAATCACTGTTTCACGACATGTATCTTATAATATTTCATCAAATCAAAGACTGTATGAGGTAAAGATAAGATTTATAAATTTTGTTAATAGTTAAACCACAATGTATATTCAGTACATGTATATAAAGGTTCATTCCTCATTCAAATGTACCTCCATGGCCGAGAGGTAAGTCGCTGGACTTAACACTAACGCAGCCCTCACCGCCTTGTTCGAAATCCCGACAGTCATTCGGTTTTCATGTGAGAAGCCTCCAGCTGCCTTACGGTATCGTGTTCTCCGGATGCCGCCGTCAGTCGGGGTCTCCTCCCACCTTTAATTAGCTGACATCGCTTTATATTGCAATACTTCGAAGCGACCGGAAAACTCAAATAGTCAAGTCATCAAACTAATGGAAAAAAAAAAAATACCGCTATATGATATATATGCATTCATGTATATTTCCTTTGATTGAGATTGCTAAATTAATAGTTTTTTTTATTGGATAGATGTAAAACATTGTGTATTGTATGTTGAATATAAAATGTATTTGTAAACTAATAAAAAAATCAAATAAATTTATAATTGTCAAAGGTGTTTGTTTTGTGTAATTTGCAATTTGTTTAGATAAATCATCATCTCCCAGTTCCGTTATACATGTACATAGTTATTATCTATCAACATCTGCCTTCCGTTACACAGGACAATATGAGTTATAAATCAACAGCTCCCATTCCTTTTACATTAACATTTGTGTATATAAATCTACATCATCTGCCATTCCGTTACCCATGTACAGTCTGTGGAAAAAATCAACATCCCCCAATTCCGTTTATACGTTGTACTTTTGTGTATATAAACAACATCTCCATTCCGTTATACATACTTGTGGTATAGAAATCACATCTCCCATTCCGTATACATGTACATTTACATTGTATAGACTGGACAACCGGATATACCAAATAAAATAAAGCGTCTTGCCAAAAGCTAAAATTAAAATACAATCATATTCATATGGCAAATAAGTTTAGAGAGGTAGTATGATGTACTTACATACATACATACATACTACATTAGCTTTTAAAATTCAATACGAATTCGTTATATCAATAAATATTAGTTACAAAATGACTCTTAAAAAGAAATTTGAGAAATTTTAAATTATGTAGTTTATAGCTCACCTGACACAACGTGCTCCAATGTGAGCTATAATGACCGATATGATTGGTCGTCTACATTCAACTTAAACGACATCTCCTCCTGAACGACTAGTCAATTTTCATAAAAATCTTACAGGAAATTTTCCTGGTTTTCCTCTCCAAAGTTGTTTAAATAATTAAAATTCCAAGCCAAATTGTGTTTCAAGCAACCGAAAGGGGAACATGTGAAAATTTCAAAAATCTTTCAAAATCTTTTCCTACAAAAGAACTGACATGATATAAAATATTTGTGACAGATTTCCGTTGTCACTCTCTACCAATTGTTCAAATATTTGATCCGATTGACAAAAACATGCCGCCAGGGCGGAGCCCGTTTTCCTTTTACTGAAAAATATATTAGAAATTGAAATCTTCTAGTCAAAAGAATTGGACCTAAAATTTCAAATTGTTTTGCACAGATTACTTAGTAACTCTTCTATCAAGTCGTAAAAAAAATTTTGTATCGGTCAAAAAAAAAAAACCTTGCAAACCATATTTGAAAAAATATTCTTTCAAAAGACTGTAAAAGATTTAAAAGTACTTTGGCACAGATGTTGCGTAGTCACTCTTAACCAAGATTGAAAACTTATGGATCGTCCAAAGAAAAGAAAGAAAGAAAGAAAGAAAGAAAAAAAAACAACATAAGATAGCACTCAACCCACCGCGTGGGTTCGACCCCGGCCGGTTTAAACGAGCCCGTATTTCTTAATCATATAGTACCAATTGAAAAATGCATTTGTCTAAAAGTACTCACTGGATTTTAAAGCTTTTTGGTACAGTTGTTCCTTTAGTGACTTGCTGCCAAGATAATAAAACACAAAAAAGATCCGCACAAAAAACATGTGGCACAGAGGGCTGAGCCAGTTTCCCATATATGATATTTTACACAAATTGAAAGGCTTAGTTCCAAAAGTATGCCGGAATTCAAAGATTTTTGCACAGAGTTTCCTTAGGTCACTCCCTATCGCGATTGCAAAATTACTTGGATAGGTTAAAAAACAATGGCCGCCGGGAGGGAAAGCAGTTTTCTTTATTTGTATATATTAACATATTTGAAAAAAAAATCTTCGTGTCCATAAGTACATATTGGATTTCAAGTTTTTGGGCTTTTTTCCAGCATCAGATGCTGCTTGTTTGTCACTCTCTCTTTCTCTCTAACCATAACTCAGGCTGCCAGACTATTAAAATATTTGATCCGTCCTAAAAATATGCTGACAGGGGCAAGCCCATTTTTTCATAATATCATAAGATATTTCTGTTTCTTTTCACCCACTAATCCTGGTTCTTAGGTGATGATTCCAGGGCTTCCATGACCCTCTTTGTGTTAATTTACCGTCGCAGTATTATAGTCGATTTCCAGCTAATTACAGTGGAGAAAACCCCGAATTCACGGAGGCATCCGATAGAACCACCCAACCTACCGCAAGCCATCTGGAAGCTTTCCTCGCATAAAAATCCGAATGACCCTATTCGAACTCCCTGCGTAGGGCTAGTGAATCCTTAAATTTTAAATGTTCCATACAAAGATAAACAAAGTGTACACTCGAGGGATAGAAAATGTGTCCGGAAAGTGTCACCTGTATGTGTTTCATTGTGTCAGAGGAGAAAGACAAATAACAACGCTTGACTGGTATACGCAGACGAAGATGATCCTGAAATCCCAGCATGTCTGCAAACTTACCAAGCGACCTTCAAGAGGCTTTATTCTTCCTACCACAATTTACCTCAACGTGGTAAATATATCTATAAACGGACACCAGTCATCGTTGAGAGGTAAGTGCATTCTTTAAAACGGATCATGTTTATAAGACATACCATTTTGAATAATATTGAGTAAATTTATTATTAATCATTTGTTAATTATTGTTTACTAAAAAGTATTTCACAGATGAAATGACCAACTTTAAAAAAAACGATGTGTATACTTTTAAAATTAATGAATTGAAGATTTTAAGTTCGCTCTTCCGAAAAAAATATCTAATTGAAATGTTGTCGGCATATCATTTGATATTATAATGGACACCATCTGGTATACCTTATTGAAAGTCAAAGTTTATAATCAATGTATTTTATGTTCAAGGTTGGTGAAAAGTATATTTTATAACTTTCCAAAAGTATTTCCTAGCATCGCCTTAGGGCAAGTTGCACCAAATTTTTCCGGTTTCCATGCTGGAAGTTGATCTTAGCTGTATTTTTATATTTTATTACTCATGTTAAGTGTTGCGAAAATTAAAAATAATAACATTAAACGTAGACTGGTAACTACTTCCGATAGAAGGAAATTAATGTATATGCCTTTATTTAAGTCAATTCGTCATGTTATCAGGATTTTGGAACCGCATTTATAATATAAAAGACTGTGAGAGTCTGTCTATATAATAATCCTTTCCCAAAAAAAATAAAGAAATAAAAATTAGAATTAAACTTTCACTTTAAATTTCAAATAACACTTATATTATCAACAAAAAAACATTTCAAACATTGGTGATTACTACAGGGCAAACAGGATGTCATTGTTAATTCCGTTTCTACTGGAAAGGAGCGAAGAAAAAATACCACTTGTGTTAAAAGGAATCGCAGGAAGCCATGTGTCGGCAAACAGCTCGGAAAAACTTCTGGTACAGCCTTACTGAGTTCTTTGTTCAAAGATGAAAATCGTGCATTACCTGTTAAATGAAATTAAAGACAAAATAACTAGCCTTCTGAATCAACTGATTCTTCGTACTACCTCTCTGATCCTTGCTATGCAGAATACACCCTCCCCCTGAGAACCACTTTTTCGTTGACGAAATCCGAGACCATGGCCTTATGGAACTAAAAATGAGCTAAAATATTTGTGTACACAATGGTAAATTTTCTAAACTTAAGTTTCCTTGTCAGATGTTAAACCACATACGTTTGTTCAGACATCTCCCACCCCGAAGCGTGATACACAAAAAAATACGTTTTTTTCAAAGATGACACCGAACACAAGATACAACTAAAACCATGAACAACCGCCGTTTGAAACACAAAACAACGCGACGTAATGGAAAATATTGAATTTCGGAAGATTGCCTAAGAACTCTCTCTGCTTTCAGATCCTCTCCACTCATCTCCCTCCTAGTATTTATCCCTTTAAGTTAGAAAATGTTGAACAATTCGCGTATAACATTCAAATCATTGATGGCACATTAAGCTTGACTGGATACATCACTTAAAGTTAAGTTTTCTGTAATGTTTTCGCTTCGGTCTTGACTATTTAACCTCTAACAAAATTACCAATGTACCCTAATGATTCATTATGAAACCTGGTTATCTCTGTGAAAGGCCATGATTCCGAAATATAGCGGAACCATTACAGGGACTTTACTCTAAAACTGTTTCCCTACTCTTCTTTTTACTTGTGCAATATAAATTGTACATACGAACATTTGTCAAGTTTGTTTAATTTTTATGTTTAAATGATTTTTATTCGTACACATGCAACATCGAAAAAACTCGAGTATGTGAACATATTCAACGATAATAATCAAAGCATTGAGACACTTCAGAAGCGAAAAGGTAAAAATGTTGGTGAATTATAAAGTCAATCCCTTTAATTTATTTTTGTGGTATCATGTGAAAAATCAGGAAGTAAATCTTATTAAAGCAGCAGCAGGTTTGAAGATTAATGTTAATTTATTGGCGTCTCTTCAAATTAAACAATAATAGGATAAGAATAGTGGTTCTTAGTACTGATCCTCTCAATACTTTTAATACTCATGACTTTGCGGCAGACAGGAAAATAATTGTAATAAAAAGCAAGAATTGTGAAAGGTAAAGTTTATTGTTTCTTTGTCACTTCACATCCTTACCCATATGTAAAGAATGATATCCATCCTTCAATATTTTTTAAAATATGTTCTAGAAAAACATAATTTCACCATAAAAAGTAAGTAATAGAGATGAAGCAAGGTAGAGTATTGTTCTGGTAATAAAGTATGACAATTGAATAATGTATAAACTCAATCCCTAAGACTTTCTGATTTGTGACATACTAGATCGCCAGAGACACTACATCAGTTGGAGACCAAGAAAAGATTAAAAACAAAATTCAATTGACGCTTACATTAATAACAGACTGCCCCCTCTCATTTCTTCTGTTTTGACCTAATTACGAAGCCTGATCTATGCACAGGACCCTCATATTAATCAAAATGAAAATCTCTCTATAAATAATTTTTATATAGAGAGTCAATTTTTTGACTGAATATCGGTCCTGTGGTCTATGATGTAAAATCAAAGGTTAACAAACTCAAAAAATGGAAATATTAAAACTAAATTTAAAAAAAAATCTAAATCTTTAACCCAATATATATAAGCAAAATAAGTAAATTACACACACACACACACACAGGCTCAGCTGGACTAGAAATCAGGACCAAGTTGCAAGAACAAAATAACTGAACGAACGCCTTATAATTTGAGTTAATTCCGCAGACGCATATTGTGGTCAAATAAGGTTATTATAGATAGTTTAAATGAATGGAAACTCGGATGAAGCACGGAATTATAAACTTGCTCTTTTACTAGATTTATTTGCACAGTATTGTGATTAAAACGCATGCTTTCAAAATTCTGCAATATATCTTATTTTTTATGAAAACTGCAATGTTGACTTCTACCCACCAGTGGTACTAACGCGAATGAATGGGATACGTGCGGTAATGTGATTATAAAGTAGAAAAAGCCCTCTGACATTTCGTTCTAAAATGGATTATTCCAGAGCATTGTAAACCAAATTTAATTATTATAATTTATTTCGAATTAAATTACTGCATAACCCAATAATAATAGGCGAAACAAAAATTTAACATTAGATAAATCTAAAACAAACTTGAATACAAAGTTCAAATATATTACTCGTAATGAGAAGTATTGTAGAATTTTTGTAAATAAAAAATTTTTTTGATTACATCATTAGACAAAAATGCAACGTAAATAACTTACACAGTTTGTTATTGTATCACTTACTGAAAATGAAGTGTTTTTGTAGTCTTTATTGTTGTTGTAATTATTATTTTCATTTTTTTTAAAGACGGCAATTATTGAACTGACAGTGTCGTTTTTTCAGTTATCTTAACATGATTTATTTGGGAATCTGAACTTCGGATTATTAATATGCAAAAATAAGAATTATTTAAAACTATACATGGTACATTGTGTATTAGTTAGGGCTTCGTCAATTCTAAACTACTTGACTTTTGAAGATGTTATAGCTGAATAAAATAAATCTCATTATATTGCATCAAGTATGCAAAAACGGAGTGACCAGTTGTTAACATAAACCCCACTAAATAATACATTTTTGTCACTTTCGTCTTTTCCTTTTCTCATCTCCTCACCAAATAATATGCGTACAGTATAACATAAAATAGACGGTAAACGATGCGACACACTAACACGAATTACTGCCAGTCAATGATTTATATTCCATTTTATATTTATAGTAGAAGAAATTTGGATCTAAATCATTATATTGATATGCTGCTCTCGCTCATAGGAAAAGCTTAACGTATGAAATCCAGTCTTCTTTTCATAATTCATTATGTTTTTTTTTATGTTGTGTTTGCTTACATGATGTAATGATTATTATACAGTTTGTAGCAATTAAACATATCATATGTAGAATAATTAATAAAACTTTTGTTTTATTAGCTTAGTGTGTTGTTCTTTTTGCTCTCACATATGACTGATATTAATTGGTTTTTTTTTTTTTTTTTATACTGAAGTATGATATATCATAATTTACGTTTGAATTGAGTAATTCCAGTAATTCTTTCTTTCATTCAAAACATTCGGCCTCGTGGCCGAGTAGGGTAAAAGGCCGCTGACTTTAGCACTCACTCAAGGCCCTCACAGCGTGGGTTCGAATCCCGTCAGGGTCATTCAGTTTTTCATGTGAGGAAGCGACGGTAAACTCAAAATAGTCAAGTCAACAAGTCAGAACTTTTCTTTCAAAAATCCTTTACCTCATACGGAGTCACGTGGTCGTATTGGTCATTTGACCAACAGAGCAGTCCTACAATGCGTTTTAAACTGAATGATTTCAAACGTGTTAGAACAGCATTAACTGTATTTCAATTCTCATATGATAGCTTTTGAATTTAAAGTTTTTTTTGTTTTTGTTTTTTTGTTTTTTTTTTAACATAGATTTTGTATAAACGGAGTTTTATTGCATGTGTTCAACGCTCGCTAAACATTAAAATAAAGTCATTGTCACTCTTTTTAAATAAACTAAAATCTGACCTTACAAACACCAAAAAATAAATAGAATCATCTTTTACAAGGAAAACATTTTTCAGAACTTTGAATATATTTCAAATGGGGCTAATTTTGAATTTTATGTATAAACGTAGTTTATATTGCCATGTGTTCAACGCTCGCTAAACATTAAAATAAGTCATTGTCACTCATTTTAAAATAAACTAAAATCTACCTTACAAACTCACAAAAAATAAATAATGAATCTTCTTTAAACCGAGGGAAAACATTATTTCAGACTTGATTATATTCAAATGGGGCTAATTTTTGCAAAATGAAATAGAGTTAATGTCAACTGAACCTTGTTTTGAAATAAACCTATTTTCTTAATAGATTGGGTACATGAGTCGACGCTGATTGAAATCAAATTTTGCCATTTCACCCAGTTAAAAAAAGCTAAAATAAACTTAAATCAAACCGTGGAAACATCTAGAATCTCATGAATTCAATCTCACGCGATCGTAACTCTTTATGAAGTGAAACACATCCGACAATTACCCTATACTTTAAAACACAAGATATAAGCAACCCTTATACTCAAAGAACATATTTTATTACAAGGCTTTTTGTATATTTTTTTTCAAAGGTTACAAAACCCAAATGCATACGGCTCTGCTGGGTATCCGTGGACTGGAACATCGCAGCGGCGGAAAACTGCTAACATATGTCTGAAATGCTGATACAAATCTTTTGTAATATTGACTAAAATAATGACCTGCGAAACCTTGCACAAACTCTTTTTAAATTCGTACCACACATCACAGCGTAGCTAACATTTCAACTTAAAGCCAATCGAAGGATTTCAAGTTCTAGAAGGTCGTGGGGTGAAGGTGTTGGATGTCGAAAGCCACAAGAAGCCGGAACAAGCGAGATTAAAAAGGAGCACAATACGCGTTCCGAAGTTATTTTTCATTTTCCATTTGACTTTTGAAATGTCAATTTTTTTTCTTCAAAATTGTAGGCCTGGCATACAGGGCTTAATATTAGGTACGCCCAAAAGACAAAAAAAACCTTTTTCAAACAGTATATAAATTTGCTTTAACATGCCATACCATAAAACAATGCATGATTATGGAACGAATATCTACATTATATAACAATTACCGTTTTGATCAAGCCAGGTAAATTATTTTGGATTGTATTGATAAATTTATAGAATTTATATTACAATATCCTTTTTTTTTTCCATAATCACTTTCTGAAATGATTTGTATGCCTAATAAAGGAAAACATTGAATTTGACTCTACATTTAATACCCCCATTAAAAATAAAAGACAACCGACGTAATGCCATATACACGAACATGAATTTTCAAGTTACACGCTTTTAATTTAAAAATGGCATATTATATGCATGTGATTAAAAATTAAATGTTAAAATTAAAATAAGAAACTACATTCTATGTATTCTAACATTTATCCACCACATTTACCAGACCGAAATCAGTCAACTTTTATTATGGGAAAAAAGACAATTTACTTTCTCTATGTCCGTGGCGGTTCCTCGAGGCAAAAAGACGAAACTACTTCGTGCGAAAGTATCACCTACCTGTCGCAACCTTCCTATATTGTAAACACCTAGGTGACCGTTTCAAATTCTCTCTCTCTCTCTCTCTCTCATGTAAAAATAAAAGATTACGAGTGTTACAAATTGATCCAGGACCAACTGAAACTCTCTCTCTCTCTTTCTATCTCTAATGGGGGTATTGAAAGAAGTAATCGTAAAGATATTGATTTGATAGCTCTGCATTGTCATCTTAGTTAGGCTTGAATGCATTACAGCATTGTAGGCCAGACCCGTCTGACTCACCAGTGGATCGATATTGACCCGATGCATCTTTAACATCTACTGTTGAGTGGAAACACGGTCAGATTTTTTTATGATTTCGTGCTTCACTGTAATCAAACTTACAAAGAAGGTCCGACAGCTAAGCCCTAAGACCAGGTTGCACAAGGTGCTAAAAGCACTGAAGACCAACGTACTACAGAAAAACAGGGTATCCAACCCCGAGTCTTCTAAAGGTCATACAACGTCCTAGGGTCTACTGTGTGAAAGACAAATTGCTTAGTGTGATTTAAATGCATATAATTAATTTTTAATAATAATGTTTCTGAGAATACCATGATTAGCAAGTACAGTACATGAGAAAAATGATATGTTTGCATAATGATGATTGACGTGAACGTATAAACAGAATATAAGGTGTTCTGGAGGGAAAAACAACTTAAAATTCTTGTAAATTTAAAACGAAGTATACACCAGAACACTTGGTGGTTTTTTTATTGAAATTATCATGTGCCGACATCGTCTGAATTAAGCAAATTTAGATGGGCGTAGCTCCGATTAAAAACTTGAAACAGGACTATGAGAAAAATTTGTTGAAAGGTGAAGGTTATGTCCTTTTGGAACGTATAAACGCTGCTGAAATGCAATACAGTATTATTACATGTAACATTTATGCCATTTACTCATCCCTTTAATAGAAAAAACAACTCTTTTCAATCCAACATTTAATACATGTCTGATACAGATAAACTATACATTTTTAAATTGTTCATTATGATTGTTTTGTACAAAGGATGAGACACCAAAAACAAAAAATTCAAATCTATACTAAGTAGGGCCGAAACAAATACCCAGGTAACCACGAGTCGGGTAGAAAATGGGTCGTTACCTGGAACAAAAATGTTACCCTTACTCGATTTCCAGCCTTTTCTATTATGAAAAATCATTTACTTCATAATGCATAGTAAATAATGATAATCTTTAATTCAACACTCTGTCAAGACTTATCTTAACGTGCGTTGAAGGATAGCAATTTTGGGTGTACACATTCTGTATAGTAACGCATATGAAATGTGTTAATATCAGTGACGAAAGTGGTTTAGGTGGTAATACCATCGAATGCATACCAATCGAACGAGTTATCTTTATGCAATTGGGCCGCATTGCTCAGTTAACCGCGGTAATAGTATGAATAGGTACTCGGATAAGATACAATGGACATCGATTCAGCCCTTTTTTGAGACCCTACGACGCCACTCAATTTGCCCAGGTTACTTGAGGACAGGACCCCTAGCTGTGACCCCGCCCCCTTCACTCAACACACACATCACACACACACACACCACACACACACACACGAGACGCTGGAATATAGAGTTTTTAACTTTTAATTCGCCATTAAACATAGAGTTTATGGTACAAAATATTCACATCCAAATAAATCTAACGTTTACCATCCATGCTTTATAAATAAAAAAAAAATCACGATATATAAAACAACAAGTAAACCAACTTCAGCGGGTTACAGTAAGCACCCATCAGGATTGTGCCAAAATATCTATGAAAAATGTGCCCATCGGTAACATTGCAGTTCCCACTTCAACGGATAATTTTCCTTCGTAACTGGTTTCAAAAGAAATACAATAAATTATTGCTAATGTCTAAAATCAGATTTCGAGTGGGGTTTTATGATGTTAACGCTATTCGAACCTCGATCAACGGAAGGTGAACCCAAAACGAAATCTATGAGGTCAGCGACTGCGATTCGTTTATTACAGAATGGAACGGTACGAGTTATTCCGAAGTTATTTTTGTTTACAAATATTTTCGGAACACTCTTACTTTTCCGTCCGTTTATCAATACAATCGCAACTACTCTCTTCCGCTCAGTTCTGAGTTGAACATCGTGGGCGATGACGTCATAGGTCATTTTGGTTCACGTCCGTTTGATCGGGTTCCAATCGAGTTAAAAATAGTCAAATCTCGAGTAGAAATTAAGTAATTTCAGGCATTTAAAATGAGAATATCTGTAATTTCATGTGAACAGTTTGATGAAGGAAAATTATCAGCCGTTGAATTCTCCAATATTTTTCAATGGGCGGATTTTCATTGATTTGTTGACACTTATTCCCGATGGTGTGCCTCCAGCATCCCTCTGAAGTTGTAACCTTGTTTGTTTATTATGTATAGACTATCGGATTTTTTTTCTTATTGATAAAGACAGGGTCGCTGGTCATCAGTACCTTGCTCGATTGTGGTATCCCGAGCCTTATACGATCTTAGTAGAAACATATTCTAGCATCAACCACTTCACCGACCACCCAAACCTTATTGAATATGTCCAACCGACCCAATTACCTCAGTATGACCTCACACTATCAGTAAGATCGTATTATACTCAGTACGATCACACAATACCTCAGTACGATCACACAATATCTTAGTAAAGATCACACACCCACAGTAGCATCACAAAATACCTCAGTGTGATCACACCAATAACTCTTTAAACGATCCTCCCGAATGCTTGCTATTTAGACGATGTGTTGGAGAGAAGAATGTTTCATTTTTAAAAGAAAAAAATTTTGGTAATGAAGACTGATGTTTTTAAGTGATTATAGATATGAAACCCATGTGAAGACCTATAATTTCACCATTTTGAGGTCTACAGGTAAAATGTCAGGTCACTGTGACATAAATTAAACCTTTAAAACAGCAAAGGACAATAACTCAGAAATTAGAAAGGTAGAGTTATTATTCTTGTGGGACTGCACTTCTCCTCTATAAGATCTATCCACCTCTGAAGTATCATTTTGAATCTCAAATACATCCCAAATTATGCTGCGTACAAAATTAAATCTGAAAAAGCAAAGGGCATAACTAAAATTATGAAAAGTAGGGTATTATTCTTGTGCAAAAGCACCCCTTTCCTCAATGAGATCTATTAACTAGGGAAAATTCAAGTTGATATCTCATATACTTTTTGAGTTTTGCTCCCGGGCAAAAAAAAAAACCTGAAAAAAAAAACAAGGGCAAACACTCCAAAATTATGAAAGATAGGGTTACAATTCTTGTGGAATGCACTCCTTCTCAAGAAGATCGATCCACCTGAATGAAGTTTCAAGTTGATACCTCAAATACTTTTTGTATAAAACTGACAATATCACTAGAACCGACCCCTAGTTACTGACATACCAATTTGAACTGATCCCATAGTTACCTGACACTACCACTAGAACCGCTCCATAGTCACCTGACACTTCTAATAGAACCGCCCCATAGTCACCTGACACTTCAACTAGAACCGCCCCATAGTCACCTGACACTTCTAATAGAACCCCCCATAGTCACCTGACACTTCTAATAGAACCGCCCCATAGTCACCTGACACTTCAACTAGAACCGACCCCATAGTTACCTGACACTACCACTAGAATTGATCCCATAGTCACTTGACACTACCATAAAAACCGATCCCATAGTTACCTGACACTATAACTACAACCGACCCCATAGTTACCTGACACCACCACTAGAACCGATCCCATAGTTACCTGACCACCCAAAACCCGATCCATTTTTCCTGACAGTACAACTAGAACCGATCCCATAGTCACCTGACCCTAAAATTGGAACCGAACCAATAGTAACCTGACACTACCACAAGAACCGATCCCATAGTTCCCTGTATTTCCCACAAAACTGATCCAAAGTTTCGACACTCCTTTAGAACTGCCCACAAAGTTCCTGCCCCTCCACTAGAACCGGCCCAAAACACCGCCCTACCACTAAAACCGACCCCAAAATCACCTCCACTCCACTAGAACCCAAACCACAATGTTACCCGACACTCCCACTGAACCGACCCCATAGTCACCTGACACACCACTAGCCCGACCCCATAGTTACCTGACACTACCACAAAAAACCGTTTCCCTTGTCCCCGACATAAAACTAAAAACCGTCCCATAGTTACCTGATACTACCCTAAAACCGATTCCTTAGTCCCCGAACTAAAACTAAAAACTGATCCCAAGTTACCGACACTTTCATGAACCGACCCCTTTTTCACCTGACAATACAAACAGACCCAATATTACCGACCAACCACTAGAATCGTTTCCGATAGTCAACGACAATACCATAAAAATGATTTCAGTTAACCTGACATCCCAAATACAACCGACCCATGATCCTGCACCCCCACAGAACCGACCCCATAGTTACCTGACACACCACTAGAAAGCCCCTTTACCCCTGGCATTCCCTAGAACCGACCCATGGGTACTAACTAAAACTAGAACCAACCCATACCCACCTAAAACTCCCACTAGAACCCCCCCCCTGTTACCTGACACTTAACAAGAACCCGACCCCATGGGGCCCCTGACACACAACTAAAACGACCCATATTCCCCGACACTAAACTTTGAACGATCCCTATTGGTGCCACTTCCACTAAAAAACCGACCACATTTTTTCCCCGGACCTACCACAACCCGCCCCCATTGTTATTTAAAACCTTCACAAAACCAAACCCCCTATTTTCTGCATCCCCACTAAACCACCCCATAGTCAACTGACCCCAAAAGACCGACCCATGGTTACCTGAATTTCCATCAACCGAACTATATTTTACCTAACACCACCACTACACCAAACCCAATAGTTACAAGACACTCCACTGACCGCCCCAAAATTACCTGACACTACCAAGAACCACCCAATTGTAACTGACACTCCCACAAAACCGATCCCATAGTAAATTCACAAAAATAGAACTGTCCCATAGTAAAATAAACCACCACTAAAACCGACCCCTAGTTCCCGACACTCCCACTAGCCCGACCATATCACCTGACTTCAACTAGAATCGACCAAATTTTACTGACCCTCCCAAATAGTACCGCCCCAAGTCCTGACATACCAATAGTACCGACCATGTCACCGGGACCTCCCAAAAGTACCGTCCTAGTCACTGACACTCCAATAGTACCGACCCATAGTCATGACACACCAATAGTCCCGACCCCTAGTTACCTGACACTACCAATATTCCCATCCATAGCACCTGACTCCCATAGTACCGTCCCTAGTCCCCTACACTACCACTAGAGCCGACCCCATAGTTACCTGACATCCCACTAAAACCGCCCCTGTCACCTGAAAAACCCAAATGTACCGCCCAAATAGCACCTGACACTACCATGTACCCGATCCCATAGTCCCCTGACAAAAACCAAATAGTACCCCCCCAAAAGTTCCGCATACAATAGACCGATCCCATAGTCACCTGACACTCCCAAATATCCGATCCATTGTCACCTGCACTACCAATATACGATCCCATAGCCCCTGCACTACCATATCCCGATCCCTTGTACCTGACACTCCAATAGTACCGATCCCTAGTCACCTAAACCTACCAATAGTACCGACCCCAAAGTTCCCTCATACCACTAGAAAAATCCCATAGTATCTGACACCCCAAAATAGTCCCGATTCCATATTTACCTGACATACCAATGTAACGATCCCATAGTCACGATCCAAGACCTGACACTACCAATATACCGATCCCTGCACCGACATACCATGTACCGATCCCATAGTCACTTACACTACCACAGAACAGATCCATATTCCCGACATAAAACTTAAACGACCCCATAGTCCCGGACCTTCCACGAACCGACCCATTGTTCCGGCACTACAAAACCACCGCCCTTTGTTACTTAACACTATACAAAACCCAACCCCATATTTTTTGCCCTCCCCCTAAAACCGATCACATAGTAATGACACCATAAAAACCGATTCTATGGTTACCTGACATCCCATACAACCGACACTATAGTTACCTAAACCACCACTAAAACCGCCCCCATGTTAAAAGAATCCATAAAAACCGCCCCCAAATTTACCTGACACTACCACAGAACCGATCCAAATTTGTCAACGACATACCTAAAAACCGATCCCTGCAATTACACTAAGCAGAACTGACCCCCATAGTCAACTGACATCCACTAAACCGCCCCCATAGTTACCTGAAAAACCACAACCCGACCCCCTAGTCCCCTGAACTTCAACAGAATCGCCCCCATATTTTACCTGACACCCCAAATGTCCCGATCCCATAGTCCCCTGACACTACCAATAGTCCGACCCATGTCACCTGACACTTTTTTTTGTACCGATCCCATAGTCACCTGCACTACCAAAGTACGATCCCATGTCCCTGACACTCCAATGTACCGACCCCATAGTTCCCTGACATACCAATAGTACCGATCCTAGTCCCTGAAAACCCCATATCCCGATCCCATAGTACCTGCACTACCATGAGCCGACCCCATAGCCCCCTGCCTCCCAATGTACCGTCCCATAGTACCTGACACTCCCAATAGTACCGACCCCATAGTCACCTGACAACCAATAGTACCGATCCCATAGTCCCCTGAACTCCCAAATAGTCGACCCCATAGTTCCCTACACTACACTAGAACAAATCCCATAGTCATCGACATTCCATAGTCCCGATTCCATATTTACCTGACACTACCAATTTTTCCGATCCCATGTCCCCGACCCATGTCCCTGACATAAAATAGTCCGACCCCATAGCACCGATACTCCCAAATAGTACGACCCCATAGCCCTGACATCCACTAGAATACTCCCATGTCACCTGACACTCCCAAATATACGACCATAGTTACCTGACCTCCATAGAATAATCCCATATTCCCCTGACATCCCAAATAGTCCCGACCAAAAATTACCTGACACTACCCTAAAACCCGTCCCTAGTCACCGCACTACCAATAGTACCACTCTAGTTCCCTCACCTATCACTAAAACCCGCCCCAAAAAAAAAAATCCCCTGACACTACCACTAAACCGCCCCCATGGTGTCCTGACACTGCCCTAAACCACCCCATGTTACCTGACACTTCACAAAAAACCGATCCCTTTATCACCTGACACAATTACTGGAACCGATCCAATAATTCCTGACACTACCCTAAACCCGATCCCATAGTTACCTGACACTCCCACTGAACCACCCCAAAGTTCCTGACACTACCACAAAACCCGACCCCATAGTCCCCTGCCCAAATTACTGGAACCGATCCAAAAATTTATGACATACCATTTAACCATCCCTAGTCCCCTGCACCCCCACTATAACCGACCCCATAGTTCCCTGACACTCCACTAGAACCGCCCATAGTTCCCTGACACTTCCACTAAAAAACCGCCCCCTAGTTACCTGACATTTTCCACAGATTCGACCCCATATTACCTGACACTACACAAACCGCCCCCATAGTTCCCGGGACACTTCCACTAGAACCGACCCCAAAATCACCGCCTCCCACTAGAACCAACCCTTTATTTACCGACATCCACTGGGAAACCGTTCCCATAGTCACCTGACACAATACGGAAACCCGATCCATTTCCCTACACTACCACAAAACCGATCCATGTCACCTGACACTACACTAAAAACCGATCCCTGTCCCCTGACACTACCCAGAACCGACCCCCATAGCCCCTGACACACCACTAGAACCCATCCCATAGCACTGACACTTAACTAGAATTTGTTTCCATGTTGCGTGCATCCCACTATAACCGCCCCATAGTTACCGACGTCCCACAGATCAGGCACCTGTCTATTGATTTTGTTTTAAACTGTTTTTTTTTTTTTTTAAAAAATGGCCGTTAAAAAATAGATTTTTATTTAAGGTTGTGATACTTTGAAAAATTTTCTTTTTTTTATTACTGAAAAGAGTAGGGGCCCCCTTTAAAGTAAAAAAAACTTATTATCAGTACGTGTTGCACTTTTAACAGAATAACTTTTAAAGGGGTTTTGACTAACACAGATATTTATATGAACAAAAAATCATCTAAGAATTGGAACCTTGGGGTTTAATTAGACCTCCAATAAAACTCTTCGCAAGTTCCATTATAGACAAAGAGACACACAATGAATAATACAGAATGATTTTTTTATCCATTCAGTGTGAAGGCAAAACCCAATAATAAATCTTCCATATTCTTTCACGTTATCACCCCCTTCTTAAAAACTTTCAAAAAAAACAAAAATTTTTAATGATAAACATGTTTTTCTATAATATTGTTTAAATTTTTTAAATGTTGGAAAATTATTTCTTTGTTGTATCATTTAATGGATTTTACGCAAACTTGCACTCCGTTTACACATTGGCGAAAACAAGTTTTGTTATTGATAAACATGTATTTAGATTTCAGTTTGTCTTACTTTTCACCCAAAAAATGACGTACTTTTTTGAAAACTTGTACAAAAAAGAAGCATTTCCTTGGACGAGTGGTGGACAAAGTATAATTGCATTTTGGGCCCCTATGTGACATAAAAAACGTTTTGGGCGGAGCTTGTTCCGGTTTTCTAAATTGCCCCTTTTTGCATAAACTTCTACCTTCTAAGGAGGGGGGTTCACCCCGGCGCAGCAGACCTAATTAAACCCGATAAAAACAACAGCAACAGTATTTGTTTGCGACAGTAATCTCACACACAGGGATATAAACGAAGTATCACGTCGGTATGTATGCCGCGATTTGATTTTGCGAAACTTTACGAAAACGCAACACGCGTTGGAACTCAATTTTGAAAACAAAAAATTTATTATTATACACTTTTAAAAGGAAAAAATGGTAAATAAAAACGTTACAATGTTTCGGGTTTTTTTTCGGGTATTTTAATATATTGGTTTGTATTTTGTTGTTATAAAAAGATCATTTTAAAATACCGGGGAGTGTTTTTCACATAATGGCGCCCATTTCTTATAAAAAAAAACCAGGCTTAACGAAACCAAAGCGTTCTGTTTCGCAATTTCACATTTAAAAATAAAATATTAAAAATTGAAAGATGGCTAGCGGAAAAATTTAATAAACGTGTAATGTCGAGAAAAACTTTGATTTATGAGACAGAATTTTTTAAAGTCGTTTAAAAAGTTCTATTTCTCAAATTTGGATTAAATCTTTGAGAATTCCATATAAAAAAGGGCAATGTCGAAAATTTCTCCTGCGTTTATACTTGTTGTACCCGTTTAAGTTGGTTATTGTCCAATGCGGCCGGGGACCAATCTTTCGACCCTTTGGTTAAAGGGGGCGCTCTAACCATTCGGAAACGGGGGGGCGGTGTATTGTTATATTGCAAAGCATTCATGGTTTAAAGTATTGAAAATTTTTTTCCCAAAAGACAACTCTGGACACTATTTTTACTTCGAATTTTTTTGAAAAATATTTATGAGATAACATTTTTTTTTATTTTTTGTTTTTTATTTAAATACATGTCTAAGGAAACACCAAGGGGGCCTCCGTGGCCGAACGGGTAAAGTCGTGATTTAGAACCACTCAGCCCTCACCGCGTGGGTTCGAAAACCCGGGAGGGGCATTCGGGTTTTATTGGGGAAACCCCTTTGCTGGGTTTCGGTAGGTCGGTTGTTCTACCGGTCCTCCATGCATTCGGGTCTTCCCCCCTGCACTTGTAAAAAAGCTGGATGTCGCTATTTGACTGAAAAACGTCGAAGCGAATGTAAACTCAAATAGTCAAGTCTGAATAAAAACACGGGAAGGGTTTCCTGAATGTTTAATTTTTTCAAAGCACCGTCCTTTGTTTGTAAAAGTACCCTAAAAATTACAGAGTGAATTTTTAAAAACCCTCACGGCATTTACGGGTAAACACTATCAATGTGTCAACACGGTTGAAAACTAGCTTGAGTCACAGTCTTATTTATAGATTGAGCAATCATACAATACATCAAAAATTTAATATATCAACTGGCGTAAACACCCGGGCCCCAAAACCCAAAAATTTGGGCGGTTTATTGTTGGAGGTTGTATGGTTGTATAAATGACTGTAGTATGGGGGCCTTATGAAGTCAGTTTTGTGCTCAGGATGAGTATTGTTTTGAATCGTTTTAAATAAAAGCGGAGGAAATGTTTTATTTCGAACATATGAAGATAAAAATCTTTACGTATAATGCTTAAATGTATTTAAAAATTACATGAAAAAGCACCCCTAATAATGATTATAAAAATAGGTAGGTACCCATTGGATAATCAGATTAATTGATATCACAGCGAAAAAGTTTTTTTGAACTTATTTTAAAAGGGGGTGTCCTCTGCTGTCCCCGTTTCCGGTCAGACCATCTCGGAGTTTTTTCCCCAAGACTGCGACAGACTGGTGGTCACCCCAATTTTATGTTCTGTACCGTCGCCTCAACTGTCGGCCGTTTTCAATTTGACACAAAGGTCCTTTCCTTGGGGTGCGCATGCGCAGAGTAAAAATCCCAACATAAATAATCAGAATACCGAAACGGATAAGGAAAAACAAAAGCTCAGGAAATGTTTTTCTGAAAAAAAAAGAAAAAAAAAATCTTCAAATTTGATGTATGAAGTCGAATTTAAACCCCAAAAAAAAATAATATGAAATGACTTTGAAATCTACATACAGTAATTGTTATAACATCTAGATGGCGTTTTTGGGGAAACGCACCTCGCTAATACAAATTAATGTATGCTCCTGTATTTTGATTTCGACCACGCATACAAAGGGACAGTGGTTGCATGCCCGATAAGGGTTTTTTGTGAGAAAGTAGTACCCCTTAAAAACCAGCTGCAAAATGCAGTCAAACATGCACAAGTAGACACGATCAAAACAAATATACTACCAATTTTTCATGGTTCCCTTCGGGCAGTTTGAATGCAATCTTTTTGCTGGGTATCTGCAAAAAAAAAATTTAATTGAGAAAAAGGGGACACAGTAAGAAAATCTCCATTGTTTTAAGCGATGATATAAAAAAAAAAAATAAAAAAAAAGGGTTTTAAAAGAAGTTGTTTTTTGACATAATCTTAATATTTTTTAACATGCTGAAATCTAATGAAACCTTATTAAATTAATAAAAGGATAAATCCGAAACTACTGGACAACTGCAAAGCGAAGCGGCCAGAACAAAATTCCCAACGTGTAGGTACGCAAAAAAGCAATAAATAAATAAATCCTAAAAAATTGGTTTTACCTTAAAGCCGCCCCCGAAAATTTTTGCCGGGCCAAAAATAAATACCATGAAATTTGAAAAAGGGGAAAAAAAATAGCGTTACTAGTGATACTGTTTTAAATCAAATTTTAAAGCGAAAAAAAAAATAATACGTAAAAAATAACAAGGGGGCCCAAAACACTGCCCCATTCCCCGCACGGGTTAGGAAAAGAAGAAACGGAAGTCTTTGTTTTTGATAATTCAAGGCCCAAGCTTTATTAGCCATAAAAAAAACTGTATTAGTTTAATGAAGATGCTTAATAATTACAGATGCAGAGTGAGTGAAAAAAAGAAAAAATAGTATTCCCTTTTAACTGAAGGGCCATAAATCCTGACCAAAAATATCAACCCTAATCGAACTTAGTTGAAAGACTATGGCCATAAACAGTTTCATGAAATTTGAAGAAAAAGGGTTTCTTTGAAAAAAAAACGAAACAGTAAAATCAGGCTTTTTAAAAAAAAGGGCCATAACTTTGGCCTTTTAAACCATATCGTCATAAATTTAAACTTGGCATCATCATTAATCATAAAGTTTTAAGATAAAAGCTTCGGAATAAAAATGCAGAGTGTTAACAGTTTTAAATATCGCAATGCATTTTTTTTATTTTTGAGACAAAGGTCGTCAAATACAACTCTGAAAACTGCTCTGGGAGTCGACTCTTTGGTTCGGGGTGACATTTTGGGCTTGCACTCCCGGGGGACCGGGTTCGATCCGGTCTGGGGGAGTTTGTTCAATTTTAAAAAGGGGGACACTCCCCAAACCTTTCAGCCCATACAACCATAATCGAAATTTTTCGGAGATTATGACAATAAACTTTTCTTTAAGTTTGAAAATGATGCTTTAGAAATAAAGATGCAGAGTGTAAATAAGTGGAATCTGACATTATTTTGTATTTTAAAGGGGGATAATCCTGACCCAATTGGGGAGATTCAGCCTAATGAAACTTAACGAGAAATTTGGTTTATACATTGTAATGAAAGGGGCGTATGCTTTAGAATTAAGATATAAAGCATAAAAAGAGTGAAAACTGGATTTTTTTTAAATTTAAATGGCCATAATTCCCGAATAAATTGCCCCTATCAGTCAAAATCGAAATTGGCAAAAATGACACGAAATTTGAAGAGATTTTGCAGCTAAGTGTAACAAACTAAATTTTGAAGGACGGACGGGCGTTCACCGATCCTAAATAAGCTCATCTGAGCAAGCTAAAAAACTTACCATATGGTTTTATTTTTCTTGACACCTCGATGCCCCTTTTTGTGTTTGGGTTGGGGGATAGATGCTAACTCCCTTTCCCAGACTGAGATGCTCAGTCCAATGTACACTGCCCTAAAATAAAAAATAAAATCCATTTTAACTGTTTTGTCGCTTCCTATTTAAAAATTTTTCACTTGCAAAATATTCACAAATGTGTATCCTTTGTATAAAATCTGTACTGAGATACTTTTTCCCTCACGTATGACCAGTTATTTTAGGTTTTTTCATTGTTAGAAAACTTTATTTTTTGCGTCGTGTTTTCTTTTTTAGTTTTCGTTAAAAATAAGTCAAAACTAAGTATACACCTTTTAGTCAGGGGGGGGTTTGAGTACGCGTAATTCGTTTGAATGTCTGTATTGCCAGAGATATATTGTTAAAATGAAAAACGGCAACATTTTCATAAGACAGCAATTAAATTTTTTAAGGTTGCGCGAAAATCTCTAAGTACACAGCCCTGTATGTAGAGGAAAACCCTGAAATTTTTTTTTAGCTAGTGAATTTCATAATTAACCAACGGGTTAAAACTTTATGAACTTAATGCCTTTTGGGATTGTTTTCCAAAGATTTTCTTGGAAGGAAAAGCTTTTCTCTCTCCCCCCCCCCTCCAATTTTCTCCCTCTCTCTCTCTCTCCCTTCGTTTTAAATTTAAACTTTTACCATCCGACGGTTGGGATCATACGTGTGTGAAGGGGACGCTTTTCTACATATTAATCAACTATGTAAAACAAAACAGAGAATGTACACACTGTAATAAAGATTTTTCATAACATAATGAAGAATGCACACATCATAAATGATAATGTATATAGCATACTGAAGAATGTACACAGCATAATAAAAATACAAAGCATAATAAAGAATGTACATAATATAATAAAAAAAGTACATGACATAATATAGAGTATACATAACATAATAAAGAATGCACATAACATTACAAAGATGGTCATCATAAGACAGTTGTGGCCTTCCATAGATTACTATGTTTATCATGTTGATTATGATCCTTATTGTGGTGTGCGCAATTTTCATTGTGTTGCGCGGTCTGTCTGTTTTATTACGTACACTGTTCGTTTTTACTGTGTTGAAAGTTTATTTCGTTATGTAGAAAGTTTGTTATGATGATGCGGACAACATGAACGAGTAGGAGTTCATTTTGCACCGGTAAAATGCGGCAAAGGGTCATTAATTCAATGGTGTTGTAGTTTATCAGTGTTTGGGTATCATAAAACATTCTATGATAGTAGTGCGAGCGCACTACATGTGATTCTGGGGGTAGCCAGCAACCCCTTGTACTAGACAGACGTTGTAAATAAATAGCGAAGATTATGTTTGTTACCTAAATACGATCTCATGCAGGCTTTTGGTTGCAAATCAAATTTCTCGTATTCAAACGCAATATTATGTATGCTCTCTCTCTCTCTCTCTACAGATATACATAACGGGTTTAAATATTTTAAGTACTTAGTATGACCTTCCCAGGTGCAAAGTACTGGTCCAACCCAGGAACCGTCGAGAAAAGGGTTAGCATAGTTTTGAGAAAATTGTTTCCATGTTGACGTAAAATGAATCAGTTTAAACTA
>CM037787.1:5471755-5521755 GCA_021229015.1 Solen grandis
GCGAACAGTATAGTAAGTTTATTTGTTACTTGCTTGCTGATCTGGTTTTATACTGTTTATATATGTCCTATGGAGGTTACGAGTTTCATTGGGAAACAAAGTGGTAAGATTGTATGCTTTGATTTAACTTCCTACTGATAATATTTAAGTCATTTGGGAAAATAGTTGCTGCTTCACACGCCGTAGTCAAGTGGCATGAATACACAACCAGTCAAATCATCAGAACACATCATGGTCAACTACTGTAATTTCCGTTGACATTCAGTTTCGTTGATGATAAGATACATAAGGGAATTTCGTTGATACCTTTATTCGTGGATTCATGTTTAAAAAAGTGAGGTCTAAGTCTACTTAAAGAACGTGTTTTCGTGGGGATTGATAATCGTGAATTATCCCCTCACGAAATCGACGAAAATTATTGTCCCATGAAAATTAATCGTAACACAGTAGTCACAGAACTACAATTTTATGCTGAGCACTAAGCAGTATCATTTTTAAAATCGTTGGTATGTCGCGACCGGAGATCAAATCATGATCCTTATCATGAGGCCGCTGTAACCTGTCGGCTACCAGGACCGGTTGGTTAAGGATTATATGGTAAACTACTATACTACATTACTTTAAGGTAGAGGAATGTATCAGTGGGCTCCCCTTGTATGTTGAGAGAAGCCTTAAATAACCCAGGAACAGACGGGCTTGTTGAGTTCTGCCAATCTTTCCTGTAAATAAAATGGATAGGATTGATTCCATCTCTCGATTAAGATATAATCGGTGAACTTATGCGTTGATTGTTTTCATAAAATAACTGATCCCGTGGCCTAGTGGTTAAGGCATCCGCTTCGGGAGTGGGGGGTCGAAGGTTCGATCCCCGGCAGAGAATCGTTCTCATATGGCCGGTTGGTGAGCCAGCAGCTAGTCAAATAATGGTTACCGGTTGTCTTCCTTCCGGGTGCCTGGCATATAGGAGGGGATTCGGAATTAAGGTACTTGTGAAATCAAAGAGGTGTCTCATAAGTCAAAACTGGCTGGTCCTTTCAATAGGGTCGACACAATAATAAATAAACACTTTGCCTTTACCTTTATATCGCTCCCTGTAAACGAAAATTGCCCACGGAAGTCTGGGAAGTCTTAAAAATGCTAGTCCCTAGCTGACTTTTGTACTACTACAACTATACCAGAACGATGTTTTAGTCAAATATTGAATTTGCTTGGCTTTGACACCGAAGTCAAATTGATCGTTGATTATCAATCACTTGTCTTTTCTTGACTTTGTTAAATACTGAGTCAAATGTGACTATTTATTTCACGATGCTCCGTTTCGATAATAAATTAGTCAAAGTAAAGTTACTTGAGTTTTGCATTAATTTTGCTGCTGCTCATCTCTCTCTCTCTCTCTCTCCTCTCTCTCTCTCTCTCATTTTGAGTTACCATTTTTCTTTTTAATTTTAATAGATTGATGTTCTTTCATTTCAAATGCATGTAATAATTATATAGGTTTATCTATGGTTTGTTTTAACTCTGTATCTGCCATAAAAAATGCCTGATTAACATTCGTTTATACGAGCTGAGTACAATCTATTCATCTGTCTTATAAACCTGTATAGTTTCAAAACAGATTAATGAATCTAAATTATCTTTACCCTTGAACCATATCTTTGTTGAAGTCCATCGAGTACATGGTGAAATTCTCAATGGGCTTGTCGTCACATAGAACAGTACCATGAATACCTTAAACAAAGAGAAATCCGTGAACTAGACTGTTACAGCATTGTTCAAACAATACCTTAGCAACACCCGTTAAGTTCAAAGTGTAAATAAAACTATGAAAAAAAATTTATTCTTAAAGTTATCATGACAAAATATAATTTGTGTTACAACAAACAAGATGGAATACCAGAAATAACAATGTTGTTACATTTTATTATTATATATAGTCAGAAATACATATGACAAATATCTTACTCACCTTTCTTCTCGCTGTTTAATACTCCGGACTCTTCCGTTGCATAGTTGACCCGACCATGATTTTCAACCAGAATTTTCAGGTTTCTTGTTGCCTAAAATCAGGAGAACAATTCAGTTACATTATATGTGTCCTATGAATGGCTTCGATGCTAGTCTTAACAATATTTATACACATTTATGTTAAGGTATCCAAATAAACTTTATGCTTTTAATTAAGTTAGGGATTGACCTACCTACTCTTAAACCACATTGCCTCATTTAATTTCGCGACAAAATTCGGCAGCACTACAGATAGACGGCGAATGGATTAAAAAAAGGTCCACTTATATATGTCATTAATTTTTAGCCGACTTTTCTCTTTACCTGTGTTGTGGGTAATATTTTTATTTCAAAAATGTTTTTGTGATAATCTGGAATTCTGTGAAGAAGTGATGCATCTACGCCAATAAATAAAACATCATAAGCATTTGAAACGACTGTTAGCAGTCTTAGTCCTTGTTTATTTTACGCAAAATACCGAAAGGAAAACAGGATAAACGAATTCTGTTTTATGCTGGGCAGTTTCAAACATCAGAAAAGCGATTGCAAGTGCAAGTGGTATCCTGTAATCTTAAACGAAAATAAGGAGTTGAATAAGACGTAAATAAAAGTATTTGTTACCGTTAACCAATGGTGGCTAATTCCTCGCGATGGCGCGCGTTACGACAGGGCGACAGCACAAAATAAACTCATTCGTCTCTTCCGCGCGCTAGTTCGTGAGTGAAACAACTTACCGTTCCATCCTGTGACTGTCCTGTGGCAACAGTCAAATCCTCTGTCTTCCAGTCAATGACACCAACCTCAATATCGTCCACAAATATCTGGTCATATATGCAATGTAGATGAATGTGATACATGTTCATTCTTTAAAGCAATGATCTGATTTATAGGTTTTTCCTTTTGTATTTAATTTATACTCGATGATTTTAAAAACGCCTCGTGTATTTAAACTGATTTTTTACAAGTAGACTCCTCATTTAAGCTCGTATTTCCTTTATTGATTTAATAAAAGTTGGACGTAAAACATGTACCATTCTGTTGCTGAAATGTACTCAGAAGTAAATGAATGGTGGTTCTGACAAAAAATGCGAGCAATTCTAAGTAGCATCGACGATTTAAACGAAACAAAATATTGTCAGAATTGATACGACTGAAGAAAGGTGTGAGAATGTCACTAAATGAAGACAAAAGGAAAACTTTCGATTCCATTTAACGTCAGCCATTATGCTGAAGTCTGCACTCATTCACATTATCCTGATACCGGACCAATTCGTCATGGCACTTCACATTATTATAAAAAGAAATATACCAGTAGCATTATAACGCCTTTGGTATGTCGCGGCCGAGAATCGAACGTACTACTACCCGGTTATGGGACTGACTCGCTAATCACCCGGCCACCAGTACCAATTCTATTATCAAATTGATAGAGTCAATGATACTGAACAAGACTCAGGCACTAAGTCTAATCCTGGTTACTACCTGGGCACGGTCTGTTGGACGCTTGGCAAATTTGATCTGTGAGGTACTGCTCGGAATGTCGGTGACGTACAGAATGTAGCCAAAGTTCTGTCCATACTCGCCATGTGTCTTCAGCATCTCCATTGGAACTGCCTTCGCCGACGTGATTTTCTATTAATAATTTATGCAGTTGTTTCTTATTTATTATAATTTGTTGGTGTGTTGGGTTTAACGTTCCAACGACAACATTTTAGTCATTTTGAGGCCGTCTACTTGTGGCAGATGTGGTGCTGCCACACTTGCAGTATCACGCGGTAGACATGTGACATGAAAATAGTAATGGTACCATTATAGTAATATTTATATATGCATATATAGAGATGTCAGAATGATATGAAAATTGCTTGACCAACAGATCGGGGTAGATTGATTATCGGGAGATCAAAATCCGAGGTGTCCGATTCATGTTGGAAAAAGAAAATAAACTCGGATGTTTCTTCTAAATTCTTTCTTGTTGCAGTATGTGTGGGAGTATGAATTCTAAAATAATGCGAACGCAGCATGTAAGATAAGTTAACATATTAGGCCCCTACTATTTCAGTAACATTTGCGAACTTTTGTGTCCGCTTGTTAAGAAATACCTTTGTGTCTTCTAGAACTATCTTCAGGGGCAGAAATCCATTTACACGAACAGTGCCTGAAAATAAATACATAGTGCATTGTATAAGAAAGTTATCCTTACTTCAAACTAATAACCCAAGACTCTTACTTCATGCATATCAACATTGCATGAATGCGACGCAATTAATTAACCCGATGAAGAAACTCAGAAATGAATATACTCTATATACAGTCCAGTGTAGGAGCCTCCATGGCGAGTGCTTATAGTCGTTGACTAACTATCACTTAACCCTCACCGCTGTGGATTCGAATCCCGCCTTGTCATTTGTGTTATCGTACTATTATACGCTGTCGATGGTTTTACACAGGTGCTTCTTAGCACTCAGGGTCAATAAAAAGCTGAACATCTCACTATAAATGAAATACTTTTTGCAAGGGTTAACTCAAAATACATCAAAATTCATTATTTAGGGTAATCCATCCATCATTACATTTTGATCAGCGTCAATCAAGTGATCGGGGAATCTTATATTAAATGCAAATATTTATAGATTTTGAGCAATAGAGCCTCTAACTGCAAATCAATGGATGATTGAATCTCTACTGGAGATTTTTTTAAGCATTTAGATTGATTACCTTAAACCAACAATATATTTTTTTTCAGAAAAGGGCATTCTACATTTAACATTTATATACTAGTCATCTAGGATAAGGGGACACTTTTTTATATACTGGCTGGTCGCTTAACCCTTTGCCTCATGAATATTCATATACAAATTTATGACTTGGTGAATATTGACTGAACTTTAAATGGGATATGAAACATTGAATTGTTATTTATTGTTCAAACTGTGTAGAGTCAGTAAGCTATAGTATTGTATGGACAAGCAGATGCTACCATTATGTGCCTAATGACTGTATTTCTATTATTTAAATATAAATTCCCATTTAATTCATATTAAAATCATACCGTATGCAGTCTTAACGGAGTTAGGTGGCACTTCTGGTAAACTAGTGATTCCTGAAAGATTAAAACGACAATGAAGATTAAGTACTGAAAGCGAAGAGAACTGTGCATTAAGTACAAAGAACAGGCTTGGTCTAACACACACACACACACACACACACACACACTTGTGTATTTAGTTGTGCAAATGTAAGTATTTTCGTGTAGTAATTTCGTGTGATATAATTGTTCTTAGTACATTCTAAAGGAAACATAATAATAAACGGACAAATTTACAAGTTTTTCATCAAGATATTGATTGGAGAACAGTATATAAATCATGTAGTCTTGAAAAGTACTTAAGTTCAATATCAGGCTTACATTCATATATATTCTCAACTTTGAGTTTGAGTCCGGATACAGTATTTGAGCGTTGTCCTTAAAAATCTCTCTCCAAAATAATGCCAAAGTTTAAATTTGAGTATGGCGGAGTATTCTCAAAGACTGTATCAAACATGGTTAAGTACGAAATTTGATTAATTGACACTGCGCTAAAATACTTTCGGTCAAACTTACCTGAGTATGATATTCATACTTAAGTCTGTATTTAAGTTTAAGATTTTTACTACCTTAGAAACAGAGAATGGAAAGTGGATACCTTAGGTAATCTAAACAAAATGAGCGTGTACCTACCCTGGGGTTTGAACACGTATTCCAAGAGCAGTTCTCGAGTTTTGTTGTACTTAGCTGTGATGTCCCCAGCCTCGCTCAGGAGTGCGTCGTAGTCTGTTATGTAAAGAAAACAAGAGGGCAATAAAGGACCTTATTCGCTCACCTGCTGTCAATTTATTTTGATCATCCCTGTATTTTAAGGAGCTGACTAATTTGAAAAACCCTTGTAGAGACTCACCAAATAGACATCTATACAGAAACATTTTCATATCTAGCCAGTAGTTTTGGAGATGAGGATTTCTGAAGATTTCAATTTATATAAATCAAAACAGCCCCTGTCCATGGTGATCATGCGATTCTGAATAATTTAAATAATATCTGTGGAGGGTTACCTCTGGCCAGTGATTATGAAAAAGAATATTTATAAGGTATCTAATTGATTTTTCTTTCCAATGCCAAAGCAATTGAATTTCTGCATGGAGTAAATTTCTTTGATCAAATTTGAAGGGGCATCAACCAAGGAACATCCTTGCTAAGGTTTATTATTGGCCCAGGGTTTAGAAGGAGATGCTGTTTAAAGTTAGAGACGACGGTGGACGCTTGACAATAAACACATTTAGCATTTTGCGCTCAGGGAAGCTAAAACAAACTCACGGTACCTTAGAATACATACAGTGCGTTATACGTACAACCTTATCAAACCATCATTTTTGCTGCCACTGACAATAAGCACACCACTTACTTTGTGCGACCATTTCGTAAAAGACATCTTATCCTACTTAGCAGCCACAGTGACTCATCACCGCGTCTCTTTACCACAAACTGCCCCCCTCAGACAGGTGTTTCTGTGTATGTGAATGTCGAATGGTTAAAAAAAAAAACGCACTCTCTATTTTTTAAATGAATGGATAAAAGCATAGAAGAAAATCAGCACAATTTTTCTAGTGATCTTACCATAGCTCGTGACATCTGGTTTGTAGTGGGAGTTGTCGAACTTGTTGGCGCCGTTCATGAATCCAAAGTTAGTGCCCCCGTGGAACATGTAGAAGTTCAATGAGGCATTGGACTTCAAGATCTCGGTGAGGTACCCCTCATACTCTACAAAACGGAGACACCAAGTAATAAACCATTTCATCAGAGGTTCGGCGATACTCGGTATAAATCGCTGATTTAAACTGACCAATCAGTGATTGGTTCAAAATCTCATGTGTATGTTTATTACCCACTGAAGAATGTGTAAAATTTTACACCAGTACGTAGAGTATGTGTTCGGGGAGTGTTTGTTGGTTTTTACGTAGGTTTCATTTAGAGGTGAATTGGTCTACCAATAATCTATATGAATGTACCGCAAAACGACATGTATAAAAAATTATATATTTAGATATGCAGATAAGAATATTACATTATGATTAGAGGTTTCTGAAGTTTTGAAATAGTTTTTGTTGCTGTTTGTAAAGGATATGGGTAATTTAAAGCAAGATTGTCATGCGCTTTAAAATCCTCTCGTATGATCTGTATATTGAAATAAACAAAAGAAACCATCTAATGTAAACAATGTCTGGAAAAATACACACATCTGTGTGGCCATACCACGTGGAATCTGACGTTTCGAAAAGAAAACCGTTGTAAGTATTTTATTTCTTCATCAATTTTAATGGGATACAGCGCATGCCAAGCGGAAAATTGTGAGCTACACAATAGCCCTAATGATTCTTATGTCAGATGTACAGTATTTCCTAACGTTCAGGAAAACATTATAAGCTTTACGTGTTAGCAAACAAAGTTTCGCGAACTCGGAAGGTTTTCCCGAATATTAGGAAAAACTGTACATCTGATAAAATATTTTTTGAAAACTATGTGTAGGGCACAATTTTCCGCATTCATGCGCTATATGCCATTAAAAATTGATAAGAAATAAAATACAGCAAGCTTTCCCTCTGAATCGATGCAAAATTTTGCTTTTCCCTATAGCTTGAAATGACGTCATATACCACGTGGTATGATCACATTTTACATCTTACTTTTAAATAGGAATACGCCCTTTAGCCCGTAAGAGAGTGTTAATCGCTGGACACACACATAACATGATCCAGTCATTAAGTTCATAGCACTTGCTGATGAAAACATGATGGAGATTCCAATTTCTCCAAGTGGCAAACCATATCAATATCGGGAATCAGTTAGAATACCTGGTACGGCTAGACCGTCGTGCTTGGAGGTCCAGTGATCAAACCAGCCGGTCCAGAACTCTGTGACCATCAAAGGGAAGTCTTCACTCCACGCCCGGATTTGGTCAAACAGGGCCCGGCCCTCGGCAAAGTCTTTAAAATTGGCAGTGGGGAGAGCATCTGATATGCAAATGAAATTGAACGACAATTAGTAAGGGAGACAGGCTAAAAACCGTTTCATAGTTAATACACGGAAAATGAAATATTGGATAGTTTGAGGCATTTCTCACACTCAAAACATTTTCCATGTACTTAAATGTGTGATACCACAAAATAAAAATGAGAAAATGGAAATGTTCATGCTGAAATCCTTTGTTGAAGTTACAGGCAATATCCAAGAAACACAACGAAATGGGTCGGAAATAAACTATTAATACTGGACTGCAATTATCATAGTAATTTATACTGTACAATATCCGATTTAATGTGCTGTGATAAAAAAAAAATGTCACAAAAATATTTTAATATTTATTATCTTTATGCATCGATTGCTAGTATACAATGTCAGTATTTCATGCAAGTAATGAAAGGATAAGATCGAAAACATACTGCTTAGTAAAATTTTAATTTTACTAAAATATTTGTTTTCACCATGGCGTTTGTTTTTGGAGAGAAAGAGAGAGGGAGAGAGAGAGAGATGAGGAAATCATTGAATCATTGCACAATCTTTGTGGAAGTCTATTACTTTACTAATTATTTGAATGGCGCTGCAAAATAATTTAAGCTGAGAATCAAAATTAAAAACGTGTCCATAACACGTATTGTAACTATTGTAAGTTTAACAGACAAACGTTTTACTGGCGAGATAGTTGGAATGGCCTTCCTTACATTCTCTGACGAGTCTTTACAACTGGTTAATGGTCAATGTTGTCATATAAGGGCTGGCTGATACTTACGCTGGTAGAAAACGTCCTTAGTTAGTCCCGCTATGTTGTCTGAGGTCAGCAACAGTTCCTCGAGGTCATGCTTTGTGTACAGCTTGCGGAAAGAATTGAAAGAATTATGCGTAAATCAAAATTAACATATGCTATACAGGCGTCATCCATTGTTCATCCATTTTAATTAAATAGAAAGGATATTCGCTGAATTATTAATTGTTTGATTGTATATATTCATAGAAAATATATAAAAGTGAAGTGAAATACACCCTTACAAAAGTGTTCTTTTTATTTCATATGTCATTCTAACGCCTTTTCATTTTTGTTTCTATACTTTATCTCGTGTATTTGAAATATCCCCCTGGAGCCTTAATCATAATACAATCGGTATACAGGACACATGTTTTAAAATGATAATAAATAATATTAATATAAAAGTACATAAAGCGAAAGATGTATTTATCATTCATAAGTACATGTTCTTCTCTACCTTTTCCCCCTAAAGCATAACATACATGTGTTTATATAATTTAATGTTTATATTACTAATGTAAAATTAAAGTGACATTTTTTTTTTATTTTGAACAATAGTTTTCAAAAATCGATGAAACGATGTCAAAGTCCTTAGATTCCTAAAATAATGGAAATAAAATCTTACAAATTGACTGGAAACAGTGTCGAACAGCATAATTAAGAATCAATCAAATAGTAAATTTTTCGACAGATATATACAATTCAACTCCGACTGTGTATAAACAATATTGGGACACAACTTACATCTCGGATGAAGACGAGATGCTCGACGTCACTGCTGTAGGAGCCGAATTCGTTCTCGATCTGGACTGCTATTATTGGGCCGCCGTTACTGTACTGTAACACGAAAACAGAAATAGAAGTTACATGAATTCTGTGGCCATCATTCAAATTTGACACTGATTTATTTCACTAGAACACCTTTCTATTTTCTATTTTACAATATACAAAATAGATCAATCTAATTGCATGTGAGGAAGCCTTCCAGCTGGCTTGCGTGCATTCGGGGTCTCCCTCCACCTGTAATTAGCTGGACGTCGCTATATAACTGAAATACTGTCGAAGCGACGGTAAACTCAAATGGTCAAGTCAAGTCAATCAAATTGACAAAATCAATTGTTTCATAAATTTAGGGTGACTTCTAAGTCGGATATAATCTTTTAAGACATTTCTACAGACAACAGAGGCCTACGCTGGCTGCAGTCTTCTATTGTCTGTAGAAATGGTTTGATAGATTTTATCTTATTCATAGACACATTTGCATACAATACGATACTCGTTCAAGATATTCATTTGACACTGCCTTACGTCGACGTCAAAAGTGAGGTAAGACAGCCGAAAAGGTCTAGATATTTCCTTTTTTTATAAATTGCTGATCAATTTTTAGACATATGTCCTCCTTTTACCGGTAAGTACTGTTAGACATTTGCCCTCCTTGTATGTACTTTTCTGAAACATTTGCCCTCCTTGTATGTACTTTTAAACATTTGCCCTCCTTGTATGTACTGCTCAATCTAATCACCAGCAAAACTGCTACTATTAAAAATAATTATAATACATTTTATGATAATAAAAGTTGACCCCATTTTTTTCTGTACATTTTTTTTCAGATACTTTGTGTTTATTTCTCATTTGTGACTTTTGTTTCAAGTTCAATCTAGTACCTGTAAATCCGTTACCAATGGCAACAGTTTGGCGAAGTAACGTTCAACCGCCCTCTGGTACCCTGGATAGTTACTGCGTACTTTCATGTCCGGGTCACTAAGGAGCCAGCTTGATAAAATAATAATAATAATGATAATATGGTGATTATGATTAAAAATGCATGTATTTTTGGACGTTTTTACAAATTCTTACAATTTATACTAATCTAATTCATCTGGGTTTCGCGCCTGGGAAGGTCATGAAAAATCCTTGCCCCCAACAGGGTTTAAACTCACAACCTTGGAGTCAGATACGTTACCACTGGTCCACAACACGTTTATAAAAAGAAATAAATATGATACAACTAAATTTTTAAAAGGCCACTAAGCACGCCTCATTTCGTATTGGACGGTTTTAATTTCGATTACGTTCGATTTATCTTATTTGGGATGACACTGTTTTCATTTTGTTACTATAAAAATGAAATTCGGCTGTCAACTGACGCTGGAAGTCCTCCGAAGTCCCACTCGGAGCAGATGTAGGGGCCAGGCCGGAAGATGACGTACAGCCCCATTTTGTGTGCTGTCTGGATGAACTTCCTGAAATGTTGAAGAAAAGTCATTGATTTTTATCATTGTCGTTTGGTTTCATTAGAGTATATTTTAAGTTTAAAAACAATTACAAATTACTTCCACTTGGCTTCTTGAATAATATGGCATTTAAGGCGGATGCCAAAGTAAGCACAACTCATGGGGCGGGGCAAAATTTGGCTACTTTTTGACCAAATAACAGCTGGATTTCGGAAAATTGAAAAAAAAAATAAGTAAAACACCAGCCGGACACAAAGCGTTCGATCTGTGCTAGTAGCGGCCATACATGTACCAAGGAAACACCTTAACCATTTTATCATAACAAACAATCGTTATTTCTAGTCTTAGCTACAAAAAATAATTACATTTTACCGCACATTTTGTCGAAAATTTCGAAATCATCATATATTCTGTTACTTTTAGGACGGATCTTCAAAAATATTGTCAATATATAAAATATACGAGTATATAACACTAGCCATGCGAAATTGATATAAAACTTTATCGGTAAAGCGTTTAGAATTAAATAACCGATATTTTGCTACCCGTCTGTGACTTATAATAACATAATAATTCCAAATTTTAAAATAAATGTAAAGGCCTGGTTGATTTTTTTTTTTTTTTTTTTTTTTTTTTTGATTTTTTTTTTGCACACATGCACTTGATATTAATTTCGACTATCGACCACTTGTGTACCAATGTTGATTTCAAAGGGACTCTACTTTCAGGCAAATCGTCAGTGATACCACCAAGTTCTTCGAATCCTGGGCTTATAGGTGGAAACATTGAATCGATTAATTTTGATTGTTAGTAACATTCAAACATGTTTGTATTTGATGAAAATGAAAATAGATTTTATTTCCAACCACTGACTCGAAATCTGAGACATGATTTTCACCACGAAAACAAAGTTTCAAATAAGATTACTTTTATTTACGATATTGTCTCAGACAGAATCAGGCTACACCGATTGCATAATTTATTATGTATGTAATGAATGGACAAACTTGCGAGAAAGCCAAGAATCATATTATAAATTAAAATGAAATTAATTACTCAGGTTTTATATGCTAAAGGTTGATTACCAAGATGTAACTGGTCTTAGACTAGTGGTCTTGAAAACACCACTAATCATCAATATTGTGGGATGTTTTGTATATTTTACATTCATGTCTCTTTACCTGAGATCCAAAATTTCACTGAAGTCGAACTCCCCGGGGTAAACCTCGTGCAGGTTCCATGGAACATACCTAAAACACAGAATATTGAGAAGGTGTCTGGATTTTGCTTATATCTCTACGTGTGTTTGCTTGTTTGATTTTAAGTTAACCCTCTCCCTCATAGAGGACACCATGAAAAGACCTATGCGAACAGCATAAAACCAGATCAGCCTGTAACTCGCAGGCTGATCAGGTTTTATGCTGTTCGCTGCTCCTCAGTGGTCTGGAAATGAGGATTTTATAATTAAATTTGGTAAGGTTTGAGTTTGGCTTTCTGCAGATCAGGCTTTATGTGATACCTATTGAGGGCGTCAAAATGAGTCCATATGAGGGAAAGGGTTAACATTATATAAATCGTCTGAAGAAATGTCTGGTTGAGAAAAATACAGAGCTGTCTAAAACAGGGCGTTACGTCGGACGCTGTAAACAAGTGGCATATGATACCACTCCAAACAGCGGACAACCAGATCGCCCTAGCTGTCTCCACGGCCATGTGATTTATCTTGTTCTCCTCGGTTTATACATATATTTCGGTTTTGACTCAGGGTAGGTGTAGTGACAAGTGGTGCTACACCTGATAAGCCTCGCCTACTGGCGTTGTCAGCATCAGTGCGTGAAACTCTCACAGACTAGACTGTTAGGTCTTAAAAGTTAGAATGTATGTATGAATCAAGTATGCTGTGTTTATAGTTAGCGAATAATAAATGTACAAAAACCATCCCGTCTTTGGGTCAAGATTTATTCCTTTATACAAGGATCTAAGAGTATACAAAAAAAAACATATATCCACGAGTGGAGAATGTAACAGAAGGTTTTTACTTTACGTCGATTGGGAAACACTTAGGTCCTTACAACTTATACTCATCTCTCCTGACGGATTCTGGGTTGGACCAGTACTTAACGCCAGTGAAAGTCATGAACATTTCTTGCCCGCAACGGGGTTAGAACCAACAACCTTCGGATTCGAAGTCTGCTCGTGTTACCACTATACAGCAGCGCCCTATAGGTCAGGGTTAGGGTTACTGTTGGTGGACACTATGTTTGGTTTTGTGGTTAAAATAATGAAAATAATGATTTGTTTCGTGTTTATGAATATTCCAAAGCAAAAAAAAAAAAGCAAGTTAAAAATAGTCTTCGATAAAATAAATACTTAAGGTAAAGTCCCTGTAATAATGTATCTATGTCTTGGACCACTTAACCTCTACCAAGATAACCAAAGGTACCCCACTGAAACATTAGGAAACCTTTGTAATCTTCGTAAAGGGGCCATGAGATCCGAAATGTAGCGGAACCATTACAGGGACTTTACCTTAATTCTGAATAGATCGTGTGATTTAACGTAGAGTCATGCTTGCAATATTTACTCTCTTGCGATAACATTTAATTGCATGTGATTAAGCGAACCAAACTCCGGTACAATAGATTGGCTCCACATTAATCTGTGTGAGATCAGTAAGTACACTTCACGTGTAAGAGATCAAGATCAAGAAAGGCAACACGATGAGAATTTAACAACTTTTATAAAGGTGTGGCATGCAGACTGGATTTAGAACATTATTTGTTAACATATATATAACATTATCAAACTAGCATTTTTTTACATGTTTAACCTTTATTTAGCGACCACCTCTGTTAAGTGGTCATTTTCTCTTGTTCCCTTGACTGACCGCTTAAGACAGGTTTGACTGTAGATTTGTCAGAGAAAAAAAAATCCTACACATGCTTTGTATATTTAAGGTAGCCTTTTTACGCCATTTGACATAATTATATGTATTTTATGTATTCCTTTTCTCTTTTTCTTTCTTTCTTTTTTATCAAGTCATGCGCTTACTCATCCTGTGTGTGTACTTGTGTTATTTATTCAACACCTACATTCATGATAGAGACATGTGCAGGTATATTGTTTCAAACACACTACTGTGTGTTCTCGTTTTTTTTGCATAATAAATCTATTCGATAATGTTTATACATGTAGTATGCATGCTTGCAGTGGGAATGTGTTTGTTTGTCGGCTATAGATATCTAAGGTTATTAAAATAATTATGATATCCAAAGTGTATTTATTTTATAAAACATACCTCTCTCTCTCTCTCTCACACACACACACACACACACACGCGCGCGCATGAATTATAATGGTACATACGTTTCGACGGTATTCAACCCGCATGCTTTCAGCTTCAATAACCTGTCTGTCCAACATTCCGGAAGTGTCCTAAAATAGTGCACGGCACCGGAAAGTAGCCAAAACCTCTTACCATCCAAGAGGAACTGGCCTTTCTCGAAACGCAGACTACACTGGCTCGAGTATACTCCGATATCAGCCGCCATTTAGAATTTTGCTCCAACTAACAGTTGCACGAAAATATGATCCACGATCTGTGATTTTCGTCTGGCGCAGACAAATGGGTCAACTGGTCACATGATAAGTTCTGTTTGTTTTTGATGATACCATGATTTGGTTCAGGTAGAGAAAAAACTCATATGAAATGAGGTTAAGACATGCCATCACATGTTTATGACTGGTATGTGTGAATACTTGATTAACGTCCTTTCATTTGTTTTTCAGAAGTACGGCCTCCTAAAGTTAAGTGGCGTTACTTCTATAAAGCGTTTCATCATTTTTGAATTTTAATCTCCGTATAGGACAAATTCTAACAAGACATCACTACAGTGGGTCAATGACATAGAAATAGCAAAAAACACTCGTATAAATGACAAGACGAGTGAAAGGTCGAAGCAAACGACGGGTCGAGAGATAACGCTTTAGATACGTATGTATGTATGTATGTATGTATAGGCGTGTGTATATATTGTCAGGTGAATGGCAGAGAGAAGAGTGTCCGCTTTGTTGGAGGTCTTTGGTTCGAATCCAAGCCGGGACACTTATACATCCGATGACCACGTCAAACCATAGTTGCATAAAATTGGTACAAGTTGCACCCTCGCCTGGCATTCGGCAAAATGGAGTTGCTATGGGGAACTCGAATCACTCAGTGATGGATTTACTCAGGAGTTTTTCTCCCGTGCATCGGCGCTATCCACGGGGTTTTATTTGCATAATGAGATAGGATATTTTGTAACGCAAGGTGTAAAATATGGCCATAAAAATCAGTAAATTTTAATGCTATAGAAGAAAGGAGAAGAAGACAAAGATGGAAAAAGGAAGAAGAATATGTTAAGCTGTAAGTTATATATAGACAGAAATGTACTTGCTTGTATACGAATGAATTACATGTAGTATGTTCGATATCATATGTGAATAAGGAAGGATATGTGAAGCTTTGGTGACACTAAACTTTTATTTTGAACCTTTGCACCGTAAAACCTGAATTTTTATTCCTGCACTTTTATTTTCCTTTTTCATATCAAATGACCATACGTGATATTTGTGGTGCAAAAGAAGGGCGTTTAAGTACCGTTTTAAAGTTTTATTTCCCGGGGAGTTCAATATATCAATTAATAACATAGAAACTACACAGAGGTTTCCAGTAGATGTTGCTTGATCGGGTGCATTCTGCTCCCCTGTTCAAAGTGCTCAATGCACCGAAAGATTGTCGGCTATCCAAACGTTTCAGCCGGTTTGAACATGAGTTAGAAGCAAAGGTCTTATTTTTAAACTTCAATTTGCCTTTCATTTTAAAGCCAAATCTTATGTTGTTTACCAAAACACTACCTTATAGACAATTTCACCATGAATTGAGACGTAAGCCTACGTAAACCAACGAGCACTCGCCGAACACCTAATCTATATGCTGGTGTATAAGTATGGAAAATAAACATACATTTTATTTCCCCCAGTCACTGAATGGCCATATTAAATCAGCGAATTATACCGGATATTGCTGATTCTGTGGTGAATGGTCTATACTAGCGAGCGTGTATGACTGGTATATATGGAGTACCATTTGTGTCAACATAGATTTAACCAAACAGGTTTAAGACAACATAGTTCTCACTATTTAGTTCTACCTTACATTTAAGTTGCAACTTTATATGAGATATTTGTCAGGTTAATCCAAGTGGTTCGCCATATTGAACCCAAATAAAATGGTATTCATTCTATAACTATCCATCATTCCCACCAATCACAATACTCATCAAGAAAAAGAAAAAAAAGACATCTATATTAAAGCGAAGTATCAAAGGGGTCATTCCATACACCGACAAGAGAAAATCAATGGAGAAATCATTATATTAAACACATTATTCTAACTTTCATAAAGACGGGATGCGTTGCAAAACAAAGTTGTTGTATTGACCACTTGTGACGTAGGAACCATCTTCGGACGTTTGCTATGATCTGTTCATTATCACGATATATATTATAACAAATTCATAATCAATTTCAAATCTAGGATTGTGGCGACCAATATCGTGCATGTTCGGTGAAATACTTTTCAGATTTATTTTCAAGAAACCATGGCTATATCGGCGGGATATTTCAGGTCAGGCGACAGTTGATGAAATATTAATGGAAGAGAAAGAAATACAGGAATAAGGCGTGAGGAAGCCTCTAGACAGCTTGAACTCTTAGAAGGCGTCAGGCCAAGACAGTTTCTCAGCAAAAAATATGAAGGACTGGGTAGAAAGCCTCACTCCCTTGTTGGCACTAATCTTCCAACAGTCACCGAAAGAGGGACGTGTCCCGGATAATTGGCGGCATGCTAATGTTACAGCCATCTTCAAGTAAGGCTCTCGCCAAGACCCTGCTATCTACAGACCAGTCTCTCTCACCAGACTGTGCTGTAAGGTCCTCGAGAATATCATAGTGAGTAATACCCTTAGGCACCTGGACAGACACAAGATCCTCCATGGTTCAAAGCTCGGAGGAGCTGTGCGACCAAGTTACTCACCTTAGTCTATGAACTAACCTCTTTCATAGGCAACCACATCCGGATAGACATGATTGTGCTGGAGTCCGACATCAGAGACTATTAAGGAAGTTACATCACTTTGGCATCAGGGGGTTACACTCATAGTTGGATTTCTTCATTCCATGGCGGGAGAACCCAACAAGTCCAAGGAGGGTCCCAGTCATTAACGGGGTCCCTCAAGGCTCAGTATAAGGTCCGCTTTTGTTCCTCCTTTTCATCAATGATCTGTCAGATAACCTCCATTCCTCAGTTCGACTCTTTGCCGATGACTGTGTGGTATACAGGCAGATCAGAACACATGAGGACCAGAGACTACTATTGGAAGACCATCATACCCTCACCATATGGGAGTCCAAATGGGGGATGGATTTCCATCCCCAGATATGCAGTGTCCTCAGAATAACTAGAGCCAAGAATCCTGTGACATTCAGTTATACCTTGAAGGGATCAATCCTGGCTGAGGAAACCTGTACAAAGTACCTGTGCGTGTTCACCCAGTCCAGTTTGAGGTGGAACAGCTATATTAACAAGAAAGTGCGGAAGGCTAACAGTATGCTTCGATTCTTGAGAAGGAACCTCCTTAAGATCAGTGAAGAAACCAAGTCTTATGCCTACTTCGCCCTGTTTCGCTTCAATCTGGACTATTGCTGCTCGGTTTGGAACCCATGCCAGCTGTACCAGATTCGTCAGCTGGAAATGGTCCAACGGAGAGCTGCTTGTTATGTCACCAACAGGTTGAGGAACACCAGTAGTGTGACCTACATGTTGTCACACCTGGATTGGGAGACACTACAATCTAAGCGCCAGAAGCATCAACTCCAGATTCTATACACGAGCTAGTCGACATATCCCCCTCAGCGTACCTACAGAGGAATCGTTCGAGTACCAGGGCTCAAAACTTACGTCTCACCTCACATAGTACCTCTACTGACTTTCACAAGTATAGCCTTTTCCCTCGAACCATTCCAGTGTGGAACAGGCTACCAGCTACTGCAGCTGAGGCTCCTTCTTTGGCATCTTTCAAGAAGGAGCTCTCCACCCAATCCTTCTAAGGCCTCATGCCAACCACAAGAAGACCCAGATGACGGGTAGGAGCTGTGCTAGCGATGTTTCGCATTCTGGTAGCGCCAGGAAAGCTGGAGTGGTTTTACCTTGATGAGTCAAAAGTGGTTTGGGAACACATTTTCTTCCTTCTAACTTTTTCTGTTTTCTTTAATCTTAGTGCATTTCTTTAGAGCTACTTGTCCGTGACTTATTTCTGTCTACCTTTCCTATCATTCTTTTTTCTGTCTGCTCTCCGCTGTACTATTGTCAGTTTATGACTGTTCAGTGTACCCATGTAGCTGTTTTAATATCTTAATATCCATACACCTGCATGATATACATATGTGTTTTACAATCTTTAAAATGATAAATGTAAATTTAAAATTAAATATTTAGATAATGTTTGTGACTTTCAAGGATACATCAAAGACCTAAAACCGCGAGATGCGCTACTCGGCGAGATATCGTTAATTCTCGGCGCGAAGTCTCAGATGTGCAAGTTAGAACGAGAGTAATAATTCAACCCTAAAACATACTGGGCATGTTTGTTATTTTACATTCACTTTATACTGATACCATTCCTGAATTTAGAAAAACTTAATGCTCTAGAATTGGACTGCAAATAAGAAAGCTTTGTTAAAAATCCTCAAGGACTTGTTTCTATAGTGGCTACCATAATATTCTACTAAGGAAATACACTCGCATTTTTACAGTGTTAAATGATGTTTAAATAATAAAAATGTTCAAGAAGAAAAAAACAAAAACAAAAAAAAACATGTTTCATAACAGACCCTAGCGGCCATTTTCCCCCAAAGAATTCAAAATGACATCAATTTTCTCGGTCGCAGCGAGAGTATACGAGATTTCCCTAATAGGCTTTAAGTAGCGCATCTCTTGGTTTTAGGTCTTTGGATTCATATTCTATGTTTATGTAAGAACGAAAACGTAATATACTCACGTTTCAACCGTATTAATTCCAAGAGCTTTAAGTTTTTCGAGAATCGATTGCCAATGTCCCGGAACTGTCCGAAAATAGTGAAAAGCACCGCTAATTAGACGAACTCTTTTTCCACTGAGCAAAAAGTCTCCATTTTGAAACTGTAGCGCTCCAGCACTTCTGTACGATATCTGAGTGTGGTCAACATCTGCGTTGTTTCTTTCATCGACATTTTCAGCATTATTGTTTAACGTTGATATATATATTGGCAAACCGATCGCTAGTGCCAGAAGAACCATTGAAAACGCCACTGCGATTTTTCCACACCTGTCTCTCAAATATTTTCGCGACATTTTCAGATTTTTTTTAATAGTTTGTCGTTGTTTAGTTTTCGGCAGTTTCGAAATATTGCCATGAAACAGAATGAGAATTCCACTGAAAATAAATACACCTCTAGCGTTTCATAAATTAGCTACTTATAAAGTTTTGATAATCTTAGGGTCCCGATGATGAATGAAACATTTTTTTTTATTTGATGTCCTTTAGAAATATAAATTTCATACTAATGATGTGTCACCAACCTACACATCTTATTTCTAGTACAATAGTTATCATACATTTAGATTAACGTTAACACTTTGAAACATTCCTAACGATCTAATTAAATTAAATGCACACCGGGGAGTTTTATAGTTGCTTGGATACATACGTTTGCAGATGACACGAGTTTCGTGAAGTATTAAAAAAATGTAAAAGGTTCACTTTCAAAATTGATACAGAAATAATATGCATTTTTCCCTCTGAATCGATGCAAAATATGTTTTTCGTGATACCTTAAAATGAAAACATATACCGCGTGGTATGGCCGCTGGGTATTATATATGCTTAGCATTACCAACCAAAATACCGGATATTGTGGATATTAAAAATCAATATCATTTATGTAAGAGTATAGCTAACATTGTTATTTGTTTGTTTTGTAGAAGCCATTGTTTAATTAAGTATATATAAAATCTTTAACGTGTACGGCTTCAAGAAAGTAAATATTTGTATCAAAACTTATATATGGTGATAGAAATTCTTGTTGAAAAGAAAAATATCTTTTCGCTGATTTAAATATAATGCAAAAAAATATACAATAAGAAAACCCAGTCCCAAACTATACAAAGAAATAATTTCACATTCAGTAAAACTAATTGTCCATTAGGTTACTGTGAAATTCAATTTACATGTATAATATTATATAATACAATATAATATATTATATAATACAATGTATGATATTATAAAATATAATATATAATATCATATAATACAATGCATGATACGGTTTTCAAACAGGTTTTATACTGTTAAGTTTCATACAAGGTCCAAAACGGATAAAGGCTTAACAAGATATAACGAGCCTCATACACGAGATGTGTCACTCCGACTACAGCCTCCAACCCAATACCAAGTGCAAGTCCCGGCCAACCCCGCAACTCTAAGCCGAAGGTCCGTCTTGAATCCCTCTCCCCATACCACGTGACAAATGCTGATAAAAACTGCTGGAACACCATTAACAGGTGTAAAGAAGAAAACCATCATACTGTCTTTTATATAAAATAGGATGAAAGGAAGGTTGGGGGTGGTGAGTACTGCACGATGAACCTTTGATACATTTGTTTGTGAAATAGCCCATTTATGACATTAAAGGACATAAATTAGCATTAATTGCAGTACGCAGCTATCAGGTTTTAGTGTCGCTCGCTATTCAAGAGACAAATTGTAGGTTCCTATAGAGCCTATTCATGCGTCACTTAGAGGAAAGGTTTAGGACACAGCATTATACGTATTCGTTAGCTTGTTATTGTGGTTTTAATTTGCATATCGTGGTTTTCAAGATACCTAAGTTCATGGAAACGCAATTATCTCAGATATAACTGTGCCCATTATTTAAACGTTCTTTCAAGGTTGAAGCATATGAGAGTTAAGAATTAAGCAAGCAAAATGCTTAAGTTATTTGTCATTGTACTTTCTGTGCTCTCTCTGACACTGGGTGGGTATTTGCCACCTGAAAATGACTCTGGGTACGAGTCTCAGCGGTGCGGATGTGACGAAACTTCAATGTCTGCGATAGAGGAACGACTCTCTAGATTGGAGGCGCAAACAAGCCAGTACAGGGATCAGCTTGACGTTCTTCACAGAGGTGGGTTACTGTAAAATCACTTATTTTCGTAGACATTAAATTTCGTTGACTATGTGCCTACGGGAATTTCGTGGGTACATTTATCTATTTTGTAGAAAACGTGAGGTTTATATATTAGACAAGTTTTCGTGGGGATTAATATTCGGGGATAAAAACCCACCACGAAATCGACGAAAATCAGTGTCCTCCGAAAATTAGTGATTTCACAGTAGGCATTTTAAAAGAGAAATATTAGTTGTACTATACTACTATTGTTTCTTTTTGCAAAAATATACCAGTTCCTTGTGTAATTTGAATCAAATGTATCCGGTACGTTGCTTTGACCGAAAAACTGCCGCATTTTAAAAAAAAAGATCAACAACCTTATATATAATAAGAAGGTAGGTAACTTGTTCTATTGAAAGCTTACTTCATGTCGTTCCAATTGCCGTAACTCCTTTGAAAGCAGTGATTTTATTTTATAAAATTGGCCTTATATTGTGTGGAAGGGATGAATAAAGACATACAGAGACGAAAAACACCCCCTTGCTTGAGGAATCGCCCTAAATTTTTCGTGAAGTCGAAACTGCGGTAGAGATCTCGCCAGTCTCTCCCGTGTAAAACTATATGCAGATGTACTGATGAAAGAAACAAATAAACCTAAAATTAACAGTTGTGCTGACCTGAAAGCCATTTTTTAAGAAGATTCTACATCAGCAATGTCACCGAGACGCTCGACAGAAACTGTAGGGAATCCGCAGTTTAAACCTAGCTGTTCAATGGTCAAGGTCGATTCGGATGAATTTTTAAAAAGGCAGAAAAAAGGCTGTATAAGATAAAATATAAAACAACAAGCATTAATTTAGGTTTATTTGTTTCTTTTATCAGTATCTGTCCATACAATTCAATACTGATATTGTAGCTTTAGTTTTTCTTTAGTTTTACACAGGAGAGATTGGCGAGATTCCGTCGGTCAGATCTTTTCCGACCAAACTTTTTTTCGACTACGAAAAAACAATTTATAAGGTCATTTTTATATAAATGGGTAGCAGCAAACCAGGTACCTTTGATTGAATTAGATTGGGGACATTTCCTATAAAACGCAGACTTTTTTTTTAAATGTGTTGTAATATTTTCATGTTGAATGTAAAGCCAAAATCATAAGTCGTTATTCCGCTAACAAAAAATAGGGTTGGTCGTTCGGCAAAACTTTTTTTTTATTGTTCATTTTTTTCTCCTTATTTATTTTAGAGGATAGAGGATTTGGAGAAAAACAAGGAGTTGCAACTTGATAACCCGAATGCTAGGAAAAAGTTAGCGGTCAGTTTGAGAAAAACATATAGAGTCGGTCCGGTTAGTGGAAAAAAAATGTACGCCTAACTTAACTCACATATAAATGACATGGGTTTTCGTGGTATAAGTAGTAAAACTATGGAGGACAATCGCTGTCAAAATAACATCACGTTATCTTCCATGATTAAAATTTAAGCTATGCGTTTGGCATTGTTCAAATGTGTTCAAACTGATTCTTACATTTCAATGCAGTTATCGGACTTTCTTAAACACGCAGTCAAAAAAAAATGATAATAATAAAATAAAAAAAATCCACTTCAATTGTATGTTTTCCATTTGGATTCTTGTTACCTTTTCGTTACATGAAACAATGCGTTTAGGACGCTGCCGTAAAGTAAACTTTAGCCATATGGACGGCCAAATGAAAGATTTTGCATAAATTTCAACCTGGGTCCAAACCTATGGAGTCGCTGAAATACAATAAAACCTCGCTATTTAGACCGAAATATTAGAACATGTGTGTGTTTGTTTGTAAACATAGTATGTGTTGCAATCTAGTTTGTATTCAGAATCACTATTTATCAATAAAATATTCGGCTTTTTAAAAAACTATATGATAAAAATATGAGTAAATACGTCAAAGGTGCAATGAAAACGAATTTAAATTTGAAAAGAAAAAAGAAACAGTGATAAATGTCCGTCATTTTTGTTTGTTTCTAAAACTTGTGTCGTCATCTGTACCAACACATTTTTTTCTGCCAAATAACTTTTCGTTTGCTTCCATTCAGGTTTCTAAAGTAAATTCTATTTAGATGCCAGCACCATAAATTTACCAAAATGACAATTTATAACTTACAAATAAACGTCTGGCACACTAAAAATACTGATAGAAGGGACTCTCTATACTAACATTTTAAAATGTGTCATATCTCGTCTAGGAACAAGCCACAATCTCACTTACAAATAAAAGTCTGGCACATTTAAAAATACTGATGGAAAGGACACTCTTTACTAACATTTTAGAAAAGTGTCATATCTCGTTCAGGAACCAGAGGAATCTCAGAAAATACCCTTTGTTTACACAAGATGGCCATATTTTACAAATGTAAAGCTGCCTAATGAGGCATCGCGGTGTAATAGAATGCTAATTTCCTTTTGCATATTAAAAGCGAAAAAGCGAATGGTTTCATTTCGTACCACCTCACTTATTCACTGAATATTTTCAGGTATTGCTTTGTAACTACTATTACTTATAAGTTATATTATTACTTTTTTCTTTGAACTTTGAAAATTCGGAGATTATTGTTTTACCTGTTGCTGCATTTTCTTTATTTTTTTTATTTTTGCTTTTGTTTTTCCCTCAGTCATGATTAAAAATATAAATACAATTATAATCATCTAATATACCATATCCGATGTTATATAACACATTTATATATGAAACTGAATGTATATTTACTTTATAATTGTAACAGAGAAGAGACAGGCAAACGGGGATATCTTCGCTTTTTCGACATACCTCTCGCATTCTCTGCTTAGACTGAATCAAGGAGATGTTGTCAAATACGACAAAACACTCTTAAACGAAGGCTCGGCTTATGATCCGGCCACGGGGAAATTCACTGTCCCAGTAGACGGAATCTACATGTTTTCCTTCATTATTGAAACCAAGCATCAGGTAAGTGTTTGTTGTTGTTGTTTTTTGTGGTTGTTTTTTTAAAAATCGTGAAATTCGTTAAATTTCAAAATAAAAATGTCACACTTCATTGAAATCTCATGATTAATCCTTCCGTTTGTCTATTTCTGAAATATACATTTTGCGTTACATTTGCAATACATTATGCGCGATAAAGGATAAAAACTAGTGAATCTTTCCAAGAAATGTTTAAGCTTCTTTTTATTTAATTTTAAAGCTAACGAAATTTTAAATGATTATAAAAATTTGATTGTACAATGAAAGCAACAATTATCCTTTATTTGAACAGACCGATGTTGCTGTGAAGTTGGTAATAGACGGTGTAAACGAACTTGATGCTGTTGTTGAACCTGAACACAACGAGCAAAATCTGCAGGTACCCGTTCAGCTAGTTGTACTTCCTTCCGATTAATCGTATCACTTTATTGTGGGGGCACTGTGGCCAGATGGTAGCGTACATTACTAAACGAAGGCTGTGGGTTCGAAACAAGTAAGGGACTAGAATCTTTCATTACTTTTTCGGGTTGAAAGTAGTTATCCAATTATCGTAGAGAAGAATTAGTATACGTTTTTTCCTGAAGGCATGAAAAGAAATGAGTGACAAGATTTAAGTGATTTGTCTCAATATTGACCTATATTTCTAATGGCAGATCAAGGGCGTTATTTCACATTTGCAGTTGTTGTTTTTTTTACTATGTAGACAGAGCTTTGCATGATTATAGAGATTCAAACTAGAAACAAATTTATGGGATAAAAAATGAGGTTCTCCACGCTACTTTTTTAGTTATCTGCTCCTGAATATGATTTTTTTTCTCTTTTCTGTAATTTCCAAGGGCAGATAACTTAAAGTGTAAAAACCGCGCAGCCTTGTGAACACAACTCCTCCTAAGTTTCTGAATGGATCTTTATGAAATTTGGTCAATGTCATAACTATAACGGGAAAATATGCATAAAGCAGGGATTTTCTGGTTCAGCGATTTTTGCAATAGTTATGTTTTTCGAAACTTGGTCTCTATAGCATATTAAATTTAGGACGCAACTCCTAAGTTTCCGAATTGATCTTGATCAATGACATAACTATAACGGGTAGAAGTGCATAAAACAGGAATCATCCGGTTCAGTATTTTTACAAGAGTAATGTTCAGGTGGAAAAAAAGGATGTGACACTGCATTTGACCTACTTTCATATCGGAAGCCTCTATAATCTTGATCTTTATATTTTGTGGCAGCGTATATTGTGGCGACACTGGCACTCTCATAATTATGACGTCATATACGTTTAAACCGTGCATATAACGAAAAATAACGCATGCCATAATTATGCCGTCTATGTTTATCGTTTCAGGATGTACGTTATTTATTTGTTTTAACTGTGCATATATCAGGAAATAACGCACGCTCGAATCTTCTCTGTCTATATAGCATATTTTTATCGTGTCAGAATACTTCGTAACGCATTTTTTTTTCTTTTCAGGGCGGTAACGTAGGCTTGGTGAAGATGACAGAAGGACAGAAGGCGTGGGTGTCGGTCTACAACACAAATGGCCAGTGGCTTGAGGGAGCAGACACGTACCGATTCACCACATTCGCCGGGGTTCTTCTTCATCCATTGTTCGGGAGTGGAGCCGGCGCCGTTGTCGGATAAACATATAAGAAAAAAAATACTTGTAATCTATGGAACAGGGGAGTGTTCCGGGATAACGTAAAACTACGGATCCCGAAGTACCATACTAATAAGATGCTTTGTCGCTAATATGCCATGTCCCTTTTCGCACATTCAATTTTAAAATAACACTTTTGATTTTATATTATCAAAGTATTGCAGTGATAAAACAATTATTGTAATTAATAATACATGTTTTTATAAAATGCAGATATGCTAAACATCATTTTTGGGGCACGTTTTCACATTTGTGGAGTTGGAATTTATTGCACGAATTACTTTTGTACGTTAGGCAAACAAATGTTTCGTTTCTGGTCTCCCGACCGACCCCCTTTTTAACGACCGACCGTAAAATTGTTTATTTTTTTACCTTTTTGCCTTTAAAAAATATATCCCCTTTTTTTACCTTTTGTTTCATGTAAAAAAATGTAAATACAAAAGTAAAATCCCGACCTACCGACTCTTTTTTATTTGCTGAATACCAGACACGATTTTTGTTTTGGCCTTACGGACTTCAGTAATTTTATGAATACATGATTTGCATCTTCAGTCCCTCTTACCTTTTTTTCGTTTTTACAAAGTAAACCATTATAACCTCTCGGAGCCCGCCTCGCGGAGTCCGAAGATTTTGCAAACCGTAAGGGTGTATCTCTCTTCTCTCTCTCCCTCTCTCTCTGGCATAGATCAAGATTGGTAGCCTATCATATGTTTGTCAAACAATAAGCAGGGGCCAGTCGTGGACTACAAATCTCTCAGCCCCTCACCGCTGTGGTTCGAATCCCGGTAGGGACTTCGGATTTTTCATGTGAGGAAGCCTTCCAGCTGGCTTGCGGTAGGTCGGTGGTTCTATCGGGGTACCTCTGTGTACTCGGGGTCTTCCTCCACCTGTAATTAGCTGGACGTCGCTATATGATTGAAATACTATCGCAGCGACGGTAAACCCCAATACAACAATAACAAACAATAAGTATGATAGTATTAAAATGATATATTAGAAAAGTAAAAAACAAAACAAAAACATTCATGTCAATGAAAAGAATAATTTCATTTTACTCATTGCAAGTTATGTTTGCCTACAGTGTTGTGCAGGCTCTTTTGTTAGTAAATTTCAGTTCAATGAATGTTTAATAAAACAGCTCTATACTTAAATGTAATTGGTCTGTATTTTAGTTATCATCGCAAATATGACTGGATTTAGTTGGGTATGACTAGTTATAACAACGGCCATCGCACTAACAGAAGATTCCTGGTGTTTTTTGAGTCAGTATCTCAAAGGTCAAGGTCACAAGGCCATGTGATGAAGTCTCACAAACACTGTTTTTATAGATTTCTTGTCTTAGTGCATGACAATCTGGATTTCATTCTTCCTGAGCTATTACCTAGCAATCAATTATTTCTTGTAAAGGGTTTTTAAATCGGGAATGTTTTCTTTTTCCATATATTTCTTTTCCATATCAACCAGGTAGGAAAGTATTTAGGAAATTTCTTAAAGTAAGGTTTGTACCTGGAATGCGTTCAGTATGTCAACCCGTATGCAACCGGTCGCTTACAGTCAGCTATGGAGTTGTCTTAGGACCATGTACCATGCTACTCACGTGCACCTTGTGTTGTACAGAGGTATACGTGAACATCGTGGTTTATGACTCTCAGACAGCTGACTGTACGTGAACGGTTGCATACAGTTCGGCATACTGAACGTACGCCATCTTAATCATTTAACCAAAACACACAGCTCTGCGAATGTCACAAGGTGGGGCCAATAACACATGGGTTGAATATACAGCGAGATATAGGTATGGATTAAATTCACATGCAATCCAATGACCTTCGACAACCTCTGCCTGAGGATTTCATATAAAATATTTGAGGCGTGTTGTGGTCGACGAACAGGGTAATCAAAACAGACAAAAAGTTGCAGTCATACATTTACGTTTTCTTTGTGAACCACAAAACTTAGTCTTGCACCACCCGGTTGCATATAAATCAACGGAAAACTATATCGCAACTTACTGATACATTTTGTGAAAGTAAGGCACCCCTGGACCTGGTGTGGCAATAAACACGAACATGCTCTGATTATCATTTTTTTTATTCATTTCAGCCAAGTGAGGAAAATATACATATGTACAATAAATTAGATGTATTCCTGACAAAATGACAAAACATAAATAAACCTGGCGTAATCTTGCTGAAATGTTTTCATAAAGACTAAACATTCTAAATATCATGTAACAACTTCCATACATCATGTAGTGTGTCGTTCTCGACTCGATCACCTCACAAATTTACTTGCTTTAAACATTTATGCATGGCGTGGACATGCTACTGTAATTTATACCCCAAAACACAGTTTAAACATGGGAAAAAAACAGTACCTGGTTAGCCTTCATTTTATTTTTCCTCACTTAGGATCAATGTTGAAAATACAACATACACTTAAAAAAAACGTTGCTCATTTTTACAGAAAACCGACTACATTGTATACTCAAATATACCATGCTTGTATATTCACTTAACAAAATTCAAGAGTACTGAAATGAACGCGTACTGTTCAATGCCAGCGATATAAACATTTACTGAAATTTTGATGGACAAGATATGAATGTAAAAATCTAAAATGAAGAAGAAAAAAAAAAAGATGAAACAGAACTTTTTAATATTTCTCTCATGCCTTAATCTTGATGAAAACGAAATGTTAAAAGGTACCTAACATACAATATATGGACAAGAAAAATATAAGAACGATAATAATAGCATTTTATGAAAAAGACCATGTTGGCCCTGTCTGCTCATTTGTCTACCATTGCTCTTAACCCTTTCCCTCATATAGACTCATTTTGATGCACTCAATAGGTACCACATAAAGCCTGATCTGCAGAAAGCCAAACTCAAACCTTACCAAATTTAATTGTAAAATCCTCATTACCAGACCACTAAGGAGCAGCGAACAGCATAAAACCTGATCAGCCCGCAGGCTGATCTGGTTTTATGCTGTTCGCATAGGCCTTTTCATGGTTTCCTCTATGAGGGAAAGTGTTAAGGTAATCCATCCATTATAAAATTGTGATCACGGTCCATCAAGTGATCAAAGACTTCGAGAAAAAGGGTCAATAACTCCAAGTCTAGTGGATGCTTGCATCTGCACTTAAGTTATTTAAAGCATTTGAAGGACCATGATTATAAATTTAATGATAGATGGATTACCTTAATTTGTCATCCCTGACCTGTTATCTGCAATAATTTATCATATAAATAAAATTGGCCAGAACATAAGGGCCATACACATATATATATATATAGTCTCCAGAATTCATCACGGTTGCTTGTGACATCTGACATTTTTGTATATTTCAAGGGCAATAACTGTTTGCCTTATGGGGATAATAAGCCATGAATGAAGTTGGCCGAGACACATGGGCTATAAACAGTTTCCAATATTGGTCAATTTTATTGTAGACAACTGATGGTCAACAGACAACCAACTAACCAAATAGCTTACCCTGTCCACTCATGGTCAGGTGAGCTAGAAATCATCTTCCAAAAACAGAACAATACAAAACAAAAACACGGAATGTATGACTAAAAAGATTCTATTTATAACACTTTCTGCTTGTAAGAAAAGTATTCCCATAGCGTCCATTAAAGCCAGAGGGGTCAGCAGCATATATAAAAAGAAGGCTTATGTGCCCTTCTAGCTTTCAAATGGATGATATATAGTAAACGGGATAATCAATAAATATACGTTAATTGCATTCTCAGAAACTCTCATCCTTTTTCTCAATTAGTCCACTTATTTTAGCTGGTATAAGGGTTTATCTAGTATAAACTCAATTGTGTTCTGCTTGATGTATAAACGTATCATATAAATGGCGATAAACACGCAAGTGGTTCACACAACGAAAATTCCTTTGGTTGACATGACAGAGTTCTGCGTTGATCAAATTGATTTTAACAACTTCAGTGAAGAACCACCCAAGGATCATGTATGCAAAGTTTCTTATCTACCTAGACACTACTATGATTGAAATAAATTGTCAAGATAGCACTTAATTATTCTTTCAATATCGCTTTATCATTTAACACTACTATCTTATAATAACATCTGGTACATCTTTTGAGCAAATACATAAAAATCTCTGACACTCCTGTAACCCTTTTACGACTAGTACCCAATCTCATTTCAAGCTAACGGAGAAAAGAGTGAAAAATGTTCATGAATGATTAATCCAATCATTCACAATAGGAGACATTTTTTTATCATTTTCATTGTGATAAAGTATTCTACAATCCCATTCCTAAGTAAATTGCAATAGCTAATTGCTTGTGGTGCTTTCAGATGAGATATTTGAGGCAAATAATTGACAACGCATCAAAAGAAATAGAGAGTGATCACAATAGCCCATGGTGAGCTAAATTAAATGAATGACTTCTCTTAACCAGAAACCATGGCACTTTACCAGTTTAGTAACCAAGGTCTTTTGTACAGTAAAGCAGAGAAGAATAAGCATTTTATGAAACTGATTTATGAGTAAAATAATCTCTATACCTCTGTCAAAAGGACATAACATTTGACTTTTAAGTCCATGACTTCTGCCTTGGTCTTACAAATACAGAATTTAAAAGAGTGAAAATAATGACTCAATTTTACCTAACATCTACATATTCTTGAAGTAATGATGCAAAGATAAATAAATTGTTTTTTCTAAACACAGAAAACAAAACAATGCAAAAACTAACATACATGTATGGCAGTTTTTTATAAGCACTCATGCAGCAAAACCTCGTCAAACCAAACTCATCACATTTTCCCTTTTAACTGAGAATAAAATGCTTGGTCAGATTTATTTTTAAAGCTATGTTAGCTCATTTAATCCTGTCCCCATGTTATAAATTTATATACATATGCTTTTTATTTTCTTAAATGTACATTTCTCACTTTCCATCAGCTGATGATCAGCTTTTTTTCAACTATATGCAAATCAGTACAAAAAATCATCAAAAGCATCTCAAAAGAGCATGTGCATTTCAGAGAGACACAATCTCTTATTTCATGAAGGAATTGACATAAAGTATTACGAATCATCAAGTGCTGTGCATGAAATTCATAATTATATGTGCTTATTATATTGTTACAAGTATATTGTTTTTATCAAAAGGCAATTTTCACAAACCTCATTTGGAATGCATGCACACCGAAATGTCAACCTCTTTTTTTTTTTAAATCTGATGGATCATATATCAAATATTTCAGCTAAGTCCAGACTTTGGCTACAAATATTCCAGCTAAGTCCAGACTTTGGCTACAAATATTTCAGCTAAGTCCAGACTTTGGCTACAAATATTTTTTTAATTTTAAAATTCAGCTTCAACCTAAAAATTTGGCAACAAATATTACAGATAAAATTTTGGGCTCAGCCCTACAGATTCTAGCTTAACAAGGTTCTACTGTATGAAACAGGCGTGCAGTGTAGTCTCCCCAAACTTATCCTAAAAAGTTCAAGCATTTGCAAGCATAGATAAACATAATGATGTGCTTTTCTGCTAATATAAATGTAATCCTTTACCGCTTAGATACACTTTGAAAAATGTATCATTTAAGACCATAAAAAGCAAGAATCAGCAACTAACCCTTTTACACCTCATTATTGACTTGTTTTAATGCATTTGGCAAACAGAGCAGATCCAGTTTCCAGGAGCCGTCTGACCAAGGTCCCCTTTGTTTGCTCATACAATCTTGCAGCTCAGATTCTGAATGTGTACACAGCAAAGAAAAAAACAACATTGTTTCATAATTTCAGTTCAGTTAATTTATAATCATCCAAGTCATAAATTTATAAATGAATATTCATAAGGTTAAGGGTCAAATGTGAACAAGGAACTTGATCATACAGGTACTGGTGAACAGCAAATTGTACAGATAAACTTGATGTGCCTGCGGGAAAGGATGGGACGATTTTATTATTCACCTCCAGACCAAAATCTTCCTATACTGAAAATTATCTTTTTCAACTCCTGAGTACTAAAATCAGTCTCACTGAATATATCTTAAGTGTAATCGTAATCTCATATTTCTGTAATCACATATGACTTATAACCAAATATCTACTAGCTATGACAAATTCAGAGTTAGAAACTGAATTTGGATAATATGCATAGCCTGATCATCACAATATCACTCAGTGCAAAGAAAAAATCAGTATGCATACAGCTATTGTTGTTTCAGAGTTAACTATCTGAGCTAAATACCAATGTCTGGCTAATTACAGGTGGAGAAAGACCCTGAAGGAAGAACCATCTAGAAGTATTACTGTAGGTGATAAATACCCCTGCATACCATTTGACACAGATTGAGGCTTATAATTCTTACAAAATCCATGACAAAGTTAACTGCACTTGTCTGCTGATTGGTCTTCTCATGATAAATCATTATTCCAAGTGTGAAGGCATTATCAACTACAGTTACCAAACTTTGTGTAATGTGGAGTGTAGGACAGGACAGGACGGGATGGGACACAAATGTGATAGGACAAGCGTGATTCCTATATAACCCCACTTCACCGTCTGAAACGGGGGTACCGGCTACATTAGGTGAATCGGGAGTACAACCATCTACTGCAATCTGATCAAGTTTGCACAATTTACAAAATGGTAAAAACTTGAAATATAAATTAGGAACATTTCTATTGGCTACTCTGGAAAAGGACATTTTTATACAAGATAACCAATTTGTTAAAAGCAAGAGTGTTCTTTGGAACTCAGGTGTCACCTGCTGAAGCATGACGGAAAAAATGTGACGGACAGACAGTTGATGAAAAAATGATCTCTATGTGTCACCTCTGCTTAAAGCAGGTGAAACAAAAAAGTCTAAATGAAGAACGAAGAAATAAAAAGTATATGTAAACAAAAATACCTTACTTGAAACAGAAATACTTCATTCACTTCTTCTAGGCATTAGATTTTTTATATACATGGATATCTTTAAAAAAAAATCTTAATATTAAAGCCTTGACAACTTCTCAGTATGCTAAGACTATTCTCTTACAAAACTAAGCCTTTATTGGTTAACATACCATAAGCATAAAAACATAAATATAATTATTACATTAAACCAAAAGTGCTTCTGTTGATTTTGTTTTATGTATATATAAAAATGACTGAGCAGCAAATCCAAGGCAACCAATAAACTTTCCAACAAAAACACATTTTCTGGCAGTTTTATTACAAATCAAGATGGGATTTTCTGCACACAGATAATTAAAATTTATGATTTTTTGAACACAGATAATTAAAATGTTGGTGAAACACGGGCATTTTCTACCAATATCAGATAGTTAAATGTCATTATTATACCTCCCATCTCATATAATGTATCAAAAAAGAACTAAGAACAAGAACTGTCAGTGAATATTGGACACCAAAATGCACTTAGAAATTCCCTTTTCGCACTTCTTCGCTTATTATAAGAAAAACATATTGAAAAAAAATAGCTGATTAATATATTAATTCAATGTTTCTTACATATCAAATAACAAAAACAATATATGAAAAGTAGACCAATAAAGAATCCCAAACAATCTCTCAACTTCCCTCTGTAAAAAACAAACACCCAGAAAATGAATAGCCTTTTTGTGTGTGTATGTGTTTTTTTTCTTCCTTTTCTTTGCATTTTTTGAAAATGAAAACCAAATATTTACATCACTGATTTTTATGTACATGACTTCTGTGAACTAAACATGAAAATAAATTGATGTATCACTTGTGTCTAGGAATTACTTTTTTGCCTTTGGTCTCTTTCCTTTCACTATCTTTGGTTTGTTTTTGATTGTTCCTGTCTTCCTTTTGGAACTCTGAAATAAGAAAAAAAAAGTTTTCTTAAACAGAACAAATATACCATACCCATCCTATCTTAAAACTTCTAAATTGGACTTACCCTTTCTTCATTTTGGATTGTACCATTAGCTGTTAATGAGGTTGCTTGCAGGAAATTTATTGACTGAATAGTGTACTGTGCAGACCATGATCTGGCTGCATGGATGTGCACTGCAGTGGTCACAAAGGCAGTCACAAGTGCCCACAGTATTGTAAGGGTGAAAGAAAATGAATTGAAGAGTATTTCAAAGTCAATAAAATCTAAGAAGGCCATGAAGTTCCTGCTCACCTGATGACATTTTGTTTAAAGTAGTCATGTTTTTTGATGAGCTGAATAAATGTAACAATACTGGTTGAAAATCAACCATAGAAAAATGTGCCAAAACATTTGGCCAAGAGGAAATAAATTCATAGAAGGAAATCTAATTTTTGCAAATATGCAGTAAGCAAGCTCTTAGTAGAGGGTTTCCACAGAAAATACACCTTTTCTGTTTTTATCAGTGAATATTTAAGCCTTGCCTTTCCTACTAATGATTGGGTAATCTTCTCAAACAGAAAAAGAAAACATAAAACAAAGAATTATTTTTTGCAAACCAGGTCAACCATTGTAGCTACAGGATAGTCTTTAAATCAATTCAAACACATCTCTGAACACCAGAAAGGTTCATGTCTGTGAAGACTGCAAATTCTTCTCCTTTGCATGTGGACAATTGTAGGTAAGAATCTTCTTCATAAATTTTAATTACTAAAAGTGATACTGAACAGTTTTATCTTTCCAGGCTAAAATGTATCTGAACTTTTCAGTGGGAATTCAATGTCAAAATGTCTAACACTGACCCATGTTGACCTAATCAATTTTCTAGATTGTTTCAATTGCAAATTAGATACAAACTTTTAGCTGAATTTTACAAAATACAAACATTTCTACTGTTTATATATTGAAATTGCACTGTCTGAGAGAGAGATAAAGTCCCAAGCAATCAAACTTTGGTTTGAAACTTTTGTAACTTCTACAATTCCAAAAAACAACCCTTTAGTCATACCTTCTTTTTTGTGTTGCGCTTGGATTTCTTTACAGGTTTGATAGGTTTTCCTTTCTCTCGATTTTCCAGATCCTTGACTTTGTATATCCGGACAAGCCAGTGCTCCGAGGTATACGCCTCCTCCAGGTGGGTTAAGTCGAAGTCCTTGTTGCCAATCTCCACTCCTCGAGTTCTGTCATAGCCCGGGGGACTTCGGAAATCCAGCTGTGTGTATACAACATATAGTGGATATTATATGTTGGTTACATCTTAATTTTTTTTTTCAGAAATGGCCATAGAATTTATTCATGAGCTGCAAAGCATATCCTTGATTTAATCATTTTAACAATTCTGTAAGATAGATCACTCAATTACAAATATTTCTTAGTTAACAAAATCCATCTCAAATTGTTCTTTCATGAATAAAAATCATTTTGGGACTTTGCCTGCTTGCTTTTTACTGTAATAATATTGTCAAAGAAGTGGCATTATACCACAACTAGTCACATTATCCTGGCACAGTGCTGAAATGTTCTGTAACCACCCATATGTACTGTCAGTAACAAGCAAAACAGCATAACCATCTGTAAACACTAAGAAAGTTACGGCCACCAATAACCCATTTTGGCCACTCTTAATCCTCAACCAACAACAGTTTATATATTCCCTTAAAGTTTTGACACACAGCTGTCTCTAAAGGAAACTTACACTCCAACTACCGGAAGAACAACTTTCTTCAAAATATGATAAAGACTTGAGGAAATTCTCAACTTGAGATGCTTTGTGAAACTTCTTTAACCCTTTCCCTCATAGAGGACACCAGGAAAAGACCAATGCGAACAGCATAAAACCAGATCAGCCTGTGAGTAACTCGCAGGCTGATCAGGTTTTATGCTGTTCGCTGCTCCTCAGAGGTCTGGAAATGAGAATTTTGTAATTATTCCTATTCATGTTTTTTTATTGTAATAAGCTATAGGAAATGTTTGTATTTTATATCCGAAACAGTACCTATCTCATTTTGACGTTATAAATAGTACGCATAATGTCTGCACTTTCCCGCTTTTTTGACGTTACGTTATTCATGGTGACGTCGTTTCCGTTGTTTATGTTTGAAAGTTATTGTTATCCTGATGAAGGTGTTAGCCGAAACATTGAAGTAATAACAAATAATATTTTTTCCTACGTGTTGTCGTTGATTTTTTCCAAACTGTAATTAAATTTGGTAAGGTTTAACTGTGGTTTTCTGCAGATCAGGCTTTATGTGGTACCTACTGAGTGCGTCAAAATGAGTCTATATAAGGGAAAGGGTTAAAACAAAAGGGCAATGGTGGCCCTTTGTCACTCATCAGAGTACCATCAGCTGTAATTAAAACCATAAAGGTCACTTAAAATTTCACATGGTGACCCTTTTCTGTTGGTTTCAGTTAGTATTTAAGCCATTATAGTAGAAGGCCATTAGGTGAGCTAAAAACATAATAGCTCTGGATTTAATCATAACACTCATTGGCACGTAGTACTGAAACTGATTGCAAATGCCTATAGTTTGGTTAATCCTAGTACATAAGCATTGATAATTTTTGATAAATTTTGGTGTTAATTGATTGCCTGATTATCACTTAAAGCACACCTGTAGTTCTCCAAACCGATAGTAGGACAATTTATACATTAGGCAGTTCAGGAGAGTTTTTGAGCCAGAGGCGTCCACCCGGAATTCCCCCTGTGGTGTGAAGTAGTCAGATTCCTGAAATTAAAACATTTATATAATTATCATTTTTATCAATTGATTATTAATGACTTGCACCAGAATAAGAAGGGTAATGGTTAAACAATGTTTGTTTAACAACAGACTTAAAAGAGGTCGCCTAAGAATAATAGATTGACTTGCATGTGACATGACTTTCTATGATTTTGTTCTTACCAGGGAAACCTAGGTTTCTGTGAATTCTGGAAATATATAAATTGTGGACATTAAGAACAAAACTTGGTTAAGCCATTTCTATAAGACATAAGAATTTTCAAAATATCTCAAAGCATGACAAAGTTAAGAGGCACAGGATTTCATAGGGTCACCTGTAGAAAAACTGTTTAACAAATCCTATAATGGATGGTTCCTAAACTGTCACTCAATTATGTTTACATAAACCGGCTTATTCCAACCAGTGTAAGTGTGAAGTAGATGGTGAATGACTGACCTACTCTGCTCAAAAGAACATGTGCTTTTTGTTTATAATACTGTTTATGAGCACTTGACCTAGGTATAAATAGAAACTGTCGAAATATCAATCGGGGGAGAGTCACAAACAAATTGTGGAACCGTCCATACATGTTTCTTACATGTAGTTCAAGTAATTCAACATCCAGACTTTCCAGGTATAGCCATTTTCTGTAAGAACTTACCTCTAATATCTTTTGGGTGCTCGCCCTCTGCAATGCGGACCATCCACAAGAACTTGTTTATGTCATCTCCTGAATATCCGATCACACCTCCGAAGATCACAAGCACGTAATTCACGTCCAGGGCTCGCATGATGTCATAGGCTGCACTTTCATTAGAAGACATGGCTTTACCAACCTGCAGAACACACACAAAATATGGATTGAAAATGAAGCTCAGCAAAAGAATATATGAAAGCTCTGTAAAGCAGTACGATAAGAACCATAAAATAAAGGAATTGTTTGTGTATTTTCATTTTCAGCGACACTTGTATATCATAAATAGAGGATAGTTGTTTTTATGGAAGATGCAATATTTAGTTCATCCTGTGGACAATGAAAATTGTATTCTCAAAAGATGAAATAAAATATTGCATCTTCCACATTAAAAGAAAAGGAACAAAAAAGAACACACAATTGTATTTTCCCCCACAAAAGAAAAAAAAAGAAAAAAATTTAAGCTTGAAAGAGCGATGTATTTTCATCATAAAATTATATAAATATAATTTGTATCTATATTGCAGTAATAGAATCAAAAGTATAAAATAATGAAGACTATTATGCTTAATATTATTTACAACTTTAATGACCTATGTTCAAAATCTATCGTTCAATTTACATGACATATGAATATAATTATTCATTAATTTTGTATCTGTATAGTGATTAATGCAAACATTACCATGAGGATCATTTAAGTAATTTTATACAAATTTATCCTTATGAATATTCATCCACAAGTTTATGTCGTGATGAATATTAATTGACACAACTTTTCTGAGATTTTTCTTTGCCATACAGATATTGTAGAATCTGAGTTTCAAAAGTGTAAAGGGTTTTTTCTACTCAATATCATTTACAATCTTTAATGACCTGCGCAACTTTAAATTTGCAGGATTTATGGAATATGATAATTAAAGGGTAATAAAAATCATAATCTAGTATGATCAAAAATAGCATTTGGGCTTTAATAAACATCCATTTACAAAATAAAACAGGGCATTATATTCTCACAAAGTCATCAATCTTGAAAAATACTTTTGGCGTTACGCTCACCTCATGCGTGCCACAAGATGGACCATTTATAGATATGGGGTCAAAACCAAATCCTAAATTTAATTCTCAGTAAAGCATAATAAAGAGAATCTCTTCATAGATATGATTTTCATTATTAGTGTACATATATCTAAATATTACTAATAAATCTTGGCAATAAATCATCAACAACTTCAAATAACATTACTGTCTGGATAAGCTACATACCAGAGCAATATGACTGTTATTCCACGTGTTATTATCCACTAGTGTGGTTTTGTTGCCCATGCCAGCTATCTGGTAGCCATAGTCCCACCAGGACATGACCCGTGCCTTGTCATCAGTGTTTTGTCTCAGCCAGTAGTAGGCCTCTCGGAAGTCATCAAGTATAGTTCTGCTCCTAGAATGTTTTACGAAAAGCTGACATAAGTTAAATATGAAAAACACTATATCATATTGTACATATTGTAATCTGAAGTTTTTATCATCTTGATTAAATCAATAGGAATGTGTAACTGACACTGTGAAGTCTCTGGTTTATGTCACCTCTTAGCACAGATTTCTTAGTAACAGCCAAGTCAGAACCTTGCCAGTTAAGATTCTGAACCTTTGAACCAACATTGCTAAGTAAAAAGGGGCATAACCCTTGAAAAGTATGTGAGAGAATTGCCTCAAGCTGGTGCAGACCTTCTCAAATGCAAATAAATACAAATTTCAAAGCTGTTCCTTTAAGGCTTCACAAGACATTAAACATTTTGTAAAACAGAACAAGCATAAATCTAAATTCCATAACTGAAATGGTGCAAAAACTCCCCTAAAAGTTATGTGTACAAAGCTTCATTAACAAGAGCTGTCAGAAGACAGTACGCTCAACAATTCAAAATGCTTGTTGGTAAATCAAATGAAATCTATTTCAATTCTTGCCCTTCACATAACCTGTACATGATAATAGTCAAAAATGATAAACCTTGATAGTCTGATACCCCATAATATTTTTATGATGTCTAAAATCAATCCCATGCCTAGTTACTGAGATATAAGCACAATAACACTGTGCATGCAAAACTTCCAACTACAAATCCAAGTTTGAAAAGGGCCATATTTGCATAAAATTCAGTCCAAAAGTTATCCTCCTTAGTTTTCTGATGCCCCTGAAGACACTCCTCAACTTTCTAGTCAATTCCACAAGCAATTTCTGAGATATAAGCTGGATAGTAGCTTGAATGCAAAAATTTAACCAAAATTCTAAGTTAAAAGGGGGTCATAATTTTTAATATATTCCATCAAGTGTTATCTTCCTTTATAGTATGATACCCCTAAACATATAAAAGATGTTTCAAATCAATCCCATGCCTGGACTCTGAGATATAAGCATGAAGGTACCTTGCATGCAAAACTTTAACCAAAATTTCTAAGTTAAAAAAGGGGCCATAACTTGTAATATATTCCATCAAAAGTTATCTACCTTGATAGTATGATACTCCTAAACATATTAAAGATGTTTCAAATCAATCGCATGACTAGATACTGAGATATAAGCATGAGAGTATCTTGCATGCAAAACTTTAACCAAAATTTCTAAGTTAAAAAAGGGGCATAATTGTAATTATTCCATCAAAGTTATCTACCATGAAAGTATGATACCCTTAAACATATTAAAGATGTTTCAAATCAATTGCATGACTGGATACTGAGATATAAGCATGAGGGTATCTTGCATGCAAAACTTTAACCAAAATTCCTAAGTTAAAAAGGGGCCATAATTTGTAATATATTCCATCAAGAGTTATCTACCTTGGTTATCTGATGCCCCTAAACATATTCATAAACTTTCTTCAAGTCAATACCATGAATGGTTATTGAGATACAAACTAGATAGTAGCTTGCACGCAAAACTTTAACCAAATTTTCTATTGCATGCAAAACTTTAACCAAAACTTTTAAGTTAAAAAGGGGCCATAATTCATATTAAATTCAGTCAAGAGTTATCTACCTTGGTTGTCTGATGCCCCTGAACATATTCATAAACTTTCAAGTCAATACCATAAATGGTTATTGAGATATAAGGTTGATAGTAACTTGTATGCAAAACTTTAACCAAAAGCTGCAACGCCAATGCCGATGCAAGGGCAACTACAATAGCTCTCATTTTCTTCAAATAGTCGAGCTAAAAATGGGCAAAAACACACACACACACACATACAGATTTGGACAAGACCAGAGTTTGATATTTTAAGAGTGACACATGTTAACAAACCACAGTACAACCTCTAGCTACATACCCATCATGGTTGTAAGAAGCGAGGACAATGCTGGGGCTGGAGTAGGCACTGGATGTAACCCAGGTACAGTGGACGGCGAACAGCATCAGCAGCATTAGCAGGGCGATCACCACGATACTCTTGATGTTGATCCCCAGTGCATCCTGCTCCTTTGGCTTCTCCTCCTTCTTGTCTTTCTTGGCCTTGCCTACCTGTAACATACAGACTTGTGACGTCAACAGAAGTTTCTTCATTACTAAATTCTCTCCTGAAGCAGAACTATCACTGATGGTAATTTATTCCCCTGCATATTGCTTTGACACAGAACAAGAGCTGTCAGAGGATAGCACGCTCGACTATTCAAAATGCTTGTTGGTAAATGAAATGAAATCCATTTCAATTCTTGCCCTTCACATACCCTGAACATAATAATAGTCAAAAATGATATACCTTGATAGTCTGATACCCTTAATATTTTTATGAAGCTTAAAATCAATCCCATGACTAGTTACTGAAACATAAGCATAATAACACTGTGCATGCAAAACTTTAACCAAAAATCCAAGCAAGAAATGGGCCATAATTTGTATATAATTCAGTCCAAAAGTTATCCTCCTTAGTTTTCTGATGCCCCTGAAGACACTCCTTAACTTTCTAGTCAATTCCACAGGCAATTTCTGAGATACAAGCTGGATAGTAGCGTGAATGCAAAAATTTAACCAAAATTCTAAGTTAAAAGGGGGTCATAATTTTATCAAGTGTTATCTTCCTTTATATACTCCATCAAGTGTTATCTTCCTTTATAGTATGATACCCCTATTAAAGATGTTTCTAATCAATTGCATGCCTGGATACTGAGATATTAGCATGAGAGTATCTTGCATGCAAAACTTTAACCAAAATTTCTAAGTTAAAAAGGGGCCATAATTTGTAACATATTCTATCAAGAGTTATCTACCATGAAAGTATGATACCCCTAAACATATTAAAGATGTTTAAAATCAATCGCATGCCTGGATACTGAGATATAAGCATGAGAGTATCTTGCATGCAAAACTTTAACCAAAATTTCTAAGATAAATAGGTGCCATAATTTGTAATATATTCTATCAAGAGTTATCTACCATTAAATCAAGATACCCCTAAATATATTAAAGATGTTTCAAATCAATTGCATGCCTGGATACTGAGATATAAGCATGAGAGTATCTTGCATGCAAAATTTTAACCAAAATTTCTAAGTTAAAAAGGGGCCATAATTTGTAATATATTCCATCTAGAGTTATCTACCTTGGTTGTCTGATGCTCCTTAACATATTCATTAACTTTCAAGTCAATACCATGAATGGTTATTGAGATACAAACTATATAAGAGCTTGCACGCAAAACTTTAACCAAATTTTCTATTGCATGCAAAACTTTAACCAAAATTTTTAAGTTAAAAAGGGGCCATAATTCATATTAAATTCAGTTAAGAGTTATCTACCTTGGTTGTCTGATGCCCCTGAACATATTTATAAACTTCCAAGTCAATACCATAAATAGTATTTAGATATAAGGTTGATAGTAACTTGCATGCAAACTTTAACCAAAAGCTGCAACGCAAACGCCGACGCCAGCGCGACTACAATAGTTTTCATATTCTTCGAATAGTCGATCTAAAAAGGGATATAATTCTTACAAAATTCTTGACTCAGTTACTGCACCTGTCTGCTGATTGGCCTTAACAAGATAAATCGTTATTCCAAGTGCAAAGGCATTATCAACTAAATGTAATACGAGCGTAGGACAAGATGTGGTGTGATGTGATGAGCGTTGATTTCTATATAACCTCCACTTCACTGTGTAAAGTGAGGATATAATAATGGGCCAGACCATATAGTGGTAACACCCAAGGTGGCAAAATCTCTCTGGTTTCATTCTGTTTGTAGTGTTGGTTAGAGAACCATATTCCTAGGATTCAAGTAATTTTGTGTTCACCACTGAAATATTACGAGGTGTGAGAACACCGACATGTAAACCTAGTGTCTGCTGCTTTCGTTTGTCAAATGAAAAGAAAGACTTAAAATCAAATAAATTGAGGTAAAAAAAATACACTGTCAGTACCCAGCAAGTAAGAAATAAAATAAACAAGAAACATGTTAAATGTTGAAACCAGATTTTCAAGTAATGCCCCAGGCAAGCAAAACTATTTTTAGTAACAGTGACCATGACCCTATTAACCTGAAAATCAATCAATCTTCCTTTCCATAAGATATCTATCTACATGTACTAAATCTGATTTTCATACCTCACTCTTAAAAGAAGATATTAAATGGAAACAACAAAATATTAAGGTAAAAGTGTCCTGACCCTATCATCATAAAATCAACCAAATCTTCCTCTTCCCATAAGGTAACTACCTACCAAGTATGAAAACTGTATCTCTATTCTAGCTAGAGATACTTGACAGAAACAAAATGTTTGCTGCCCACCCATCCAGGTACCCCAATCTAATAACCAGGACTTTCACTGAAAACCCAGTTAAAAATCCTAAAAGTGACTGCCTCAAAAGCTCACCTTGTCGTAGTACATTTTGTCTGCCTTGTTTTCCTGCACCTCCTGTGAGGTTTTGTTGGCTGGTTTTGGGCTGTCGTCCTTGAGGTAGATTTCAAACGCCTTTGAGAAGGCAATAGCAGCCGCCACACACACAATTGGGGTCAAGGTCAGCATCAGACGGACCATCACACCGGCGAAGTAACTCGCAAATATAGCGTACAGAACCACTAGAAAACAGAACATTTGTACAATTACAGTGACTGCTGCCAATGATACCTTGAGAATCATTAAAGTAATTTTATATCATTTTCACCCTTTACCTAATAAATATATTCTGTACATAACTATAACTTGATGAATACATATTTACTGAACTTTAAATGGTATATGAAACAATGAATTTTTCTTTGCTATGCAGAATGAGTAGAATCTGAGCTTCAATATTGTATGAGCAATCAAAGGAGACCCTGCCTAGTTCCTGGAAGGAACTGTCTGAACCGTGTCTGCTTGGTTTGTCAATGAATCAAAATAAGTCTATGGAAGTAAACAGTTATAAGGTTGCATTTCCATCTACACAACTTGAAAACTATACTGTTATCATTCTTGTTGCAATTATTGATGTATTGTCTTGACTAGACTAGTTGAGTTTACCGTCGCTTCAACAGTATTTCAGTCATATAGTGACATCCAGCTTATTACAGGTGGAGGAAAACCCCGAATGCACTGAGGCATCTGGGTAAAACCACCAAGCTACTGCAAGCTTATTGATGAATTATTCAAAGCATTGCACAGGGCTTGTAAAGTTCCACTCATCTGTCATGTCATCTGACAGGACAAGTGTAGTTTTGAAAAAGGTTAGTGCAAAAGTCTGAAAAAAGGTTTCTGTTATAGTTCTCCACTGCTATACCAAAATCTTTTATTTTTTTCTGCATTATTTCTGAAATCAATGAATAAAGTATAGCATTCTCAGTAAATTAAAAATCGTCTCAGAAGCATATGAAATGGTCCAAAAAAGACTTACCGAATACACGCTCATCATTTGTTTCCTTCACACAGTACCATACACCAGCAGGGAATGCGCAGACGAGGATATGAAGATCAAAGAAGAACGAAACCCAGGTTGTGGGCTGGTGTTCCGACACGGAGGCAATAATCGGGATGTGTATTTTGGCATATCCTGTATCCCACAACGAGTAGAATCTCCCGCTCCAGGGGTGAATAAAACCTGATGGACAAGTATAAGGTATCATTATTCATTATTTTGAATAGTATTTTACATGTAGACTTAAACTTAAGTTTTGTTCTGAAAAATACCATAATATCAAGAACACTGTTTTAAATCAGCCTGTTTTGGTGTCTCATACTACAATTTTTCTACTTGCGCATCAAATGATAGAACTTGTTTTTGTCAAACCCAGGCCTTTTTTTCCAGATGTTCAGGAAGGGGCCTTAATATCATATTTTTGGGAAAATGTCACCATATTTTTTTCCAAGAAAAATCTTGGAGTAAGATGCAAATTCAGGTAAAATTGCATTAATTCAAAAAATTTATCAGAGGGGAAGGCACCTATGAATGACCCCTGATATAGAAGGGGAAAAAAGCCAGGAAACCAGATGATTAACAACAAGAGGGCCAAGATGGCCCTAGATCGCTCACCTGAGAAAAGTATCATTCATTGCCTGTACAAAACAGATTGCTTTAGAATTAAGATGATGAGGTGAAACAATGTTCAGGAATTTTCTGACCCCATCCACAAAAGATATCATCATGACAAACATTCTGCCAAAGTTTGAGGATGATTGGACCAAAAATGTTGCCCTCAGAGTATAAACAAGATTTTTCTAAGATTTGACCTACTGACCTACATTTCTATCCAGCCCCACCCATTTTCAAACTGGTTCGAGATATCATCAGGACAAACAATCTGACCAAGTTTGAGGAAGATTGCATCAAAACTGTGGCCTTTAGTGTGTAAACAAGATTTTTCTAAGATTTGACCTATTGACCTACTTTTCGGTCCGGCCCTGCCCATTTTCGAAAGGGTTCAAGATATCATCAAGACAAACATTCTGACCAAGTTTGAGGAAGATTGGATCAAAATTGTGGCCTCTAGTGTGTAAACATCAAATTGTTGACGGACGACGGCAGACGGACAATCAAGTATCCCAAGAGCTCACCCTGAGCTATGCTCAGGTGAGCTAAAAACTATCACTGAAAATGATGAATACCCCCAGATACCACTTTGTCACAGTTACTGTGACCATGTCAGACAGTCTTTATATAGTTGAAGGGTAAAAATAAAAACACAAAAAAACCAGGTAGAGCTCTGATACACTTATACAATTATTGCCGATAAAAAATATTTGGTTGGTACTTAAAAATACTGTAAAGTTACATCAAAGTCTGACCAATAGTTGCTGAGAAATAGAGCAGATAAAATATATTTTAATATAAGAAATATGGCAAGGGGGGAATAACCGACAGACTGACCAAAGACCAACTGTTGATACTCCTATATATACCCCCAGATACTTTATATTTGGGGGTATATAGAAATATAAGACAAGATGGTCCTGTACTGCTTATCAGATAAAAACAGCTCTTAAGAGATTACCCTTAACTGAATTTTCTTCCAAAAATGCCATATGCAGCAATTCTCGGTATAAACATGATTTACAATGTCTCACCTACCAAACACATCAAGAGGCAGAAAACAATATAAATCATGATAAGTGTAACAGTTACTTGCAATTTGATCTGGGTTCATACTTGCTTGTAGGATTTATTTTCTCTTGAAAGTGGTATCGGCTAAAGCATATTAAACCCTTAACCTCATGAATATTCATGAACAAATTTTTGACTTGATGAATATTAATTGACAGAACTGTAGATGGTATATGAAACAAGTAACTGCTGTTGCACGCAACACATGAGTCCCCTTCTGGTGAGGTGCAGAAATTTTCTGTTACCATAGCAACCAGAATTTTGGTCCAAGAAAACAAAAAACAAAGTGACATGCAGAATATCCATACTGCCATCTATTCATATACCAATTTTCATATTATCTTAAACGGTGTTTTAAGTTATTGCGAGATCCAGATTTCTGGGCATCTGGACTGACAGATGGAGGGCAAACCTATAATCCCCTCCTGTGTAAATAGCGATAGGGAACGAACAATGGATTTTCTTTGCCATGCAGACTCTGAGCTGCAATATTGTATAAGCAAACAGAACAGACATGGATCAGACAGCTCCTGGAAGGATCTGTCTCATCTATGTCTTCTCTGTTAACCAATGCATCAATATGAGTCAATGTATGGTAGAGGGTTAAGAAATCTAAGTCTGGTTCTCACCTGCCCAGGTAAGCCCCACTACTGTGAGGAATATAAGTCCTGCTGCCAGGATACTGGCCCCGATGAAGAAAAACTTGAACTCTGACTTGGTCAGGAATGACTGGATATACTTCAGAAATGCATATGCATTCAATAAGGCAAACACACCTGCAAAGAGAGGACATATTGTTTTGTACATTCATAAATATCTGAAAACATGCCTTTAAGGAAACGTACAAGAAAGGAGAGCATTTATGTTGCAAACATAACACCATGTTAGTGTCCATAAAGAGGGGAATATTCCTGCAAACGTTAACTCTTTTTTTTTAAGAAAGGAATCTATTGCCTATATCAGCAAATACATAGTTCTGCATACATTTTAAAGGTTTTAATAGTACATTACAGCTATCACATCAGTAATCAAAAACAGTGTATATCGTTTTGGTATCGTAAATAATTGTAAACTCAATCGCATTGTAACACAATTATATTACACCTGTTGCTAGGATAATGTAACAGGTTGTTTTCTAACAGTCTATCTCTATCACACGAAAACCACATGCAGATGGACAGACTTGGATAGTACGTACCAGCTGATGCCATATGTTCACTGGTTGAGATGGGATTAAAACCAACAAAAGGAATCTGCATTGACAACACTAATCCCATAATGAAGAATGAATTGTATGCTGAAATAAAAGTAAAAGACTGCATAAAATATGTCCACAAAATGAAAAGAAGAACATTGTAAAATTATGAATTATTTTTCAATATAAAGAATGTTCTAAAATTTAAAATTCATACATGGGGGACAAATTAGCTTTGCCCCTAGTACCTACGTTTTTAAGGATCAAAATCATTTCATCAAATCTGGCTAGAAGCTTCAGACAAAAAGATTAAGTCTTGGAAGTTTTTTCTTTCCATTACCATAACAACCAGATTTCAGCAATTTTCTTTTTAACAACCTTGACAACCTTGAAAGGGGACACCCCAAATGATATCTCTTTAAATGTAACCAATATATATGTACATCATGGCCTTGAAATATCATATTAATCTCTAACATATGCCTGGCTAATTTCCTGGCTTTAATTTCATATTACTATATCAATTTCCAAAGTATACCTGTCAACTTACCGACATATATTCTTTGAGAGTATCGACCCATCAACAGGAGAACAAACACATGAAGAGGAATAAGGTTGATGATGAACACATAGCCACCCCACGCTGACACCTGAACAGATAAAACAAAGGTTGAACTTACTTATACATTGTGAAACAATTTTTACAAAATCAAACTCAATGACACTGAAGGTGATATACATGTGGTCATTTTTTTGTGTGTGTGATAAAACTAATTTTCTCGCACACAACCCAAGTGTCCTGAAAGGAAATCACTGTAACTTCTTGTGTGTCCAAGAATTAAACATGAGATGCAGCAGTTGTTCAAGATTAATATAATGAGACATTTCCTACACCAAGTGGATAGAACATCTGCCCTGTAAAAAGGGAGCTGTAGGGTTGATCCCCAACCATGACATATTGAGTCATTTACAATGGTATGTTAGCTTTGCTAGGCATGCAGCTTCAAAGGTAATTCTACGATAACTTGACCCTCTTTCCGGTTAGTTCGACTGCGTGTTTATAACTTTATAACTGGAAGCTGTCTGATCAGTGTATATTCTGTTTGTAAAAGTAAAAGGTTAACACACTATAAAATATTCAGCCATCAGATTGGAGGTGATTATCAGTGTCAACATTTTTTTATGTGTTTTGTTGCTGTCATTTCATCTTAAAGATAGAAACTGAATTACTTGCAAGTTACATAGGCTATTTCCTTAGTGAAGGTCAAGCTAAGTATAGATAACACTTACCATATAAAAATAGGATAAAGCTGTGAAAACTGCCCAGTATAAGGATCCTGTTTTTACTGATTTTATCTGAAATATATATAAATACAAGATAAACAACTCCTAATGGCAATTTAAAAAAGTAGACTTTTTTCAGCAGAATGAATTTCAGACTATTTACAACATGTAAGCCTCGAATAAATATTTCCATTTGAGTGATAAGCTTTGTGAAAAAAAAAAAAAAAACTGGTGAAGGGCTTTGAGGCAAATATTTGAGCCAAATAAAAATCTGACTACATGTATTGGTTTCAAAGAGAAATTAATCTTGTGGCATTACAATAAAAATTCTGCATGTATCAAAATTCATTTTAGCGACTTTGTTAAGGCCCACCAATGTGTCATCCATGCAGTGTTTCATCAAACTCCACCCAGCGGTTTCAGACATGTTATTTAAAGCAAATTGCTGAGATAAGCTAATAAAAACAAGGAAAGCAGATATAGAAATTGTATCAAAATCCTTAAATCAATACTTCACTGTGCTTCTGCTTTAGAAGCTTAATTAAAACTGAATGTCAATTAAAATATTAAAATATTAATGATTCAATAAACATTTGCATGTCATTCAATAAATTATTCATAGAAAATATTACATTACAGAAATGACAATGATCATAAGCAGACAATGACATATCTCCACCAGACAAATCATCAAACAAAGCAAGAAATTCAACCACTGACACGTGGGAAGGTTCATTAATATGCCATCCATGTAATGAGAATTACTACTGTATGTGTATCATCTCAGATACTGATCTTGGTATCTCCAATATGTTTTACATGTGACAATCATATATTCAATACATTGACCAGAAAACATCCTTTATTTTATGCTAACTGATGAAAAACTGTAAGTGTTCTATCAGCGAGATTATATCCTATCCCACAGTGTGAGTCATATAGATCTGCAGGAACTTAGTAACTTTTCTATTACTTACAAAGGATATGCATATGGGTAGCATAAAATAAAAAGAAACTTTGTTTTGACTTAATATGGGATATAATATTGAAGGAATACACTTTTCAAATTTTCACTTGCAACGCACTCATGAAATAAACTTTTAATTTGCATCACTTTTTGCTGAGTTAATAAATATCTTCCATGTTTTGTTTTAAATTTTAAAACACTTTCGATATTCTCTTCTGTTTTTAACCCTTTCCCTCATAGAGGAAACCATGAAAAGACCTATGCGAACAGCATAAAACCAGATCAGCCTGCGAGTAACTCGCAGGCTGATCAGGTTTTATGCTGTTCGCTGCTCCTTAGTGGTCTGGTAATGAGGATTTTACAACTTAATTTGGTAAGGTTTGAGTTTGGCTTTCTGCAGATCAGGCTTTATGTGATACCTATTGAGTGCGTCAAAATGAGTCTATATGAGGGAAAGGGTTAATGAAAGATACATAATTTTGATATTCAAGATGTTTGCCATGGCGACTGCCACATAAAAACAATCATGTCATCCTATCTTATTTTAGTGTGTGGGTGTGTTATCACATTCCTTTTTTCAATACCTGATTAATTTGATATTAACTATTACAAATATCTTCCTAGAAATTTCCTAGAACCTATATTTGTATTCTTAGAATTTCATTAATCATCTTAAGAAGTATTTTGTGTTGAAAGG
>CM037787.1:5521855-5537789 GCA_021229015.1 Solen grandis
TTGATCAAATGACCACAGTCCAAAATTTGATCCTTTTATCAAACAATTGTAAATCCATATGTTGCTTCTTTTTTGCAGCTCCTGACTTTATTTTTGTTCAATCTTCATCATTTTTTCTCTGTTAATGCATTTAAATTATACAAATAAACTCATAGTAAATAACGATGAAAATATACAAAGGTCAAGGTCATAATACCAATTATTGTTATTTTTATCGGCACAAAATAGCTTCAAATCTAGAAATATTTTAAAGAAGGTATATGAGTTAACCTTTTTTTGTGAACGGCATATCAGCATGATAGAAAAAAGTCACATGTATGAAATTTTAATCAGTTATTACCACGCATTTGAACTTGATCCTAACGTTGAGAAAATTTTCATTTATTTCTTACTTTTCCCGCCAGGGGGCGTTTTGCATGAAATTTATTAATGGCTAATAACTCAGTTATTTGAGGTCCGATTCAAATGCGGTTTTTTGCATTCTGTTCCTTGTTGATAGACAAATAAAATATGATAGGTTTCGAGGGTGCGTGTCGCTGAAAGTATTTGAGCTACAGAAGGTTGAAAGTTCGAACCTCGCAAAAAACTGTGCAAATGAGGGTAGGTCTACGAAAAACCAATCAATTTTTCTTAGAGATCAGATAGAAGAATTCTGTTTGCTGCAAATGATTTGCAAGACATATACGCACAAAATATATGGGGTGGCGAATTTAAGAAATGTATGGTTTGTCCTCTGGAAATGGTCAAACTTCACTAAATTTTAGGAAAAGTTAAAGTTTCAAAAACATGCTTTTTATCGCTTCTGACTTTATTTTTTGTTAATTCTTCATGATATTTTCACATGTAATGTATTGTTATGTCTGAAAGGGCCTCACAATTAAAAAGTTAAAATGAAATTGAAAAGGTCAAGGTCATATTACGATAATTGTGTTTTTATTCGGCTCCAAATAGCTCCAAAACAAAAAATATTTTATTGAAAGTATATAAACAAAAGTTTTAGTTCTTGAATAGCCCTTTCCAGTGATGTTAAGTTTTTGAAGATCGGACTTGATTTGGTCATTTTACGGCAGTCTAAAGTTTGATCCTATTTAGAACAATTGTAAATCAGTTTTTATGCTTCAAATTGTGATATATAAGGAATAGAATGTTCGACTAGTGCGACTTGTATGCTTCATTGAACCATTTGCTGCATTTCTAAGTACCTAATAGTAAAATTTTACTTAATTTTGTTTCTCATTTTGCTGCTAGGGGGTGCTTGGCTTGAAATCACCCTTTATTACTAAAATAATTAAAGTCTGATTTTTATGCATTTTTTTTGCATTCTGTACCTTGGTGACATCAATTTGAAACAACACTAAAATATTTATGCGATATTTCATGAAAATGATAGTAATTCAATGCAACATTAGTTCGTTATAATGTTAAGTGGCATATCGCATTGTCGCGTGTCATTTTGTACTGTTGTGTGTCGTTTGCAATTGTTGTTTATCGAGTACAATTGTCGTATGTCACCCTCATAAAGCAACACACACATATAATGTTGCAGTACCCGAAGTCTGTAAAAAAAGTTTTCAAGTTAGCGACTACATTACAGACGGGTAATACTTAAAAGTATTCTTCTTGGTAAAAAGTCTGCTTAAACATTGCGACAAAAATGTTTGAAAGATCACTGTATTCAACAGTATTCAAAAAGCCATTGAACGAAGAAATATGTTTTTCGAAACATGTGACTCGTGAACTGAATGGAATTGCTTTTGCGAAAACCGATGATATCGCAATGGCGATTCTAGTTAGGTTTTCGCATCGCTGGGCGAAAACCTATTGTTCTTCTTCTGTTTTATTTTTAGGTTTTCGCACCTCGCAGTGCGAAAACCTATTGTTCTTCTTCTGTTTTATTTTTTTTTTTTTTTTTTATTATTTTTCTAACCTTTTTTTGTGAACGGCATATCACCATGATAGAAAAAAGTCACATGTTTGAAATTTTAATCAGTTATTACCACGTATTTGAACTTGATCCTAACGTTGAGAAAATTTTCATTTATGTCTTACTTTTCCCGCCAGGGGGCGTTTTGCATGAAATTTATTAATGGCTAATAACTCACTTATTTGAGGTCCGATTCAAATGCGTTTTTTTGCATTCTGTTCCTTGTTGATAGCCAAATAAAATATGATAGGTTTCGAGGGTACGTGTCGCTGAAAGTATTTGAGCTACAGAAGGTTGAAAGTTCGAACCTCGCAAAAAACTGTGCAAATGAGGGTAGGTCTACGAAAAACCTATCCATTTTTCTTAGAGATCAGATAGAAGAATTCTGTTTGCTGCAAATGATTTGCAAGACATATACGCACAAAATATATGGGGTGGCGAATTTAAGAAATATATGGTTTGTCCTCTGCAAATGGTCAAACTTCACTTAATTTTAGGAAAAGTTAAAGTTTCAAAAACATGTTTTTTATCGCTTCTGACTTTATTTTTTGTTAATTCTTCATGATATTTTACATGTAATGTATTGTTATGTTTGAAAGGGACTCACAATTAAAAATTTTAAAAATAATTGAAAAGGTCAAGGTCATGTTACGATTCTTGTGTTTTTATTCGGCCCCAAATAGAAAAGGTCAAGGTCATGTTACGATTCTTGTGTTTTTATTCGGCCCCAAATAGCTCAAAAACTAAAAATATTTCATTGAGAGTATATGAACAAAAGTTTTAGTTCTTAAAGAGCTCTTTCCAGTGATGTTTAGTTTTCGAGGATCGGACTTGATTTGGTCATATTACGGCAGTCCAAAGTTTGATCCTTTTTTGGAATAATTGTAAATCAGTTTTTATGCTTCAAATTGTGATATATAAGAATTAGAATGTTCGACTAGTGCGACTTGCGTACTCGATTGAACTATTTGCTGCATTGCTAGGTACCTAATGGTAAAATTTTAATCAATTTTGTTTCTCATTTTGCCGCTAGGGGGCGCTTAGCTTGAAAGCACTCTTCTACTTATAACTCAAAAAGTTAAAGCCTGATCCAAATGCGGTTTATTGCATTATATTTCTTGTTGATAGCCTAATAAAATATGATAGTTTCTAGGTATGAGTGGCTGAAACTTTTTGAGCTAGCAACGGAAGGTTGAAAGTTCGAACCTCGCAAAAAACTGTGCAGATGAGGGTATGTGTACGAAAAACCTATCCGTTTTTGTTAGACATCAGATAGAAGAATTCTGTTTGCTGCAAATGATTTGCAAGACATATACGCACAAAATATTTGGGGTGGCGAATTTAAGAAATGCATGGTTTGTCCTCTAGAAATGGTCAAACTTCACTAAATTTAAGGAAAAATCAAAATTTCTAAAACATGTTTTTGTCGCTCCTGACTTTATTTTTAGTTCATTCTTCATGATATTTTCACAAGTTATGTATTGTAATGTTTGAAAGGGCCTCACAATTAAAAAATTAAAATGAAATTTCAAAGGTCAAGGTCATATTACGATAATTTTTATTCGGCTCCAAATAGCTCCAAAACAAAAAATATTTTATTGAAAGTATATAAACAAAAGTTTTAGTTCTTGAATAGCCCTTTCCAGTGATGTTTAGTTTTTGAAGATCGGACTTGATTTGGTCATTTTACGGCAGTCCAAAGTTTTGATCCTCTTTAGAACAATTGTAAATCAGTTTTTATGCTTCAAATTGCGATATATAAGGAATAGAATGTTCGACTAGTGCGACTTGTATGCTTATTGAACCATTTGCTGCATTTCTAGGTACCTAATAGTAAAATTTTACTCAATTTTGTTTCTCATTTTGCTGCTAGGGGGCGCTTGGCTTAAAATCACCCTTTATTACTAAAATAATTAAAGTCTGATTTTTATGCAATTTTTTGCATTCTGTTCCTTGGTGACATCAATTTGAAACAACACTAAAATATTCATGCGATATTTCATGAAAATGATAGTAATTCAATTCAACATTAGTTCGTTATAATGTTAAGTGGAATATCGCATTGTCGCGTGTCATTTTATACTGTTGTGTGTCGTTTGCAATTGTTGTTTATCTAATACAATTGTTGTTTGTTACCATCATAGAGCAACACACTCATATAACATTGCAGTACCCGAAGTCCGTAAAAAAGTTTTCAAATTTACGACCATATAACAGGCAGGTAAAACTCAAAAGTATTCTTCTTGGTAAAAAGTCTAATTATACATTGCGACAAAAATGTTTGAAAGATCAATGTTAACAGTATTCAACAAGCCATTAAACGAAGAAATATGTTTTTCGAATCATGCGACTCGTGAACTGAATGGAATTGCTTTCGTGAAAACTGATGATATCGCGATTTCATAACTGACAGGTAATACTAAACAATACTCTCTTGGGTAAAAAGTCTGCTTAAACATTGCGACAAAAATGTTTGAAAGATCGCCGTTAACAGTATCAACAAGCCATTGAAAGAAGAGATGTTTTTGAATCATGCGACTCGTGAACTGAATGGAATTGCTTTCATGAAAATCGATAATATCGCGACTACATAACTGAAAGGTAATACTAAAAAATATTCTTTTGGGTAAAAAGTCTGCTTAAACATTGCGACAAAAATGTTTGAAAGATCGCTGTTAAGATTATAAAAAAGCCATTGAACGAAGAAATGTTTTTGGAATCATGCTACTTGTGAACTGAATGGAATCGCTTTTGCGAAAACCGATGATATCGCGATGGCGATTCTAGTTAGGTTTTCGCACCTCGCAGTGCGAAAACCTATTGTTCTTCTTCTGTTTTATTTTTTTTTTATTATTATTTTTCTAACCTTTTTTTGTGAACGGCATATCACCATGATAGAAAAAAGTCACATGTATGAAATTTTAATCAGTTATTACCACGTATTTGAAAATGATCCTAACGTTGAGAAAATTTTCATTTATGTCTTACTTTTCCCGCCAGGGGGCGTTTTGCATGAAATTTATTAATGGCTAATAACTCACTTATTTGAGGTCCGATTCAAATACGGTTTTTTGCATTCTGTTCTTTGTTGATAGCCAAATAAAATAAGATAAGTTTCGAGGGTACGTGTCGCTGAAAGTATTTGAGCTACAGAAGGTTGAATGTTCGAACCTCGCAAAAAACTGTGCAAATGAGGGTAGGTCTACGAAAAACCTATCCATTTTTGTTAGAGATCAGATAGATGAATTCTGTTTGCTGCAAATGATTTGCAAGACATATACGCACAAAATATATGGGTTGGCGAATTTAAGAAATGTATGGTTTGTCCTCTGGAAACGGTCAAACTTCACTAAATTTTAGGAAAAGTTAAAGGTTCAAAAACATGTTTTTTATCGCTTCTGACTTTATTTTTTGTTAATTCTTCATGATATTTTCACAAGTTATGTATTGTTATGTCTGAAAGGGGATCACAATTAAAAATTTAAAAAATAAATGAAAAGGTCAAGGTCATATTACGATTATTGTGTTTTTATTCGGCCCCAAATAGCTCAAAAACTAAAAATATTTCATTGAGAGTATATGAACAAAAGTTTTAGGTATGCAAAAGCTTTTTCCAGTGATGTTTAGTTTTTGAAGATCGGACTTGATTTGGTCATTTTACGGCAGTCCAAAGTTTGATCCTTTTTTCGGAATAATTGTAAATCAGTTTTTATGCTTCAAATTGTGATATATAAGAAATAAAATGTTCGACTAGTGCGACTTGCGTACTTGATTGAACTATTTGCTGCATTGCTAGGTACCTAATGGTAAAATTTTAATCAATTTTGTTTCTCATTTTGCCGCTAGGGGGCGCTTAGCTTAAAAACACTCTTCTACTTATAACTCAAAAAGTTGAAGTCTGATCCAAATGCGGTTTGTTGCATTGTGTTCCTTGTTGATACTCTAATAAAATATGATAGTTTCCAGTTATGAGTGGCTAAAACTTTTTGAGCTACTAAAGGAAGGTTGAAAGTTCGAACCTCGCAAAAAACTGTGCAGATGAGGGTAGGTCTACGAATAACCTATCCATTTTTGTTAGAGATCAGATAGAATAATTCTGTTTGCTGCAAATTATTTACAAGACATATACGCAACAAAATATTGGGTGGAGAACTTAATAAATGCATGGTTTGTCCTCTAGAAACGGTCAAACTTCACTAAATTTTAGGAATAATCAAAATTTCAAAAACATGGTTTTTTCGCTCCTGACTTTATTTTTAGTTCATTCTTCATGATATTTTCACAAGTTATGTATTGTTATATTTGAAATGACCCCACAATTAAGAAATTAAAATGAAATTGCAAAGGTCAAGGTCATATTACGATTACTGTGTTTTTATTCGGCTCAAAATAGCTCAAAAACAAAAATATTTTATTGAAAGTGTATGAACAAAAGTTTTAGTTCTTGAAGAGCCCTTTCCAGTGATGTTTAGTTTTTAAGAATGATCTTGATTTGTCATTTTACGGCAGTCCAAATTTTTATTCTCTTTAGAACAATTGTAAATCAGGTTTTATACTTCAAATTTTGATATATAAGGAATAGAATGTTTGACTAGTGCGACTTGTATATTGATTGAACCATTTGCTGCATTGCTAGGTACCTAATAGAAATATTTACTCAATTTGTTTCTCGTTTTGCCGCTAGGGGGCGCTTGGCTTGAAATCACTCTTTATAAAAAATAATTGAAGTCTGATTTTATGCAATTTTTTTGCATTCTGTTTCTTGGTGACATCAATTTGAAACAACACTAAAAATCAAGCGATATTTCATGAAAATGATAGTAATTCAATGTAACATTAGTCTGTAATAGTGTTGAGTTGCATAATATTTTGTCGCGTGTTATTGTCGTTTTTTGCTCAATTCTTGTTTATCGAGTACAATTGTCGTATGTCGCCATCATAAAGCAACACACACATATAACGTTGCAGTACCCGAAGTCCGTAAAAAAGGTTTTCAAGTTTGCGACTACATAACAGACAGGTAATACTTAAAAGTGTTCTTCTTGGTAAAAAGTCTGCTTAAACATTGCGACAAAAATGTTTGAAAGATCACTGTTAACAGTATTCAACAAGCCATTGAACGAAGAAATATGTTTTTTGAAACATGCGACTCGTGAACTGAATGGAATTGTTTCGTGAAAATGATGATATCGCGACTACATAACTGACAGGTAATACTCAACAATATTCTTTTGGGCAAAAAGTCTGCTTAAACATTGCGACAAAATGTTTGAAAGATCACTGTAACAGTATCAACAAGCCATTGAACGAAGAAATGTTTTTTCGAATCATGCAACTCGTGAACTGAATGGAATTGCTTTCGTGAAAACCATTGATATCGCGACTACATACTGACAGGTAATACTCAAAAATATTCTTTTGGGTAAAAAGTCTGCTAAAACATTGCGACAAAATGTTTAAAGATCGCTGTTAACATTTAAACAAACCATTGAAGAAGAAATATTTTTTCGAATATGCGACTCGTAACTGAGGAATTGCTTTTGCGAAACGATGATATGCGATAGCGATTAGTTAGTTTTCGCATCGCATGCGAAAACCTATTGTTCATTCTTCTGTTATTTTTTTTTTATTATTATTTTTCTAACCTTTTTTTGTGAACGGCATATCACCATGATAGAAAAAAGTCACATGTATGAAATTTTATCAGTTATTACACTTATTGAAACTTGATCCTTACGTTGAGAAAATTTCTCATTTATGTCTTACTTTTCCCGCCAGGGGCGTTTTGCATGAAATTTATTAATGGCTATAACTCACTTATTTGAGGTCCGATTCAAATGCGGTTTTTTGATTCTGTTCCTTGTTGATAGCCAAATAAAATATGATAGGTTTCGAGGGTACGTGTCGCTGAAAGTATTTGACTACAGAAGGTTGAAAGTTCGAACCTCTCAAAAAACTGTGCAAATGAGGGTAGGTCTACGAAAAACCTATCCATTTTTTTAGAGATCAGATAAGAATTCTGTTTGCTGCAAATGATTTGCAAGACATATACGCACAAAATATATGGGGTGGCGAATTTAAGAAATGTATGGTTTGTCCTCTGAAAGGTCAAACTTCACTAAATTTTAGGAAAAGTAAAGTTTCAAAAACATGTTTTTTTTCGCTTCTGACTGTATTTTTTGTTAATTCTTCATGATATTTTCACAAGTTATGTATTGTTATGTCTGAAAGGGGATCACAATTAAAAAGTTAAAAAATAAATGAAAAGGTCAAGGTCATTTACGATTATTGTGTTTTTATTCGGCCCCAAATAGCTCCAAAAACTAAAAATATTTCTTTGAGAGTATATGAACAAAAGTTTTAGTTCTTGAATAGCCTTTCCAGTGAGTTTAGTTTTTGAAGATCGGACTTGATTTGGTCATATTATCGGCAGTCCAAAGTTTGATCCTTTTTTGGAATAATTGTAAATCAGTTTTTATGCTTCAAATTGTGACATATAAGAAATAGAATGTTCGACTAGTGCGACTTGGTACTTGATTGAACTATTTGCTGCATTGCTAGTACCTAATGGTAAAATTTTAATCAATTTTGTTTCTCATTTTGCCGCAAGGGGGCGCTTAGCTTGAAAGCACTCTTCTACTTATAACTCAAAAAGTTAAAGCCTGATCCAAATGCGGTTTATTGCATTATGTTTCTTGTTGATAGCCTAATAAAATATGAAAGTTTTTAGGTATGAGTGGCTGAAACTTTTGAGCTAGCAACGGAAGGTTGAAAGTTCGAACCTCGCAAAAAACTGTGCAGATGAGGGTATGTGTACGAAAAACCTATCCGTTTTTGTTAGACATCAGATAGAAGAATTCTGTTTGCTGCAAATGATTTGCAAGACATATACGCACAAAATATATGGGGTAGCGAATCTAATAAATGCATGGTTTGTCCTCTAGAAACGGTCAAACTTCACTAAATTTAAGGAAAAATTAAAATTTCGAAAAGATGTTTTTGTCGCTCCTGACTTTATTTTTAGTTCATTCTTCATGATATTTTCACAAGTTATGTATTGTAATGTTTGAAAGGGCCTCACAATTAAAAAATTAAAATGAAATTTCAAAGGTCAAGGTCATATTACGATAATTTTTATTCGGCTCCAAATAGCTCCAAAACAAAAAATATTTTATTGAAAGTATATAAACAAAAGTTTTAGTTCTTGAATAGCCCTTTCCAGTGATGTTTAGTTTTTGAAGATCGGACTTGATTTGGTCATTTTACGGCAGTCCAAAGTTTTGATCCTCTTTAGAACAATTGTAAATCAGTTTTTATGCTTCAAATTGCGATATATAAGGAATAGAATGTTCGACTAGTGCGACTTGTATGCTTATTGAACCATTTGCTGCATTTCTAGGTACCTAATAGTAAAATTTTACTCAATTTTGTTTCTCATTTTGCTGCTAGGGGGCGCTTGGCTTAAAATCACCCTTTATTACTAAAATAATTAAAGTCTGATTTTTATGCAATTTTTTGCATTCTGTTCCTTGGTGACATCAATTTGAAACAACACTAAAATATTCATGCGATATTTCATGAAAATGATAGTAATTCAATTCAACATTAGTTCGTTATAATGTTAAGTGGAATATCGCATTGTCGCGTGTCATTTTATACTGTTGTGTGTCGTTTGCAATTGTTGTTTATCTAATACAATTGTTGTTTGTTACCATCATAAAGCAACACACTCATATAACATTGCAGTACCCGAAGTCCGTAAAAAAAGTTTTCAAATTTACGACCATATAACAGGCAGGTAAAACTCAAAAGTATTCTTCTTGGTAAAAAGTCTAATTATACATTGCGACAAAAATGTTTGAAAGATCAATGTTAACAGTATTCAACAAGCCATTAAACGAAGAAATATGTTTTTCGAATCATGCGACTCGTGAACTGAATGGAATTGCTTTCGTGAAAACTGATGATATCGCGATTTCATAACTGACAGGTAATACTAAACAATACTCTCTTGGGTAAAAAGTCTGCTTAAACATTGCGACAAAAATGTTTGAAAGATCGCCGTTAACAGTATCAACAAGCCATTGAAAGAAGAGATGTTTTTGAATCATGCGACTCGTGAACTGAATGGAATTGCTTTCATGAAAATCGATAATATCGCGACTACATAACTGAAAGGTAATACTAAAAAATATTCTTTTGGGTAAAAAGTCTGCTTAAACATTGCGACAAAAATGTTTGAAAGATCGCTGTTAAGATTATAAAAAAGCCATTGAACGAAGAAATGTTTTTGGAATCATGCTACTTGTGAACTGAATGGAATCGCTTTTGCGAAAACCGATGATATCGCGATGGCGATTCTAGTTAGGTTTTCGCACCTCGCAGTGCGAAAACCTATTGTTCTTCTTCTGTTTTATTTTTTTTTTTATTATTATTTTTCTAACCTTTTTTTGTGAACGGCATATCACCATGATAGAAAAAAGTCACATGTATGAAATTTTAATCAGTTATTACCACGTATTTGAAAATGATCCTAACGTTGAGAAAATTTTCATTTATGTCTTACTTTTCCCGCCAGGGGGCGTTTTGCATGAAATTTATTAATGGCTAATAACTCACTTATTTGAGGTCCGATTCAAATACGGTTTTTTGCATTCTGTTCTTTGTTGATAGCCAAATAAAATAAGATAAGTTTCGAGGGTACGTGTCGCTGAAAGTATTTGAGCTACAGAAGGTTGAATGTTCGAACCTCGCAAAAAACTGTGCAAATGAGGGTAGGTCTACGAAAAACCTATCCATTTTTGTTAGAGATCAGATAGATGAATTCTGTTTGCTGCAAATGATTTGCAAGACATATACGCACAAAATATATGGGTTGGCGAATTTAAGAAATGTATGGTTTGTCCTCTGGAAACGGTCAAACTTCACTAAATTTTAGGAAAAGTTAAAGGTTCAAAAACATGTTTTTTATCGCTTCTGACTTTATTTTTTGTTAATTCTTCATGATATTTTCACAAGTTATGTATTGTTATGTCTGAAAGGGATCACAATTAAAAATTTAAAAAATAAATGAAAAGGTCAAGGTCATATTACGATTATTGTGTTTTTATTCGGCCCCAAATAGCTCAAAAACAAAAAATATTCATTGAGAGTATATGAACAAAAGTTTTAGGTATGCAAAAGCTTTTTCCAGTGATGTTTAGTTTTTGAAGATCGGACTTGATTTGGTCATTTTACGGCAGTCCAAAGTTTGATCCTTTTTTCGGAATAATTGTAAATCAGTTTTTATGCTTCAAATTGTGATATATAAGAAATAAAATGTTCGACTAGTGCGACTTGCGTACTTGATTGAACTATTTGCTGCATTGCTAGGTACCTAATGGTAAAATTTTAATCAATTTTGTTTCTCATTTTGCCGCTAGGGGGCGCTTAGCTTAAAAACACTCTTCTACTTATAACTCAAAAAGTTGAAGTCTGATCCAAATGCGGTTTGTTGCATTGTGTTCCTTGTTGATACTCTAATAAAATATGATAGTTTCCAGTTATGAGTGGCTAAAACTTTTTGAGCTACTAAAGGAAGGTTGAAAGTTCGAACCTCGCAAAAAACTGTGCAGATGAGGGTAGGTCTACGAATAACCTATCCATTTTTGTTAGAGATCAGATAGAATAATTCTGTTTGCTGCAAATTATTTACAAGACATATACGCACAAAATATATTGGGTGGCGAACTTAATAAATGCATGGTTTGTCCTCTAGAAACGGTCAAACTTCACTAAATTTTAGGAATAATCAAAATTTCAAAAACATGGTTTTTTTCGCTCCTGACTTTATTTTTAGTTCATTCTTATGATATTTTCACAAGTTATGTATTGTTATGTTTGAAATGACCCCACAATTAAGAAGTTAAAATGAAATTGCAAAGGTCAAGGTCATATTACGATTACTGTGTTTTTATTCGGCTCAAAATAGCTCAAAAACAAAAAATATTTTATTGAAAGTGTATGAACAAAAGTTTTAGTTCTTGAAGAGCCCTTTCCAGTGATGTTTAGTTTTTGAAGAATGATCTTGATTTGGTCATTTTACGGCAGTCCAAATTTTTATTCTCTTTAGAACAATTGTAAATCAGGTTTTATACTTCAAATTTTGATATATAAGGAATAGAATGTTTGACTAGTGCGACTTGTATACTTGATTGAACCATTTGCTGCATTGCTAGGTACCTAATAGAAAATATTTACTCAATTTTGTTTCTCGTTTTGCCGCTAGGGGCGCTTGGCTTGAAATCACTCTTTATAAAAAAATAATTGAAGTCTGATTTTATGCAATTTTTTTTGCATTCTGTTTCTTGGTGACATCAATTTGAAACAACACTAAAAATCAAAGCGATATTTCATGAAAATGATAGTAATTCAATGTAACATTAGTCTGTAATAGTGTTGAGTTGCATAATATATTGTCGCGTGTTATTGTCGTTTGCAATTCTTGTTTATCGAGTACAATTGTCGTATGTCGCCATCATAAAGCAACACACACATATAACGTTGCAGTACCCGAAGTCCGTAAAAAAGGTTTTCAAGTTTGCGACTACATAACAGACAGGTAATACTTAAAAGTGTTCTTCTTGGTAAAAAGTCTGCTTAAACATTGCAACAAAAATGTTTGAAAGATCACTGTTAACAGTATTCAACAAGCCATTGAACGAAGAAATATGTTTTTTGAAACATGCGACTCGTGAACTGAAAGGAATTGATTTCGTGAAAATTGATGATATCGCGACTACATAACTGACAGGTAATACTCAACAATATTCTTTTGGGTAAAAAGTCTGCTTAAACATTGCGACAAAAATGTTTGAAAGATCACTGTTAACAGTATCAACAAGCCATTGAACGAAGAAATGTTTTTCGAATCATGCAACTCGTGAACTGAATGGAATTGCTTTCGTGAAAACATTGATATCGCGACTACATAACTGACAGGTAATACTCAAAAATATTCTTTTGGGTAAAAAGTCTGCTAAAACATTGCGACAAAAGTGTTTGAAAGATCGCTGTTAACATTATAAACAAACCATTGAATGAAGAAATATTTTTCGAATAATGCGACTCGTGAACTGAATGGAATTGCTTTTGCGAAAACCGATGATATCGCGATTGCGATTCTAGTTTTTTTTATTATTTTTCCGCCGGTTTTTGTGAACGGCATATCGCCATGACAGAAAAAAGGCACAATTATGAAATTTCTACCAGTTTTTTCTACTTATATGAACTTAATCCTTACGTTGAGAAAATTTTCATTTTTGTCTTACTTTTCCCGCCAGGGGGCGTTTTGCATGAAATTTATTAATGGCTAATAACTCACTTATTTGAGGTCCGATTCAAATGCGGTTTTTTGTATTCTGTTCCTTGTTGATAGCCAAATAAAATATGATAGGTTTCGAGGGTACGTGTCGCTGAAAGTATTTGAGCTACAGAAGGTTGAATGTTCGAACCTCGCAAAAAACTGTGCAAATGAGGGTAGGTCTACGAAAAACCTATCCATTTTTCTTAGAGATCAGAAAGATGAATTCTGTTTGCTGCAAATGATTTGCAAGACATATGCGCACAAAATATATGGGGTGGCGAATTTAAGAAATGTATGGTTTGTCCTCTGCAAATGGTCAAACTTCACTAAATTTTAGGAAAAGTAAAAGTTTCAAAAACATGTTTTTTATCGCTTCTGACTTTATTTTTTGTTAATTCTTCATGATATTTTCACAAGTTATGTATTGTTATGTCTGAAAGGGGATCACAATTAAAAATTTTAAAAATAATTGAAAAGGTCAAGGTCATGTCACGAATCTTGTGTTTTTATTCGGCCCCAAATAGCTCAAAAACTAAAAATATTTCTTTGAGAGTATATGAACAAAAGTTTTAGTTATTCAAGAGCTCTTTCCAGTGATGTTTAGTTTTTGAAGACGACTTATTTTATTTTACGGCAGTCCAAAGTTGATCCTTTTTTGGAATAATTGTAAATCAGTTTTTATGCTTCAAATTGTGATATATAAGAAATAGAATGTTCGACTAGTGCGACTTGCGTACTTGATTGAACTATTTGCTGCATTGATAGGTACCTAATGGTAAAATTTTAATCAATTTTGTTTCTCATTTTGCCGCTAGGGGGCGCTTAGCTTGAAAGCACTCTTCTACTTATAACTCAAAAAGTTAAAGCCTGATCCAAATGCGGTTTATTGCATTATATTTCTTGTTGATAGCCTAATAAAATATGATAGTTTCTAGGTATGAGTGGCTGAAACTTTTTGAGCTAGCAACGGAAGGTTGAAAGTTCGAACCTCGCAAAAAACTGTGCAGATGAGGGTATGTGTACGAAAAACCTATCCGTTTTTGTTAGACATCAGATAGAAGAATTCTGTTTGCTGCAAATGATTTGCAAGACATATACGCACAAAATATTTGGGGTGGCGAATTTAAGAAATGCATGGTTTGTCCTCTAGAAATGGTCAAACTTCACTAAATTTAAGGAAAAATCAAAATTTCTAAAACATGTTTTTGTCGCTCCTGACTTTATTTTTAGTTCATTCTTCATGATATTTTCACAAGTTATGTATTGTAATGTTTGAAAGGGCCTCACAATTAAAAAATTAAAATGAAATTTCAAAGGTCAAGGTCATATTACGATAATTTTTATTCGGCTCCAAATAGCTCCAAAACAAAAAATATTTTATTGAAAGTATATAAACAAAAGTTTTAGTTCTTGAATAGCCCTTTCCAGTGATGTTTAGTTTTTGAAGATCGGACTTGATTTGGTCATTTTACGGCAGTCCAAAGTTTTGATCCTCTTTAGAACAATTGTAAATCAGTTTTTATGCTTCAAATTGCGATATATAAGGAATAGAATGTTCGACTAGTGCGACTTGTATGCTTATTGAACCATTTGCTGCATTTCTAGGTACCTAATAGTAAATTTTACTCAATTTTGTTTCTCATTTTGCTGCTAGGGGGCGCTTGGCTTAAAATCACCCTTTATTACTAAAATAATTAAAGTCTGATTTTTATGCAATTTTTTGCATTCTGTTCCTTGGTGACATCAATTTGAAACAACACTAAAATATTCATGCGATATTTCATGAAAATGATAGTAATTCAATTCAACATTAGTTCGTTATAATGTTAAGTGGAATATCGCATTGTCGCGTGTCATTTTATACTGTTGTGTGTCGTTTGCAATTGTTGTTTATCTAATACAATTGTTGTTTGTTACCATCATAAAGCAACACACTCATATAACATTGCAGTACCCGAAGTCCGTAAAAAAAGTTTTCAAATTTACGACCATATAACAGGCAGGTAAAACTCAAAAGTATTCTTCTTGGTAAAAAGTCTAATTATACATTGCGACAAAAATGTTTGAAAGATCAATGTTAACAGTATTCAACAAGCCATTAAACGAAGAAATATGTTTTTCGAATCATGCGACTCGTGAACTGAATGGAATTGCTTTCGTGAAAACTGATGATATCGCGATTTCATAACTGACAGGTAATACTAAACAATACTCTCTTGGGTAAAAAGTCTGCTTAAACATTGCGACAAAAATGTTTGAAAGATCGCCGTTAAAGTATCAACAAGCCATTGAAAGAAGAGATGTTTTTGAATCATGCGACTCGTGAACTGAATGGAATTGCTTTCATGAAAATCGATAATATCGCGACTACATAACTGAAAGGTAATACTAAAAAATATTCTTTTGGGTAAAAAGTCTGCTTAAACATTGCGACAAAAATGTTTGAAAGATCGCTGTTAAGATTATAAAAAAGCCATTGAACGAAGAAATGTTTTTGGAATCATGCTACTTGTGAACTGAATGGAATCGCTTTTGCGAAAACCGATGATATCGCGATGGCGATTCTAGTTAGGTTTTCGCACCTCGCAGTGCGAAAACCTATTGTTCTTCTTCTGTTTTATTTTTTTTTTTATTATTATTTTTCTAACCTTTTTTTGTGAACGGCA
>CM037787.1:5537889-5556040 GCA_021229015.1 Solen grandis
CTGGTTGCCATGGCAACAGAAAGAAAAAAGTATGAAAACTTTAAAAATCATCTTCTTCAAAACTACTGGCCAGATATCATAATTGTTTTGTACAGATGTTCCTTGGGTCACTGTCTACCAAGATTGATAAAACTATTCTGTTTCGTTAAAAAACATGGCTGCAAGGGGCAGGGCTAATTTGCCTTATATGTATATAGTGAAAACTTTAAAAGACATCTCCTCTGAAACCGTTTGACAGAATTTGATTAAACTTGACAGGGATGATCCTTGGGTGAACCTTCACAAAAGTTGCTAAAATAAATTTGATCCATGCAGAACTCTGGTTGCCATGGCAATGGAAAGAAAAAAATGATGAAAACTTTAAAAATCATCTCTTTCAATACTACTGGCACGGGATTCTGATCGGTAAAAAAACATGACCCCGGGGAAATTTGCCTTAAATGTATATAGTGAAAACTTTAAAACTCTTCTGTTCCATAACTTCTGGCCAGATTTCAAAATGTTTTGGCACAGCTGATGTTTTATGGGTAAACTTCTACCAAGATTGTTCCTTTAGAGTAGTGGTACTCAGGTGAGCGTTATTGGGCCATCATGGCCCTCTTGTTTAATTAATTAGGTATGTCACAGTTGGGGATCAAACCCTCAACCTTCTGCTCCCAAGGCTGACGTTCTAACCACTCAGCCACTGGGGAGCATTGGAAGAGTCTTCAAACTGACCCTGTAGAGTGTTTGTATCTTACAAACTTTAATTTACCCCTCTAATAATGATGTCTAGGGTACTGGAGAAGTATAGCTGTATGATTATATAGGTCGGAAAGCAACTGTAGCCCCTTAAGTTTGCACTAGTGAGTACATGGAATTGCAGGAGAATATCCAGTTTGATTTATCAGGTTGGCTTAGAGATAATTTATCATGATAAACCATAATTAGATATTTCTGGGGTTTCCTTTAAAAATTATACTGTAATGCAATCACTTTTGTAAAAATAGTTCTCCATTGACATTAATATTTCTATAAAAAAGATTTTGGTACTTATGTAGGAAATGAAAGAAGTTAAATGACTAAGACCCTCAACACTGAAGATTTAATTTGTTTTATATTTGTCATTATCATAAAATTTTGAGGATACAAAAAAAAAATCAACAGTTAAAATCATTGTCATGATTTGCCACTTGTGCAGTTCCACTTTAATAGGATACCCTCTCAGACTTCTATTTAATATGTATTTGTACTTTTTTGTTTTCAAGATTTTTCTGTGAAAAAAAAACAGGACATTGGTTTATGTAAGGAATGTGATATTGTAACAAAATTTAATACATAGAAAAAGGTCAGAATTGCTTTTTGGGTCAGTCAGGTCAAGGTTGTTATTGCTTAAATAGATAAATAATTTCTGATTCAGCTGCAGTGACCGGATTTTGGGAGCCTCTGTATCATGATCACTGTAACCATACAAATATTCTGGTTGTAAGCAGAGGTGACACATAGAGATCACTTTTTTCAACTGTCGTCCATCTGTCTGTCTTCACACTTCTTTATTTACCCATGCTGTTGATGGACAGAGCATGACAGGAGGAATTGTCATGTACAAGGTCCATGACTCTGTTATCAATTTTATCTGTCACACTTTTTCTGTCATGCTTCTTTCAGCAGGTGACACGTGTGTTCCAAGGAACACTTCTTGTTTTCCCTCAGATTTAGCTTTCTATGTATATGCATGTGCTTTTATATCAGTGATATTAATGTTAACAGTTAATAACAAGTAAGTTGGTTGCTGTCTAAAAACACATTCATTTAGTTGTCCTTCCCTCATTGAACTCCCCTTACTCTGCAAGAACATGTTACTAGATAAATTAAGAGGTATGGTGCTGTTTACATGCTTTAAATTTAATTGCTTCCTGAAAAAAGTGCCTCAAATTCCCCTACAATAGTGATATTGATAGGTATCCACTTCCCGTGTAAATGTCTTTGCTAAGTAATTGAAATTTAGCAAACCCCTTCCTCATTTCAGAAAGTTGTAGGATCTTTTTTACACCCATGTTCACACTGTCTTCCCTATTCAATTAGCTGTGATTAGAGAAGACACAATACAGGTTGCATTTATTTGGATGCTGGATATTCATCACACCAGAAAACTTAACAAACCTACTACACTGCGGAATGGAACTTCCAATTAAAAGGCAAATTAAAGTGGGTTTATTTGCTTTATGTAAATAAAGAAAAGCATGGTATTGTTCTGTAAGGGCTTTTTTGTGATCAAAACATTAATATTTAAGAAGGAATTTTCATCTGTGAAGTATAGGTTAGATTATGGTTGGCTTTGACTACTTGATATAGCATTATTCCCGTTAACAGTATGGAATATATCAAGAATCGAGCAAAGATAAACTGGTTCTGTCCAGTGACCTTGTAATGAATGTGATTGTAACAGGTTAAAAAAGTCTGACACTAACATTAAAATACCAGGTGCATATGGAATGTCATGAGTATTGTAGGAGCATGCCTAATATAATTGTCGAATAACCCATGGCTGATGATTACGCTACTCTGCATAAATCACTTGTGGGATTTTAAACTACTGTTTGTTGTTCAGATTGAAAGCTGATACAGAAATCCAATTGGGTGCAGGATAACCTTGTCCTGCCTAGTGTTAACTAATTAAAACATTAACATCATAATATCCCATAATATATACCCCTACCACTGATGTTTTTACCTCTAGAAAAAAGTTGACTTGCTTGTTGAAAATCCCACAGTTGATGAAAGAATAAGTAAATATCTTGTATATGGCAGCATGCCATATTTAACCCTTTCCCTAATATAGACTCATTTTGACGCACTCAATAGGTACCACATAAAGCCTGATCTGCAGAAAACCACAGTTAAACCTTACCAAATTTAATTACAAAATCCTCATTTCCAGACCACTGAGGAGCAGCGAACAGCATAAAACCTGATCAGCCTGCGAGTTACTCGCAGGCTGATCTGGTTTTATGCTGTTCGCATAGGTCGTTTCATGGTATCCTCTATGAGGGAAAGGGTTTATATGGTACCATTCTTGATATAAAAGGTACCATGCTATCAAATTCTGCCTCCTCCCCCCATCCATAGACAAAATAAAAAAAACAACAACTAAACAACTGAAAATAATATCAATTTCTTAGTATAACTGTCTTCAAGGATGTATTACATCTCACTTTAAAAATAAACATGTGTCTGTCCTTTTTTCTGTGCATTTGCCTGCAGGGAGGGAGCATTCACTATGCAAGTGAACAATTACAATGGAAGTTTCAATGGAGGGTTGGACTCAAATTTCTTGATAATCTGTTTAATTAAGAGCAGGCACAATATTACCACTTACTTGAAAAAAACATTCTAATGTAATGTGGTTAATTTTATTTGATTTTCGCTAATTGGAAGAGGGAATCCTATAATTTATTGTTCCTACCTTAATCACATGTCCTCCAATCACTTCAGTTCCTGCGGCAGATTCTCCTTAAAGTAGTGATCAGTTCTACCACATAATTCTTGATAAATATTTTTCAAGTTTAAAGGCTGTAGAAACCTATAGGTTTAATTACTTGGATCAAGTGTATTTATGCAACTTTTCTTGGAAAATCCACTTGGGTGCTGGACTGGAAAACATTAAATTTGTGCCAATTCAACTGCTATTCACTGAAGATTGGTTGAATTGATTCTAGTGATTTTGATATCAATTCAGTTATAACAAGCATGAAAGTTGAAACCAAACTTGGTGAATGTAATCTTGTTTTCTTTCCTTGCCTCAGTTAAATAAGATTTATTTTTAAAATATATCTAATTTTGTCAAGTTTGTATGTAAATCAAATGAAATGGTAAGACATTTAACAAGAAGAAGGGAAACATTAAGTAAATGTACCAGAAGAAAATTCAGTTTCATTCAATCTTTAAAAAAAAATACCTTAAGATTTGGTCAGCAGTGCAGAAAGTCATAGACCATACCATCAACATACATTGCAGTAAATAATTTACTATACTACTATATCATTGACCATACAATCAGTATATAGTACACCAAAATACTGTCAATACTTTTAGTATGCAGTACACTATCAACAGTATGCCGTACATTATCATTGGCATGCACTACAATACCATCAGTATGCGGTACATTATCATTGGCATGCACTACAATACCATCAGTATGCGGTACATTATCATTGGCATGCACTATAATACCATCAGTATGCCGTACATTATCATTGGCATGCACTACAATACCATCAGCTATCATCGATATACAGTACATTATCATCCTTAACCATCAGTATGCAATACAATACCATCAGTAATGCAATACAATACCATCAGTAATGAAGTACAATACTATCAGTAATGCAATACAATACTATCAGTAATGCAATACAATACCATCAGTAATGCAATACAATACCATCAGTAATGCAATACAATACCATCAGTAATGCAATACAATACCATCAGTAATGCAATACAATACCATCAGTAATGCAATACAATACCATCAGTAATGCAATACAATACTATCAGTAATGCAGTACAATACTATCAGTAATGCAATACAATACCATCAGTAATGCAATACAATACCATCAGTAATGCAATACAATACCATCAGTAATGCAATACAATACCATCAGTAATGCAATACAATACCATCAGTAATGAAATACAATACCATCAGTAATGCAATACAATACCATCAGTAATGCAGTACAATACTATCAGTAATGCAATACAATACCATCAGTAATGCAGTATAATACCATCAGTAATGCAGTACAATACTATCAGTAATGCAGTACAATATTATCAGTAATGCAGTATAATACCATCAGTAATGCAATACAATACCATCAGTAATGCAATATAATACCATCAGTAATGCAGTATAATACCATCAGTAATGCAGTACAATACCATCAGTAATGCAGTACAATACCATCAGTAATGCAGTACAATACCATCAGTAATGCAATACAATACCATCAGTAATGCAATACAATACCATCAGTAATGCAGTACAATACCATCAGTAATGCAGTACAATACCATCAGTAATGCAATACAATACCATCAGTAATGCAGTACAATACCATCAGTAATGCAGTACAATACCATCAGTAATACAATACCATCAGTAATGCAATACAATACCATCAGTAATGCAATACAATACCATCAGTAATCAGTGACTATATCAGCAACATGCAGTATTGAATTAGAAATGAACTTTCCTGTCATGTTTTTGTAATGGTTGCAGGTTTGCCATTCTTTGATATGAAACAAAAACTTAATGAACCATGATTTATTTTATTTAAAATTGTTTGAACACACAATGTGTTGCTACATGAAAAGCAGTTATGCATTTAGTGCTGACTTGGAAAAGAAATATCTTGCAGTACAGGAAATGTTCAAACAGAAAATTATTGAATGGCAGGACTACCAAAATGACATGGCTGGATGCCAAGATGGCTTGATAATTTATGAAATTCAGTAGATTTGACTTTCTTTTTAAATATATATGTGCTTATTAGTTGTGTAAATATGTTATGGATAGTCGTTTTGAACTAATTTTATATTGAATAAGCACGAGGATGACAAAACATGCCCCATTTCCTCCCCATAGTTTTATGGTGAGTTGTGCTAATAAATCACCTGTCAAAAGAATGATGCCAGTGCCATCGAAATCTATTCCTGATTTTCTAGGCTACTTTATTTTCCAAATCTGGTTATATAGCCATATTACTGGGGACTTTATTGCATGTTTTGGCCTCTTTTTAGTACATAAATTGTGCTCTTTAAAATGAAGGCTGGTGATATTGGCTGTGGAATAAAGTATGGATCAGAGGTTTTTAGCTTATCCCAGTGGTTACAGTGTACCTACTGGGAACCAGCAGACAGCATGGGCCCTCACAAATGTGTGTTTTATGCCAGTTTTTATTGTTCTTTACAGACTGCACATGTTTTTAGTATTCTTTTTGGACACTTAAAATGATTGATTTAGAATCTTAAACTGCCTTTGTTGCAATGGAAATGGCCATGAGTAGCTATAAAATTTTTGCCTAACTTTTGTCTTTTAAAGGTTGCTGTATTGCTGTATGCAGAGATATTATTACTTGGTTCTCGATAGATCAATTCTATGAAGATTAATTCATGGGGTTATTTCTCACAGAAGAAAACACACATTTGATATTTTATTGGTTAGATATTTCTTAATAAGATATAGGCTCTTAAAATCTTGTGCATTATTTGATTTGTAAAGAATTTTGTCATAAATTCATCAGAGCAGCCTTTCATGTTTGCATATAATGTGTAAAACAATCGACTGTTATATTAACATCAACAAACTCATACCAGAAAATACATGAGGGACATTGATTTTCAAGATTCTATTATAAACTGTTGAAAATATAAAACAAAAAGCTGAATCACAATTGCATTTAAAAATGCATGCAGTATGCAGCATACCTTGTTATCTATTGTGCTTTATCTATTCATGTCACAGGCAGATTTATTTTATGCAATTCATAAGTTTTCATTACATTTTCCATGTGCCTGATTGCTGAACAATTAACATTTGTCTGCATATTGTTATTTGTTTATGGATGACCTGTCTTGCATCATGCAGCCATTCTACAGGTTTATTACACCTTAGCTTCCAAACAGGTATGAAATGTAATGAGTTAACAGATGAAATGGAAAGATTTTACCTGTAATTGCCTGTTTTGCCTCACATTTGTTACGAAGCTAATCTTTCATCTTTAATGTCGGTACTTTGCTTAACTAGACCACTAGTCTGTAGCCTTTGCTGAACAGGAAGTGAAGAGGTTTTGTGGCAGGCATGAACAGAAATGATCAAATTGATGATACTTAACAGGTAAATTAAGGCTTAAAAGGTATGGATTGGTGGCCTTAAATGGGTTTTTAGCATAAATAAAGTTTCTTTTTCCTTTAAATTCTGTGATTAATCGCTTGCTTTTAGCAGTAACTGGGCTTAATTATGATGAAGGCCTTACACAGGGACTGTTAGTTATACATAATGGGAAAAGTAGTTTCTTTAACTAGGAAGATGCCACTGCAAAATAAATTTAAAGAAAAAGAAGAAATAAAATGCTCTATATACTTGGTTGTTCAAGTTCTGAGCTATGAACTTAACCCCCCCACCCCCAAAACCAAAAAAAAAAGATAAAATATTCCCATACAGTTCCTGATGGTCACTATTACATCAAATGATACATGTTAGTAATTATTAAGTCTGACATTTGGTAAGATAAAGTCAAAATTTACAAGGTCCTAATTAGAAACTGATATCTCAAAAACAAGCCCAATCCTCTATAACATCTTGATTTGCTTCCTTCAGAGGCAGCACTAAATTGGTCTTGTTTTGCAACCAGTTTATACTGAACCTTGGTACTCATGATACACAGCTTTCTCAAAATCTTGCCATCGAAAACTAATATTATCAAAATCTGATCAGATAAACATCCTGTTTAAGTTGATTTTGATTATTCCCTGGGAATCTTAGAATGAAACAACTAGATGCAAATTTTGACCATGCTCGAATGCTGAAATTTTAATAGCATAAATACGTTACCTGTTATTACTTCAGGTATGTGTCTATTTGTGCACAGCTTCCAAAACAGAGTCCGCAAAATAAACCATTCCCTAAACCCCCTAGTTACCGGAAGTGTAACCCCCGTTCTCCAATTGTGTTTTGGAAGCCATCGAGTTTCAGTGGGTTACCTTGTGTGTCCCTTTCTTGATAGCTTCTGTGCGCTACAGCTCTCCTTTCTTATCTTTTCATAGCCTCGGCTGTGTTGTTTATATTGTTCTCTTAGTTTTATTCTATATTCGTGTAGAATTCCCAATTTCCGTCCCGTATCGGGACCTTTTGCCTTGTGTCACGGGTTTCCGTGCTTCGGCTCCCGTGACACTGGTTTATTATTATTGATTTTGTATATACTGTTGTCTCGTTTCGAGATTTTTCCTTTTACGGGTTTTCTTCGGTCTTCCCGTCTTTTATTTTGATTTTTTTTGGACAGACGAGATATGGAAGAAAGCCTCCTCCCGTCGGTCTTACTCTTCCCGGAAAAGGAAGGCCTCATCTTCCTCCTCCTTCTCCGGGTTCAGCGCTGCTGGGGGTCGGAGTCCCTCTCCCCCTCCTAGGAAGAAGGCTTCCCGCCCCTCTCCGGAGAGGCCGCCTTCATCTCCTGGCTCCCTTCCCGGCCCCCCGGGGAGCAGTCAAGGACCGGCTGACCGGTCAAGTACGTGATCGTAGTCATAGCAAAGCTCCCGACCGGTCACCGGTCAGGTCTAGCCACCGGTCACCGGTCAAGACCGGTCACCGACCATCACGGGACCGGTCACCGGGTATAACTGCCAGGGACCGGTCACCGGTCAGGACCGGTCACCGGTCACCGACCACCGGGCACCGGGCACCGGTCACCGACCACTACTCACCGGTCACCGGTCAACAGGCACCGGTCACCGGTCATCATTCACCGGGCACCGGTCATCATTCACCGGTCACCGGTCAACATCGGTCTCAGAGACCCAAGACCGGTCATCACCGGTCATCGGCGAGAGATCTGCACAGATCGACGGCCAGGTCGGCCCATCACGCTAGACGTGTGGGTCGCCGGTCTTCGCCGATTTTGTCCGAGAATTCGGATTCGAGTTTTTCATCAGGCAGCCCTGCGGTTTCTCCGCTTCGGCCACCTCCTCTTCCACGTTCAAGGGTGCCCAAGAAACGGTCCCACAACCGTTCCCCGGGTCTTTCCGGTCACCGGTCCCCTAGCTCTGCTACTCGGGACCGGTCACCTTTACGCTCCACCACGTCTTCGAGGGTTCAAAGTGCGGATGTCTCAGCGCAACCCCAGACCTTTGAGCCTTCCACATGGTGGTCCCACATGATGGGGGAATACGCCAGGCAGTTCAGCTCTGCCTCCTCCCCCGTCATTCCGGGTGAACCTTCTTCTTCTAGGAGGGATCTGGTTTCTCTGCCACCAGAGACCCTTGATCATAGACTATTCCTTCAGTCTCCTCCCTCCTCGGGTCCACAGGGCTCTTCTTCCACACAGCCCCCTATGTGGCCCTTTTTCCCTCCATTTCCTTTCATGGGCTTTCCCCCTCAGGATGCTCCCCCTTCGCGCCCTGAGGCTGGGTCTCCTCCCTCGACTCGCAATCCCCCTACTAGTGGGACTGCTACGAGTGGACAATTGGAGGATGAAATCTCCCTTCATGCTCCGGAGGAGGACTCCTTATTTGCTGAGGACGTGCCTCTTTCTTCCACCTCGCGCCGATCCAGCGCTCATTCCGAACCTCGTACTGACAATCCTCTCTCTGATGAGGACGAGGAGTCAGACGAGAATCGGTTTTTCCATGGACAGGGCTGTTCAGGAGGTCTTTGCTACCCTTCCTGCATCAGTATGCAAACCGGCCCCTCCTCCCTCCCGGAAGAGGTGCGAAGGTTACCTTGACCTTGTCGGTAAGCCTAAGGAGTCCAAATCAGTCGAACCGGAGTTACTCCCTTTCTCTCCGGTCGTCCGTTCGGCTTTGGAGGATTTTGAATCTTCATCCTCCTCTAAGCCAGGACCGGGCTGGTTTATTCCAACTTCGGACCTTCGGCCTTTGGGTTTTAACCCCAAGACCTACAAGTTTCCGGAGGGTGATTTTTCTATCCACCCCCCGAAACTGGACCTAGATGCCAGTCGGCTCCAGCTCAAGGTCCCCTCCTCTTTACCGCTTCAGCAGAAGGTCCTGGATCGCTGGGAGCAACGCTCCCGCTTCCTTTCCGGCATCTCGTCGCATACTGACTCCTTCGTGGCCGCTCTTTCGGTCAAACTACAACAAAAGGATGCTTTATCTGCTTCCGTCAGGCTTCTTTTAGAGGCCTTAGCAGCGACGGCAAAACATTCGATTTTGCTATCTCTTTCTCTCTCTTCCGAGATGACTCGCTGCAGGCGGGATGCCATCCTGGACGGCCCCAACAAGCTACTTCTCTCTTCTTCTCGAGAAAAGCTTAGGTCGGCCCCTCTTTCTTCTTCGTCCCTCTTTGGGGGCCGAATCAAGGAAGTAGCGGACGCCTCCAGGGAGGAGCAAATGCACGGCGCGGTGGCCTTCCAGCCCCGCACTCCTACTTCGGCTCCCCCTAAATTCCGGATACCGAAGAAACCTTCGGCTTCTTCCGGTAAATCCCCGAAGGACTCGGAAAAGGGCAAGCCTCAATCTCCTTTCAGAGGCAATCCCTCTTCCAGGGGCGCTCGCCAATCTGGTCCGCAGCGACCACGATTTCCTCCTTCATCGCCCCCCACCCCTTCTTCTACCTCTACCAATCAAAGGGGTAGGAGTAAGCCCTAGGGGTGCGTCCTTTCTTCCGCTTCCTCTTCCAGACGTTCGATTAGGAGGAAGAGTGTTTCTGCCCCTTCCAGTAGGCGGCAGACTCACTCATTTCATTCATCATTGGGAGACAATCACCGACGACCAATGGGTCCTGTCTATCGTGAGACACGGGTATCGGGTTCCGTTCAGTCGTCCCCCTGGGGGTTTAGCCACTATCACGCTCTCCCATTCATCTCTCCTCCAATCATCATCGTCTGGGACTCGCCATTTCAGATCTTCTGGAAAAAGGAGCGGTAGAAAGGGTCTCGATTCCAACCTCTCCGGGGTTTTACAGCCGTCTCTTTCTGGTTCCCAAGAAGGACGGCGGGTTTCGACCGGTCATAGACCTGTCTCATCTAAACTCCTTCATTCCGAAGGAACACTTCAAAATGGAAACAACTTCGTCGATCAGGGCAGCCGTCCTCCCCGGTCACTGGGCTGTTTCCCTGGATTTATCGGATGCTTACTTCCATGTATCTATCCATCCTCATTCCAGGAAATACCTTCGTTTCACGGATGGCCGAACTGTCTACCAGTTCAAGGCCCTTCCGTTCGGCCTGTCTTCGGCCCCCAGAATCTTCACCAAAATAGTTTCGGTTCTGGTCGCCAGGGTTCATTTTCGCGGCTCACGCCTCCTGGCGTATTTCGACGACTGGCTTCTTCTTCACATGGACCCAGTCGCTCTTCTCGACGAGCTTCGATGGGTGACAGACCTAGCTCTCCGGCTAGGCTTCATCCTCAATTCCGAGAAATCGGAGTTGATCCCATCCCAGAACTTCACGTTTGTCGGGATGCAATTTCTGACCGACCTAAACAGGATCAGAATTCCGGAACCCAGACTCATGTCTCTTCTAACTCTGGTTCGGGGGTTTTCGCGTCGGCAATCGATCTCAGCCCGCGAATTCCTATCGCTTCTCGGAGTACTCAATGCAGCAGCGGATCTTGTTCCGCTGGGCCGCCTTCACATGCGACCTCTTCAGTTTATACTACTCTCGATCTGGCGTCCCAGTCGAGACCATTTACAGACCATTCTTCCGGTTTCTCCGGAATTGGTTCATCATCTCAGTTGGTGGAATTCCCCCTCGTTTCTCCGAGAGGGTGTTCCTCTTTCTCCTCCTCAACCGGAACTGTTCCTCTTCTCGGATGCCAGTCTGTCCGGCTGGGTGCTCATCTGGAACCTCTGGGTCTCACGGCCTCGGGTCTTTGGTCCCCTCAGGACAGTTCTCTTCATATCAACAACCTCGAACTCAAAGCGGTTCTACTAGCCTTACGACAGTTTTCTCCTCTCATTCGAGGCAAATCTGTTCTAGTATCTACGGACAACACGACTGTTGTCTCTTACATCCGCAGACAGGGGGGGACGCACTCGCCTTCTCTGTGCATGGAAGCATGGCACCTTCTTCATTGGTGTCAGGTGTCTTCGGTACTCATTCAAGTCAGACATCTTCCGGGTCGTCTAAATGTTCTAGCGGACCAACTGTCCCGCAGACATTCTCTTCTCCCCTCGGAATGGAAGTTACTTCCTCGGATCGCGACAACTCTGTTTGCGATTTTCGGGTCTCCGTCTGTCGATCTATTTGCTACCAGGCTGAACAACCAGCTTCCGCTGTTTGTGTCACCGGTATCGGATCACCGGGCTTGGGCGATAGATGCTCTGTCTGTAAACTGGGATCATCTATTTGCTTATGCGTTTCCACCGTTTTCTCTGATTCCCTTAGTTCTAAGGAAAATCCTGCGATCTCAGTGCCGGATCCTCCTTGTAGCTCCACTTTGGCCAACGCGATCTTGGTTCGTGGATCTTCTGGATCTTCTGATAGACGATCCTGTAGAACTCCCCCAGGTTCCGGACCTTCTGTCACAAGGTCGGAACAGGGTCCTTCACGACAATCCCTGCGCTCTTCGTCTTCACGCTTGGATGTTATCCAACAGCGAGTTAGACAGAAGAAATTTTCGGCAACAGTTGCCTCTATTATCTCTAAAGCCAGGAGACAATCTACTCGATCTGTCTACCAGGCAAAGTGGAAGGTCTTCCGTGATTGGTGTATCGCACGGCAGATTAATCCGGTCAAAGCTCCTGTCAGAGAAATCGCTAACTTTCTAGTTTTTCTTTTTAACGAGAAAAAACTTGCGGTCAGTTCTATCAAGGGTTATAGGTCTATGTTATCGAACACGCTTAAGTTTCACAGATCCTCTTCCCTTGGTTCGGATCCTTATCTTTCGGAAATTATTCGTTCGTTTGAACTGTCTAGGCCGGTTTCTCGTTCGTTAACTCCGAAGTGGGATCTTTCTTGTGTTTTACTGGCTCTTACTAAGGCACCTTTTGAACCTCTTTCTGAGGCGTCTCTACTGCACGTAACATGGAAGACGGTCTTTCTTATAGCAATGGCGTCTTCTAAACGTCGTTGTGAAATTCATGCCTTTTCTACTGAGGAAGGCTATTTACGCTTTAACAAATCTGATGGCTCTGTATCTTTGAGCTTTCAACCTGGTTTCCTTGCGAAAACCCAGCTCCCGTCGGTCTGTCCCCCCCTTTGAACCTCTTTCTGAGGCGTCTCTACTGCACGTAACATGGAAGACGGTCTTTCTTATAACCCTCCGGTAGTTATTCCGAGCCTTGCTAGGTCTTGCTCCAGGGAGATCCTGATCGGCTTCTTTGCCCAGTTAGAGCCTTGAAGTTTTACCTCCAGAAGGTTAAATCTTTACGGGGTCGTCGTCTTCGACTTTTCCTCCCAATAAAAGGGGGGGGCGAAGTTTCGGCAGCATCAATATCTCGTTGGGTAGCCTCAACTATCAAGTTTGCCTATTCGGATCTTTCGGACAGGGATCTATCCTTTTTAAGAATTAGACCACATGAGCTCCGTGCTTTGTCTGCTTCTTGGGCTTTCTTGAATAAATCTCCCATGGACGATATTCTCAAAGCGGCCTCTTGGAAGTCTTCTACTACGTTTTCTTCCTTTTATCTCCGCTCACTGGCTAACCAATCACAAAACCTTGTGGATTTGGGTCCACTTGTAGTGGCTCAGACAATAGTTTAATCATCATGTCTGACGCCTCGGCGGCTTTGGTCGTTTTCTACTTCGGGTATCGCTGCAATCAAGGTTCTTTGTTAGCAACCTCCCGCCTTAGCGACGAAGTCATACCTGAAGTAATAACAGGTAACGTATTTATGCTATTAAAATGAAATTTTTGAAGTAAAATTAATTTTAATTAGTAAATACTTACCTGTTATTACAGAGTCCCACCTCCCTCCCCGCTTGCTGGCGGTTGTATCCCTCGATGGCTTCATATACAATTGGAGAACGGGGGTTACACTTCCGGTAACTAGGGGGTTTAGGGAATGGTTTATTTTGCGGACTCTGTTTTGGAAGCTGTGCACAAATAGACACATACCTGAAGTAATAACAGGTAAGTATTTACTAATTAAAATTAATTTTACTTCAAAAATTTCATTTATGGCAACTGAGTTAGCAGTGAAGTTATTCATGGAAATAAATGGAAATGTTTTAAGTGCAATGAAAAGACATATCTTTAAAAAAAGGCTTGCTTGAAGTAAGCTGAACAGCAGATGACCATGTTGACAAGTTGTCAGGCACATACTGTACATATGGTGTCTGGTCATCTCTAGATTTTGTTGCCAATGACAACAGTATGAACAGTAAAATTCTGCACACGTTAGACCTAACCATCGAGGCACAAGAAGTCAGCCAGCTGTGTCTTTGTGGGCTCATTCCTCAGTGTTGAATTCACGACAGGGAGAGACTGTCTACTGCTCTTGACACGAAGATGCAGTATGTTCTGGCAGCAACAATATCCTTTGTGGGCTCACCATAAATCATACTTTATGTAGCCGTACATCAAATGTTTCACTTGGCTTCCGTTTTGACCATGGTGCTCAGTCTATTGGAAAGGGCTGGAGATATTGGGATGTATGTAATACATGGATGTAACCTTACAGGTCTTTTATCTTAGACGGTTTTTATTTAGGCAGAGTCTGGAAAAGTTGTAAATACAAACATGGCTACTGGTCATGACATACCAAAGCTATTACAGATGCTGTATTGGGTATTGACTGTGTTTAGTGTGTGCTGCATATAGGGTTAGTTTGTGGACTCTCTGATATCTCTTTTTTGTAACTTCCTGTATGACCATGGAGAGGTTTGAGCATTGGCTTCTGGAGCAGGAAATTGTAGGTTTGATCCCAGACCGTGACATAACATGCTGTTATTAAAAATGGTACAGGTAGCTCCCTGCTTGGTGCTTAGCATATCCCTTTCCCTCATATATACTCATTTTGACACCCTCAATAGGTATCACATAAAGCCTGATCTGCAGAAAACCAGTTAAACCTTACCAAATTTAATTACAAAATACTCATTTCCAGACCACTAAGGAGCAGCGAACAGCATAAAACCTGATCAGCCTGCGAGTTACTCGCAGGCTGATCTGGTTTTATGCTGTTCGCATAGGTCTTTTCATGGTGTCCTCTATGTGGGAAAGGGTTAAGTACAGAGTAATGGCCTGGTATCAGGATGATATGACTTGGTGTGGTATCATACCACACGTCTTGTGTGATATTGCTGTTTGGCAGCACTATATCTGTTTTAAGTAGACAAATTCTCTAAATGGCTGGAATAGTTCCAAGGAACGCTAAACCAAACCAAAAAAAATCTCTGATATTGTGACGCCATGATATTTTTTTGTCACCAGCTGTGAGCAGAGGTGACATATATAGGGATCACTTCTCTGTTATCCATCTGTCTGTCTGTCACACTTTGTCATGCTATTCATGTGTTCCAAGGAGCATTTCTTGTATGTATCTCCACATGTTTACAGCTAAATACAAATCAACTCTCAAGGTTGCTGATTAGCCTCTTTGGAATACATGACAAACATTTCATTGTACATTAGCCTTAAGATGTTGGATAGGAAAATTATGACTGGAGAAAGCATTCCATAGATAATGACTGCTAGTATATTTTATGTTATGACACCCAGAGATTTTAAATTACTGAAATGGGAATAGCAATCATGTCTGTGTGCATTATTAATTGTCCATAAATCTAATAGAACTGTGCAAATGGGTTTCAGCCAGGTTAAAATATTGACTGCATTAATCATAGTGCACAAATAAATGCACACAGATTTAGATGATGTTTATTATATTATAATCCTTTGATGCGGAGTAAGTCGTTTTTAAGTTCCTGCTTTTCTGTACAGAGGCAAGATTGCACACTGTGTAAAAATTGCTTTTTGGATGGGTTTTTCAACGAAAAATTCTGTCCTTTAAATTGATGATGTCCGGGTGGGCGTCAGGCTCAGGTTGACCTTTGATGAGTAGTGAACATTGTAAAACCTGATCAACTTGCAGTTAGTTTCATGGGAAATCTTATGTGGTAAGGTAAAAGGAGAGTCTTTGTAAGTCCTTCCTCTTAAAGGAAGAGAGATGTGTCCATTTAAATGTCTGTCCAATTATCACACCTTTCCCTGGAGTGTATCTCATAAAATGGACAGGACTTTTTAGAGTCATTATGGAATATAACCTGGATTGAGTTCCAACTTCCAATTATCAAATTATTTAATCAAATGTTGAAATACATGATGATGAATAAAATCAATATTTAGATATGAGCATAAAGTAATAAATTACCCACATTTCTGATTGTTTTATACGCCCTTTTGAGAACTGCATCTGGCCATACTGTCATAAGAATTTTCTAGTACCAATTGAATTGTTTCAATATCTTTAAATACATAAACAAATTCTAGAACAAACAATATTCCATTTGATAATTTTTGTAGTTATGAACTGAATTAGGTAATATTTAGGTACCAGTCCAGTTTTGCCCGTGTACAGGATACAGGATAATATAAATGTTTCAGCCAGTGAGTTTTGTTGACTGTTGGATCTTGATACATCTGTTGGAGGCAGAGAATGGAGAAGGCAAAATTTTCAATTTTCACAATGCTAGCACTATAGTGGTTTTCTTCTCCTTTTTATATGCCTTCCCCATTAGAATATGAAATTGGATTAAAAGTCTTTTGGCTTTTTACCATACAAATGTATTTTCTGGAATAATGAAACTACCCACTCAGACACTCGCAGTTTTTTAATGACGTAGCACTCTTTGAGGGAGACAAGTAAGGAAATATAAGAGATCTTAAATAATTGTATGTATATGGAGAAATGGCTTGTTGCTTGCTTGTAGGTGAATATTGAAACTGTTTGGTAGCAGTCTCGCTATTGATTTGGACTGATGAAATAGACTTGATTGAATTTGTGAAATTCTTGCTCAAAATGTTGTTATAGTAATAAGTAAATTTATTCCGTGTTTTAGAGAGGGTGCTAAATCTAGTTGAGGTGATTTAATGCTCTTTGTTGCCAGAGCAGTTGCATGCAAGAGAGCTGTTTGGAGGGTTTGGGCTGCTGGTCTGCATTGACGGGCGTTCTCATATTCTCTCTAGCCACATAAGAACCAATTATAAACACATAAGAAAAAAACGGAATGAATGACATCAAAGGAAATTTACTGTTATCTATTGTTCCTATAGCTATGTGAGCACTTGTTTGATGTATGTCAGTCACACTGATAGTGTCCCTGTACAACAATTCTGTCTGTCAAGTCTATACATTTTCTAGTCAGGTTTGGGTATTGTGTTTTCTTAGTCTGTCCTTGTACTTTTGTATGTTAATCTGTATATTGATATACAAGGAGGCACTGTTGTTTTCTTTTTTGTCTGTATACTTATGCAATCTATCATCAAAATTTCATCTTTAACTTTGAAAAGATGAATTGTCTAAAGCAGTACAAGCTGTTTGTGAACTTTTGGAATTCTAAGTTCTAGAATGTTTTCTCAATTGAGACTTCATGCTAAAATCAATATTATGTGTTTGTATTTGATTATGATTTGTTATTTACTGTTGCAAACTTCTAAGGAAAATCAAATAGATAGGGCAGCACAAATGATAATCGGAGGTCCTAATGTATGATACAAGGGACACTACTCTAGATAGGACAAGATTTTTTACCTGCAACAGCAAAATGCAATTATCTTGGAAATTTTATAAAGAATCTTTAAATCAACTATGTGGTAAAAGCATCTGAGGTCATGGGTTCAATCCCCAGTCATGACACAGCAGGAGGTTAACCCTTATAATGCTCAATTTCTTAAATGGACTTGTCTTTTCTTCATTTTGGACTGTACCATTAGTTGTTTATGGGGTTGCTTGCTGGAAATTCATTTACTGAATAGTGAACAGTGCTGACTTTCATCAGATTGCATGGATGTGCAGGCTGATCTTTGTCTGCACTGGTCACAAAAGCAGCCACAGGTACCCACAACATTTTATGGGTTGAAAAAAATGGTACTGGTATAGCTCCCTTGCTTGGCACTCCGCATATAAGAGTAGTTCCAGGACTGGTTGGCCCGGTGTCAGGATAATGTGACTGGGTGTGGTATCATGCCATATGTCTATGGTGTGATACTGCAGTGTAGCAGCATTATTTCTGTCTCAAGTTGACATGGTCTCTAAATGACTGAAATCAGCAAGACGTTAAACCCAATAAACAAACTTTTTTAGTGCATTAATACCCAAATTATCATTCATGCTGAATCCATTTTAGGAAAACTTCTTTGATATAGCTTTTTACAAGCTTTATTGGAGGACTGTCATGTAAATATATAAATATATAGAGGCACAAATGCTGTAAACCTTTATTTGAATCAGGTATTCCTGGATTGTGTCCACCTAAAC
>CM037787.1:5556140-5606140 GCA_021229015.1 Solen grandis
TTTTACAGAAGCATTATTACATAGTGACCTGGAGAATATTGTCAGGGTTTTGTGGTTCGACTATTTTTGATGCAGTAATGGCCCTTTGCCCCTTAACGGATGTAATATAAAGGGAAATACTCTTTTGTGCACAACTTCTACATTCTTAATAAATTTTGTCCATACTCTAACAGAAGTACCTTCACTAAGTCACCCTGGAGAATATTACCTGTGTTTTGCAGGTTGACCATTTTTGATGGAGTTATGCCCCTTTGATAAAATTCCTTGTCCGGAGCATAAATCCTACATTATAAGAGGTATTGACTTGAAACTTTATAGGTGCATACATGTCATTGAGGTGGAATGCAGTGCATAGGAACCTCACTCTGTGGTTCATAATTTTGGAGCTACATATTTGCCCCTTCGTAAAAATTCCTGATATGGAGCATAACTCCTTAATATTAAATATATAGTAATGATTGGTTTTGCAGTTTGACCATTTCTGATGGAGCTATGGCCCTTAGTTATTTTTTCACTAACACATGTGTAAGTTATTATAAATATTTTTCTGTGTGGACATATTATGTATGTTTGCTTTATACAGAATTGTGTAAGATTTAATAGACATTGAGCGCAAAATTATTTGACTGATACAAATAATCTGTACTGGGACGAAACATTGCGAAAAGAAAACCTGGTTTTGTGACAATTCCTGTCACTTGTTTTTTTCTTGGTTTTAGCTGACACTGTGTTCAGAGTAAGCTGTGAGTTTGGCTGGATTTAATTCTTGTGAGTTGCTAAGATATCGTAGACAAACTAGATTATGACTGATATTTGACAGATTTGTCAAGGGTAAAAAAAAAATGCTAAAAATTGTTTATTACACTTCATCATTCTGGATTTATCAAGCAGCTTTATAATTATTTCAAAAGCCATTACTCCTGTGGCCCTTGAATTATCAGAAAAATGCATAGTTGTCTTACTTCCACACTGTCCTTTTAATACAATACGTACATGTGTTCATAAAACGTTGCTGAAACGTGTACAGTTACAAGACCTTGGCAAATATTGGTTAAAGTCATAAAAAATGTGCTCAGCATATAAGGGTAGTTGCAGGACTGGTTGGCTTGGTGTCAGGATAATGTGACTGGGTGTGGTATCATGTCGCATGTCTATATGTCGCATGTCTATGGTGTGATACTGCAGTGTGGCAGCAGTGTATCTGTCTCAAGCAGACATTGTCTCCAGATGACTGAAATACTGTCGGTGGAACATTAAACCCAACAAACAAATATTGGTTTAGGAATTACGTCCCTTTCAATAGAAAAATGTCAGTTTCTCTTTGTTTACTTTGTAGAGCATATTTCAATGAAAGATGGTAATGATGTTTATGGGCATAATACCTTAGTCAAGTTCTTTTTTTTTTTCTTACTCCAATTACATATAATAGATCAAATTTATTAACACAAATGAATAAAGAATGAATGATTAGGAAAAAATTAATTCACATTCTTCATTATTAAAAGAATTTGGATCAAATTGGAAATGAGATTAATGCTCATACTTATATTTTGATTCTGGGTCTTGAGTTCTTGCTATGCAGAAGTAAATAAATCACTGTTACACTCTGTAGAGATCTTATAGCTAACCTTTTAAAATAATGCTACTTTCCATAGTTCAGTTAAGTACCGTAAACACTCATGTATTGTGCGCACTTATGTATAGTTGCCTCCCAAGTTTGAGGTTCAAAACCTTGGTAATAGCTATTTCCCTTCTACAATGCTCACTCATTTTTCGAAAAATCGAGGCCGCCACTTTGTTTAGCTGTAGGTGTTTAAATTGCGGATATTCGATTGAACTACAGGTAACAAAAGTTCTACTGCTTTCGAAAGTTAGTCATGCGATAATCATAATTCACACCTCTAGTATCCACATTCAGCTTGCATTGCTATGTTAATGTTCATTATGGCCAATAGTTTGAGTAATTGTCTTCAAACGTTGACCCCTTGTTGCTTGTTTGTCGCAATTTCCTTTCCAAATGGAATTTGAAATACACAGTTATCTTTAACCGAACAGTTTTGTCCAAAATGGAACTAACTAGCTAGAATGTACTAAAAACAATCAGCTGATTGTATAATCATATCATAATGATGTGAATTTCGCATTTGGCTTCATGTCAATGAATTATTATGTAAAGTACAGTATAGTACTGAACAGGTTCTGGGTGGTTCACAATGATATATAAACAAAGGAGAACAATGGTTTCGTAAGCATTTCTTTCACAATTATATAGAAGAAATCATAATCAGATAACAATTTTCTGTCAAGATATACAATAGAGCTTTAATACCAATTTAAAATATGAATACAAATCATAATTATAGACTTCGGCGATTGCCAGTATGGCTTCCTAGTGGGTGGGGTAAAATTTGGAAACATGACGGAAAAACTAAATTCTCATGTATTGTGCACACCCCTTCTCAGAAAACGAAATTGAAGTCATAGAAATGTGCAGAATACTTGATTGTTTACGGTATGACCCACTTCAAACTTACAGACTGCACTGCCAACAACCACCTATTGATAGAAACAACATCGGCAGCCTCCCAAAATAACAACTATTACAACACAATGACAACTTCCACTCAAAAACCACCTTCACTCAAAAGCATCTCCTTTTAGTAACCCCCATCATAACAACTGTCTCTCCTCAGCAACCACATTTTCACAATAATCACCTCCACTCAAAAGCCAACTGTCATAACAACCATCTTAATTAAATGGCCACCTCTGCTCAAAGCCACCCATCAAAACAACCATCATAATTCAGTGGCCACCTCCACTCAAAAGCCACCCATCATAACAACAACCTTCATAACACAATGGCCACCTCCACTCAACATCCCCTCTTACACAACAACCATCTCTCCTCAACAACCACATCTTCACAATAATCACCTTCACTCAACAGCCACCCCTTATAGCAACCAGTTTTAATAACAAATATGAAATGAAAGGGAATCTGAAGACTGCAGAATGCTATAAATGCCAGGTAGGTTAGCAGCTTAAACCATGTAAATGCTAAGTGAGGTTAACTGGTTGTTTTTTCTCTCCATATCTTTACAGGGATTGAGAGGCAGAGCTGTGCATTACTGTGGACAAACCTCACCACCATTGTTTATTTCCGTTGGTCGGTCAATAAAGATCTCCTATGTAGCAACAGGTGGAGGAAGCACCGGATTCTCTCTGACCTACATGACTGCCAGTATGTTTATCCATATTGAGATTTATTCATTAATCTTTAAGTCAAAATCCAATATTCACATTCTAGGCATCAATTAAGTCAGGACCACTGACAGTCCCAGAAAAATTGAAATTCCATGTTGTTGAAAATGTGGGATTTTTAGACGGAGATTAGCCGTCTTATGCTGAAGAACGAAATCAGGCCTTGCTAATTTGCATATTTTCCACAACAATTTTAACTGTACCTCTCCACGCTTAGTGCGGATCCATGCAATGCGATTCTGCACTAACGAATACGAGTGGAATATGTTACACAGACGTTAAAATCATAACCGTAACCACTTTTAGTGTTATTGTTTGTTAACATGTTTTCTTTTGCCATTATTTTGATTTGGAAGCATCAATTTTAAGCGTGAAAAAAATATCCGTGACATTTCTTAACCAGAACAGCAACCCATCTTACGTATATGAAGATCTACTCCTGTAAAAAGAAAAAATAGTGCTCCGTATGTATGTAATTGACCTAAAGTAGTCCACACAATATTTTGCATGATGGCGAGTTAGGTTCCTCCCAGGGCATTTCTTAACTTGGAAATAGATAAACAAACATTCTAGTATCTTAAATAATCAAATACCTGGTCAATTTCTACATATACAAAACAACAGATAGAATTCGCTAGCACTAGAGAAAGAGAATGACCTACTTAGGTATGCAGCTCTTTATGAATGAAAGGTTCATGACCTTTACTCCGAATTATTATGTTACAAACAGAAATTCTGTAGCAACAGCGGGTGGAGTTTTTGTCGTCATGTGACTGCTTCAATAACTTCAGAAACTCTGGGTTTATAATGTTAATTATCCCGTCGCCGTCTCTCAGCGCATTGTGCGCTTTGATTCTGAGTAGGGTAGGGTAAGTCAGCCATTTTGCTCATTTCTAATGTTACCTAACACTACCTTGAGGAACATCTGATTTCATGCCTCAGGGCTGTAAATAAATGTGTGATCTCTAGGCTTATACTATCTAGCTTGTACAAAGGTTGTCCACAAAAGTCACAAACATTTCTTTTTACTATAACTTCCAACGTACAAGTGTATAATTATATTAACAAGTTGCATACATAGCCATGTAAAGTAAGGTCTACACTTTGTAATGGTAAATCTGATGACCGTGTCTCAACCTTTTAAAATCTATTTAAATTTATCATGCATTCTTTAATTATTTATTTCTTCACATGCATGTGATACTGAAAATCCTCCATGGCAAATTTTCTGAAAGGTCCTGCATAACACTGACATGGTAGACAATTTTCTAGACTTTTGCAGACAGCCATTGTATCAAAATGGCCTACAATCATATCATGACCTACTGTCTTTAGAACAAGTTCATATCATGTCATGTCATGATGTTATAAACTTGATTTTAAATTGGTCCATGTTTTAAACAGCATTTCATGAATACATTAATCAAAGCATTCTGAAGTTCATGTCTGTTTAATTGCCCTTTTTCAACCACAGCCTGTAACCGGACGTATTATGGTGAGAGCGGGCAGATTTTCAGCCCAGGATGGCCAGGGAGGTATCCACACAATGCAAACTGCCAGATCAAGATACTTGCTGCAGTAGGCACTACCCTCTCCTTCTACTTCAACTCTTTCAACATAGAAGCACATACTGATTGTGCATATGATTTTCTACAGGTATGATTTATTATAGTCTTTGTTTTTATTTATATACCTATCAAATGTCAGGATGCATTATGATACAGCGTTGTCCATCAGGACATCCTTCCATAGATATTTCATTTCCACACAATAGTTTTTGAAAGTCTTCATGCATTGAATTCATATTTAGTATGCAAGTTTATAATATCAAAATAGAGGTCAAGTGTGATTTTGGTTAAAATCCACTGATTGGTTACAGAGTTATGCACCCTTTATAGGCAAATTTTATCAGAAATAATCGTTTCTGCACAATAACTTTTGATAGACTTTGTGTATTGACTTCATATTTATAAGTATGCAAGTTTATAATATCAAAATACATGTCAAGATCGATTTTGGTAACAATCCACTGATTCATTATAGAATGAATTGTTAAGTATATTTATCTTCTATTACTAATAATAGAACAAGTTACCATAATATTGAGATCAAAACTTTTTTCCTTCACATTTATGAATGATAATCATCTTGTCTGCATGACAGACTGACATATTTGAATAGTGTTTGGTCCACATGTTATAAAATAAAGGTCATGTTTGATTTTTAGCAAAATCCATAAACGTTTGACACAGTTATGGACCCCTTTCAATTTAGAATTGGCAAAAAACAACTTGTTTATGCTAGCTTGTGAAAATGATATTCTCCAAATTCCATTTTTTTACCTTGTGACATAGATCATTGTAGATATGAAAATAAAATATATAAGATTAAAAATGTATGGTTTGTGTAGTTTCTCCAATTTCATAGTGTGTGTAAACATGCATTATGCACAGAAACACAATGATTCGACAGTCAAGATGAAATAGTTCAGTTGGAAAATCAACATTCAAACTCTAGGAAAAGAAAAAACTGAAAGGGGTATTGTAGCTGTTTTTTATTTCAGTGGCTTTCTAGCTCGCCGGAAAGGTGGTAAACTCACAAGCTTTGTTGTCTTCTGACAACTTCTTTTTTTTTTCAATTTTCTACTAAATTTATACACCTGTCTTTGTTGACAAGTAAACTTTTATGCAGACTAAATGGCATATATTCTTTTGACTTAATAGCCATTCTTTAATTGCAGGGGTTGATATGCAATTTGGATTAAGATTAAAAGTGAATGAAAAGAGATTTAGGTAAAAAACTTTTTTTAGATATTCCCACAAAGGGTTTAATCATCTGTCAGTCTGTTCTGATTTAAGTGGTTTTTGGTTCAGGGGTTGACATATATAGTACAGGTCAAGTTTGACTTTGGTTATAAATCACCTTTTTGTGTCACCTGCTGTAAGCAGAGGTGACACATAGGGATCACTTTTCTGACGTTTGTCAGTCTGGACATCTGTCTGTCTGTCACACTTTTTCGGTCATGCTTCAGCTGGTGACACACATGTTCCAGAGAACACTCTTATTGTGGAGTGATGGCCCCTTTTCAGCTGATCAGTGTCCACCACCCTGCCATCCCTCTGAAAAAAGAAAAAGATTTGATGTAGATTTCTAGTCAACTTTGAACAACCTGCTGATTTGGTTTTATACTAGATATACAGTTTAAAAGATTGAGCCTAGCAAACATTTATTCTGGAGGCGTCCTAAAAACTTTGAGACTTAAGCTTCAACCATGTAATTTTTTTCATTTTTTTTTTTTTGTGTGTGAGTGGGGGGGGGGAGGTTTAAGCATGGTTCTTTAAAACTTCTAATGGAACTATTTTTAATTCTTTACCGTAATGTTGAAGGTAAACCAGGGACAGATGTTATTTTCAGCCATCGGAAATCACTTAATAATCAGTTGCCTAAAAGGAGTGTGCCAGAGCATATGCCTTTACGCATGTGCATACAATTTGTTGGAGAAAAAAAAATCGAAATATTTTTGTGATAGAGATGTTAGTATTTGCACACATTTACCAGTAACTTTAAGAGTTGCTTGCTTTTCATTGTATTTCTGCATTGTGTAAATGTCCCATTTACTGTAAAACATTTTAGCTAGATAATGTGAATTGATTTACAATGTAAAGTTCTAGTAAAAAAATGTCATAGAACATACAGAAAAAAAAATCCTCACTAAGTTGGCATCATGTGTGTTTATTTCTGAGCATCTTGTAGTTAGATTGTAAAGAAACATGGATTTTCTTACTCAATTATGTGTTGAGGCAACCTGATTAAACTTTGTTTGCCAACTTATTATGATTTACTACAATGTTGTAGGACATGTGTACTTAAAGTTTCAATTCTTAAAAATTACGTCTGTTATTATGTAATTTTCTATAAAGTCACTATGTAATTGATAAGTTACATGGGCTTCATTTAAATATATTTACAACAATGATATGGAAACACTACATTAAGCATTTAATTACAATGTTTTATCAATGTGTAAATTATATCTATTATGTAGTGTTCAGCTTTTCCATTCTTCATACATAGAACATACATAGAATAAAAAAAGGAAAATTTTTTTATTATAAGCAAGTATTAAGTTGTTGTTGTTTTTTTATTTCCAAACAGAGTAAGCTTTCCCTTTGAGATTACTTCACTAGACACAAATTGGTCTAATTTGGGTCATGGGTTTGATCCATCTTACCAAAGTCTTTAAATATGATATAAGACTAATTTTCAAAATTGTCTGAAAATACTATTGATGGGATTTCAACAAGCAAACAAACAAAATGTAAAGAAATGCCCCTGAAGGGTTTTTTTGTTGACTAAATCTTGTCAGTTTCCTGTAGCTTGAAGTCTGGTGGGAAAATTTGCAACACCAGAGTTACCTTTGAGTTTTTATGGCCTCCAAGAGTCTTGTGACACCAGAGTTACCTTTGAGCTTTTATGGCCTCCAAGAGTCTTGTGACGCCAGAGTTATCTTTGAGTTTTTATGGCCTCCCAGTCTTGTGACACCAGATTTTCCTTTGAGTTTTTATGGTCTCCCAGAGTCTTGTGACACCAGAGTTACCTCTGAGTTTTTATGGCCTTCCAGAGTCATGTGACACCAGAGTTACCTTTGTGTTATTATGGACTCCAGTGGTCTTGTGACACTATATACAGTAGAACCTCGCCAAACCAAACATCATTAAACTGAATTCCCCGCAATATCAAAGTTTATTTTTGGTCCCGATTTCTTCCCTTCTTATTTTAACTAAAAATAAAATGGCCTCCCAGAGTCTTGTGACACCAGAGTTACCTTTGAGTTTTTATGGCCTCCCAGAGTCTTGTGACACCAGAGTTACCTTTGAGTTTTTATGGCCTCCCAGAGTCTGTGACACCAGAGTTACCTTTGAGTTTTTATGGCCTCCCAGAGTCTTGTGGCACCAGAGTTACCTTTGAGTTTTTATGGCTTCCCAGAGTCTTGTGACAACAGAGTTACCTTTGAGTTTTTATGGCCTCCCAGAGTCTTGTGACACCAGAGTTACCTTTGAGTTTTTATGACCTCCTAGAGTATTGTGACACCAGAGTTACCTTTGAGCTTTTATGGCCTCCCAGAGTATTGTGATACCAGAGTTACCTTTGCATTTTTATGGCCTTCCAGAGTCTTGTGATACCAGAGTTATCTTTGCATTTTTATGGCCTCCCGGAGTCTTGTGAAACCATATAGTTACCTCTGTGTTTTTATGGCCTCCCAGAGTCTTTTTTCTTTTTTTCGCAAATTAATTGTGAAGTATAAGAGATGTTTTGGTGTACGAAAAAGCTTTGCAGGAAGTATTTGTTATTTCCAGTGGTTGCTCTTGTTTGTCGTAAATTCAGCTGATGATGTTTATTACCTAGTTAATGTGAAAATTGAAAAAATAAACCTGTAAATATGTATGCAGTAAAACTGTGATGCAGTGATTTGTGCTTCCTAGCGGTTAGACAGGATCAGCAAATCCTTGAATCGTTGTTCATATTCAAGGAATTATTCAAATATCAAAATTATATGTTTCCATTTGTTGATACCTACTTATAATTTCATTGTGTTTCCATAAATTGTTTTGTTATATTTATCCCTATATAGATAATTCTTTAGCTCATCTGTTTCGAAGAAAAAGTAGAGCTATTATGATTGCTGGGTCATTGTTGTCGTCCTCTTGCAAAAACTTTAATGTCAGCATGTAAAACAAACAATCATTGCTTGCTCTGCGGAGGTCTTGTTTAAACAGAAAATGAGTTTTGCCATTAGGAAAAATACCACAAGAATAGAGAGAGAATCATGTGTGAGAATAAAGTTAGATTTTTTTTTAGTATTTACCGATTATTTGATTGACAACCTTGTGTTAGTTTCCTATATGGCAGCTATGCATTATTTTTACATGCTTGTAATAAATACCATCTATTATGCTGTGGTTCATTTCATCGTGCGCAGCTCACTTCTTTCTCTTTTTCTATCTACCTTCCTTACAAACAAACAAAAATTGGTTCCTTTAATGACAGTTGATTAATCAGGAGGACCAGACACAGTTTGCTACATCATCAGTAGGTGTGAAAATACATCTTAAACGGCTGTGTTAAGCACCCCATGTTGGTATTACAATTCACCTATGTACTGTCTTAAAGTTTTGCGATGTGTGAAAGCAAGTACATGTACAAATTAATCGTCAAGGTGTTAATCAAAGGGACAGGTGATCACTGGGACAAGGAATAAGGAAATACATTTTTTAGTGCTGGATAAGAAAATAATGGCAGTTGAGGAGGAAATACTAGCACAGGGGTGGATGTGTGATATACTGAAGTATCTTGTATTAGGCATGGTATGGATAAACACTCTGCATATTATGGCAAACTTTCTGTGTGGGGTTCATGTCAGGAGTTCATTCTGTTATATTTTTAAAGATCATGACAATTCCTTAAAACTTTACATCCATTGTCGGAAAATCCACAATCACTCAATACCCTTTGTTTCTTAATTAATAGACTGTGGGATATTTTGTAAGCAAAACTTCATACTCAAATTTAAGCTCAATGACAAAAGCAACAAAATCTTAGTGGAGTTTGATTATGGCTGATATTGGATTTAGGCCCTTGAAATATCAGAACATCACACAGGTTTGCTATTTATACCCTCTTATTTTTTATGCAGTGCAGGCACTTAAAGTATTGTTCTCAGGTGAGCAACTTCAGGGCCATCTTGGCCCTTTTGTGTATTTATTTGTAATGAATTTTTGTCTGACTATCAAAGGGATTTACTTGAAACTTTAGATATCGATAGATAGTGAGTAGGTGAAGGGCCTTGGCCAAGAAACATAACTCTACGTGATTTTTATTATCTCGCCTTTTTTTCTCATTATCTTATGATTGCATGCAGGGACATGTAATTTTCTAAGTGTGAATGTAATGAATTAGTAGAAAATTAATTTCTCTTTGTAAGATATATATCTCCAGTAGGTGTTGCCCGTGGTTTTGAAGGCATGAGATTTTCGATTTTCGTGCTAATTGTTTTAAGCAAGAGTGTACAATGCTCATTCAGCTTTAGGCAGCCGACAAACACAGACGTATGTATATCAGTTGCCCAAGTGCTGTATACAAATTACAAGTTAGTAATTTAATTCAGTCATTTGTTTTCTATTTTGGAGATAAGAAAGTTGAAGGGAACTTTCTTTTCTGTGACAAAGCAGGGGGGGATGGTGTATTCCATCACCTTCAGAGATATATAGTTTTAGTTTTGTCCCAAATCAGAGTGATTATGAGAATCTTTTATGCTAATTAGTATGTACATAATTTTGCATTTCAGAGATCTCGATACACAGGCTTTCCTCCCACATGCATTCAGATCTCTAATCAAAATGATAAAAATCTCCTATAATGTTCTGTCATGTTAACCAGTCACAGTTATACTTAACAAAAGCAGTGTAAAAAAATATTGGCAGTAATGATGTACATGAAATTTGTTTTCATTAGATACTAAATGGATCATCACCTGATTCACCGGAGATCAGAAAGTTTTGTGGTTTGCAAATTCCTAATCCAGTGTTTGCAACAACTAACGAGGTTTTGATGAACTTCCAAACTGACATATCTGTCACCCGTCCAGGATATGATGTAACATACACAGCAACTACTCAGGGTGAGTACAGTAAGAATGCTATAGTCTCTGCTATTGCATGTACTCATGGGAAGGAGGATGAAATGTTCTCTGCTACTTCTCATGGGGAGTGATAAAATATTTCATCAGGGGAGTTATGAAATATTCTCTGCTACTTCCCATGGGGAGTGATGAAATATTATCTGCTACTACTTATGGGGAGTGATGAAATATTTCATGGGGAGTGATAAAATATTCTCTGCTTCTTCTCATGAGGAGTGATGAAATATTATCTGTACTACTTATGGGAGTGATGAAATATTTCATGGGGAATATTCTCTACTACTTCTCATGAGGAGTGATGAAATATTCTCTACTTCTCCTGTATTTATCTCCCTATAAAAGCACTGAAGGTCTTTACAATGGCATAGCAAAATCTTTTTTAGATGTTCTCCAGATAAACTTTTAAACTTTTTTTTTAATGTTTAAAAACTGGTAAATGTTTATTTCTTGGGATGTGCAGGCTGGTCTTGGCCAGCATTGGTCACAATGGCAGTGACATATATATTTAGTGCTCACAGTATTTTTAGGGTTAACTTGTTACTAGTAAAGCTAAAGGATGGACATTCTTAATATTTCTTTTAATGTGGTCAGATTTTCATTTTGTTTTGCAAATTCCAAGAGAAAACACGTATAATCCTTTCATAATAAACAAATCTGAAATCCAGAATTTTACTTAAAACATATATTTGATGTTACATGTGTAACCCTTAACCTCATGAATATTCATAATTTAAGGGTTTGGTGCAAAATCATAGTTTTGCAACAATCCCCTAATATACAAATTTATGACTTTACTTTGGTATTTTGATTGGAATACGAAAATGAAATTTTATATGCCATTCAGAATCACTCACTCACAGTGTAATATATGAGCTACAGTATTAGCAAACAGAGAAGACCCCGATCAGACAACTCTTCAGTCTGCTCTGCTTTCCATTGCATCAAAATGTGTCTTTATGAGACAAGTATGATGAATTTTCAATTATCTGTGGTATATTCCATAATATTCCATACTTAATTTGTCTTTATTTTATCAGGAGTTGGCTGTGGAGGAAATCTTGTTGGTATAAATGGGAGTTTCACCAGTCCTGGTTACCCTGGCAACTACACCTCAGCCAGTACATGTACATGGAAGATCCAGGTACCAGCCAGGAGGACTGTGACCTTGACCTTCACAAACATGAGGATGTTTGATACAATGGACTGCACAACTGATTATGTTATTGTGTATAATGGTCAGAGTGACGCTGCCAGTGAGTTTGGACGATACTGTGGAGGGGTATGTTGTGAATCTTTTATTCATAAGATGAAAGTCAGATCTTAAGCTTGTTTTTCCATTTTCTGTCTTGATCATGGACTCTGCTCTTACCATTCAGTGCCTTTTTAGCTCACCTGAGCACCACATACTCAAGGTGAGCTTTTGTGATCGCCCTTCGTCCGTTGTGCGTCGTCAACAATTTGGCTTGTTAACACTCTAGAGGCCATATTTTTAGGCCAATCTTCATGAAACTTAATCAAAATGTGTTTTCCATAAGATCTTGGAAAAGGCCAAAATATGGGACATGTGGGTACAAAAAGTAGGTCATGAGGTCAAATCTTCGAAAAACCTTGTTAACACTCTAGAGGTCACATTTTTTGCCATATCTTCATGAAACTTGGTCGGAATGTCTATTTCCATAAAATCTTGGACAAGTTTGAAGTTGGGTCATGTGGGGTCAAAAAGTAGGTCATTCTGAAAATCCAACATATGTTGCTCATCTATAATCAGGTGAGCGATTCAGGGCCATCATGGCCCTCTTGTTTCAGCGTCTCCTACCGAACTCAATACCCAGGCACTGGTTTATATCCAGATGCTGATAAATGAAGAGACTCTACTTATATAGGTGCTATTATATACCAGGCACGTGAAAGAATCAAGGGGTTAATTTGAAAAGAGCTAGGATAATGTACCTAAATCCCTTAAATAATGTCTTGGATTGCACCTACCTATGGGTGGTAAGGGAAGGTAACCATGACAGAAAAATCCAATAGAAACAAAAGTCAGAAGTGCTGGGCCGTACATCATATAGGCATTCTCTAACAAGAACTGCAGTACCATGCAATAATATAATATATGCTTAAAACAAACCTAACAAACACAAACAATTGTGGAACAAAACTCAAATCATGTTTCACTATATATGTGTATTTATTTAACCCTTTCCCTCATAGAGAAAACCATGAAAAGACCTATGCGAACAGCATAAAACCAGATCAGCCTGCGAGTAACTCGCAGGCTGATCAGGTTTTATGCTGTTCGCTGCTCCTCAGTGGTCTGGAAATGAGTATTTTGTAATTAAATTTGGTAAGGTTTAACTGTGGTTTTCTGCAGATCAGGCTTTATGTGATACCTGTTGAGGGCGTCAAAAGGAGTATATATGAGGGAAAGGGTTATCTTAACTCAGACGGACAAACAGAGTATCAAACTGTCAACCTGCAAGTAAAAAGTCTTAACTTACAGATTGCTCTGGCTTTATGCTGGCACATAAATAATTTATTCAATAACTATTGAATGATATAGGGTTAAAATGGCAATTCCAAAAGTATTTGCTGTAGATTGATTCACCTTCACCTCTATATGTGTTTTTTAAGAAATAGCTGACAGTAATACTATGATATTTAAGACAGCATTTTTAATGGCACTCATTTACTCAGAAACTATTTTTTATGCAATATATAATATAAATAGTTCTTTATGCAATATTTACTTTAAATACCACTATTTAAGTGTTACTAAATGTAATATTCTATTCAGAGTATTTAATATAAGCTGTTTCATTTGTTTATTCAAATTTAAATTTTTTAGAAACTTAGTTTAAAAAATTGAACTACCTGAAATTTCTAAATAGAAGAAAGATGGTAATAAAATCTTTACCTTGGTCAAAACATGCAGACATTCACAGTGTAAGGATTGGCCTAAGGTGTTGGAAGAATATGGGGCTGTATTCACATAGCAATTTAACCCTTTACCTCATGAATATTCATGAACAAATTTATGACTTGATGAATATTGACTTTTCTTTGCCACACAGACTGTATAGAAACTGAGCTACAATATTATATGAGCAAACAGAGGAGACCCTGATCAGAAAATAGCTTCTATAGGTGCTGTCTGATCTGGGTCTGCTTTGTTTGCAGATGTGTCAAAATGTGTCCTCTCTAACTAGAACAAAGATGAACAAATCTTTACCAAACTTTGTCACAATGTGTATGGGCACAGGTTGGATCACCAGCCTGAATGTCTCAACACTTTGCAGTAATAAGGTTACAAAATGAACTGACCTTGCCCTTATTGATAATTGCAAATTAACAGTGTCTTTTCTCTAATATATACAGACCAACATGAATCAATCTTTACAAAACTTTGTCACAATGTTTATTGGCACAGTATCTCAATCGAGTTTGAAAACCAGTCAGAATTTCCTAGACATTCCAGAGTTACGACCCTTGATAATAAAATTGCAGGACAGGCATATTTTGCAATAACCAGGGCTCTTGTTGAAGATACTTTTTTATCTCAAATATGGATGTAAGCACCACAACTTTCCATGACATTCACATGAATGGTAGGAGAGCCATAATATTTATCAAGTTAATTAAACGTATTAAGCCACAGCCTTTTCAGCCCATGCTAAGTCCTGGTAGTTCTTGCTGAGTGTTGTCAACAGTTTGCTTTTAAATGATGTCTCATCTAAAACCACATAGGAGAAATCAACAAATATTTGTTCTTTGTATGGAAGATCTTTATGTGGTCCATCAGTAATAACTTGATACCTACAAAATTGTGCTGCCATATATGCCAAGCTAAATAAATTTGTCAAAAACAACTTTAAAAAAGATTCCCTTAAACCAGGCGTGCGTTCAGTATTCCGAAGTGTATGCAGCAGTATGCTTACAGTCAGCTATGAACCTGTCTCAGTGCCATAATCCTCAATGTCCATGTATACCTATGTACTGCATAATGTGCACGTGAACAGTATGGTATATGTGTGACGGGGTATATTTATACCGGTGTGAGTCCATTTGTTTATACTGGTGTGAGACCACTTGATTTCCTATCAACCCTATTTTGGCCCCTTGTGTTTTGCATATCATATCATTTTACTTACTTTTGATTGGCTTGGAGATAATGAAGTTGGTACAAATGGACCACCTGCCTCTATAAAGCCATCATGCCGACACAGAAGGCTTCCAGCAAGGCATTTTCCTTATGATTTATATAGAAAACTTCTACCGTAATGTCTCCTCCTCTGAAACCAATGGTCCGAATTTAATTTTATTTTGAATATATATGTGGTAACTACATGACTTTATATCATAAATTGATCAAACAAAGCTCAGATCCCTTGAAAATGTGGCTCCAAAGGGGTTAGCTAGTTTCCCCATACAGATAATGTATAATAGAACATTTTGAAAATCCAGAAGCCAGAATTATAAAGATTTGTTTTCCACAAAATTAATGATCATCTCAGACCATAATTGTTAAAACAGGACAATCCCTCAAGATATGAGATTCCGAAATACTTGGATAGTTATCTTATCATTTATTAAGGAAATTTTGTTCTATTCCTGAAACTGTTGATTAAAACAATTCATTAATATTTTGAGGGAAAATCACTTTAAGCTCCTGAATAAAGGATGATTCAATTAAAAATGATAAGCTTCCCAGGGATGAGGTTGAGCATATGTAATTATTCATATGATCAGTCAGAAGGTAAAATCTTGAATTTGTACAGTTTTTTTTTTTATTAAAGTCATGGTGTGATATACAGCCACTATAGTAATCTTATTTATTTACATTTTTTTAGCTCACCTCGGGTGAGCTTTTGTGATCGCCTTTTGTCCGTCGTGTGTCGTGCGTCGTCCGTCGTCAACAATTGCTTGTGAACACTCTAGAGGCCACAGTTTTGGCCCAGTCTTCATGAAACTTGGTCAGGATGTTTGTCTACATGGTATCTCGGATGAGTTCGAAATTGGGTCACGTGGGGTCAAAAATTGGTCACCAGGTCATATCTTAGAAAAACCTTGTGAACACTCTAGAGGCCACAGTTTTGGCCCAATCTTCAATAGATTTGGTCAGGATGTTTGTCTACATGATATTTCAGATGACTTCGAAATTGGGTCATGTGGGGTCAAAAACTAGGTCACCAGGTCAAATCCTAGAAAAACATTTTAGATGCCAGATTTTTTGTCATTATGCCTAACACAGCCATCTTACTCAAGTGAGCGACACAGGGCCATCTTGGCCCTCTTGGTTTAGCTCACTAGAGCACAACATGCTCAAGGTGAGCTATTAGGATCACCCTGTGTCTGTCGTTGTCTGTCATCAACAATATGCTTTAAATGACATCTCCTCTGAAACTGCTGGGTAAAAATTGATGAAACTTGGCATGAATGATCCTTTGGTGGCCCTCCACAAAAGTTGCTAAAATATCCATGCAGAACTCTGGTTTCAATAGCAATCTACAGACTTTTACATTAAAATTTTCTCCTCTGAAACCAAATGGTCAAAATTAAATTTCTTACGGCACAACTGGTCACCTCATAGTACTCTACCATAATTGCTAAAATGAAGTAGATCCCTTAAGACACCTCTAGGGGGTCAGCTTGTTTCCTTATATTGTAAATTTCAAAATTCTTTTATGAAAGCAATGGTTAGAAATTAATTTCTTTGGACACAAATGGTCATTTCATGGCTGTCTACCACTGTTTCAAATATAAAGTAAATCCCCTAAAAAAATGAAGCCTTCAGATAATTGACAAACTTAAGAATTTTTTGTGACTGAAACTTGAATCAGGTTGCTGCTGGAGGTAACCATGTAAGTTAAAGTTATGGTTTTAAATAAGCTAGCTTATATGTATTCTGGTCAGCGATCTAGGTTCCTTTTGGTCCTAGGGACGATATGGTCCTTTTTTATTTACATTTCAATCAACTTGAGACACATTTTATGGCCCTTGGGATAGAAAATATCTGCCACTAAGTTTCTTACTAACCGGGGCATTCGTGAAGTACGTAGCAAGCAGAGATAATTACTTCTGCCTCTAATGTTGATGATGTTTTTTCAACTGAATTAACTTGAATGATTGATTTATTTGATTCAAGTGTCCAGAGCGGGGGGGGGGGGGGGGGGGGGTCAGTGTGATATTTAAATATGTGGTCCCCCCTCCCCCCATACTGATGAGATTTTTAAGAGTTAAAATATATAAGTATTTAAGTATCTATTAAACATGCATGACGTGACATGTGTTGAAAATAAAGTAACTACATACTCTACTTGCATGAGACACATTGTATGTCGAAAAGTAAAATATCAACCCCAAATAATGATATTTTTTTTTACCAATTATTATTCAATTATCAAATCAGTTTTGGTTTCTAAGTGACTGCCCTTTAACCCTTTACCTAATGAATATTCATGTACAAATTGATGAATACCTGATGAATATTAACTGCATGAATTTTCAATTGTATACGAAACAATGGATTTTTCTGTTATGCTAACTAGAGAATCTGAGCTACAATATTGTATGAGCAAACAGAAGAGACCCTGATCAGACAGCTGCTTTCAGGAGATGTCTGATCTGGGTCTGCTGTGTTTGTCAATGCTAAAGTGAGTCTATATGAGGTAAAGGGAAATGTATGAGTGTAACGCGTTTTGGATGACAAAATTTAAAAAAAAAACACACAGTTCATGATGACAGGACATGGTGCACATATGGACAGTTCACGTGTCACAAATGCATACTCACAATTGACAGTACAGAACATACAAAAAAACTGAACAGTATCTAGAACAATAAACCATTTACATAAGAATGACTAACCATTTGATAAGGAAGTCACGTTTTTGTTTTGCAGCATTCATTAACAGTCCTTTGTCTTCTAAATTTCTGTGGGAATGGTCCAATCAGATTTATCAAATAAAAGGTTACAGCCATTTCTGACATCACGTTGCCAAGCATTGTCATCGGTTTGCTTCAAATGATATTTCATATGACCCCAAGGGTCAGCATAAATTATACTTTCATGTAACACAAAGGTCTCATGGTGAGTTGTTGTGACTAGACAAGTATCTGTTGGCCCTCAACAATATCTTAAAAAAAAGACATCTTTTAAACTGCATGAGAAGATTCAATAAAACTTTACAGGGATGTTCATTGGGTGGGTCCTACTTCAAAGTTATTCACAGACTTTCCATGTAGAAATCTAGTTTGAGGGTTGAGATGGAAACTAGGCTAAGTGCATATATTTTTATAAGCACTTAGCCTAGTTTTGCCCCCACCCCCTCGAGTTGCAATGGCAAGGAATGGGGTGGGGGGAATAATACCAGATTTGATTTTTTTTGACAAAGATTTACTTCAGGCACTCTTTTTCAAAATTATTTTGGTCCACCAAATAGCATAGCTCAGGGCAACAAAGACATTTTTCTTATATGTACAAGGGTTGAGTTGTACATTTATGGGCACATCAAATGTTTTTACTGCCATACGATGTATATTTTAACCTAGAAGTACTGTATAAAACTTGTATCAAATAAATATAAATCACTTATATATTGACATGCTAAAATTTCATTTAAATACAATCAGTAGTTGCATAATAACGAACATTTAAACACATTAATGTTAAGTACCTCACTGCAGCTTAACCCTTTCCCTCACAGAGGACACCATGAAAAGACCTATGCGAACAGCATAAAACCAGATTAGGTTTTATGCTGTTCGCTGCTCCTCAGTGGTCTGGAAATGAGGATTTTGTAATTAAATTTGGTAAGGTTTAACTGTGGTTTTCTGCAGATCAGGCTTAATGTGATACCTTTTGAGGGCGTCAAAATGAGTATATATGAGGGAAAGGGTTAAATAACATCATGACGTTTGTAAACGTCTAAATTCGATGTCTCAAAATAAGTGCCACCCATCACAATACAGGGTCATGCTTTTAGCGTACCCATTAACGAAAGGTATCCTCCTAAACTCAAGTGCTTCATGTACCTATCAGTGACAAGTAACAAACTGAAATCATTGAGTACTAAAATACAAGTTAAACATCAATCTATCATACTCATATAATAAGATGATCATATTGTTTAAGGATACAATTAACCATAGCTGTTAGAATGTCTAAACAAATCTTGACACCTCATTGGATTGTATTTACTCATTAAGCATTTTCTGCATTTTTACATTTGGCATTGTACACATATACTTACAATGTCAGGTTGCATTCTTACTTGAAGACCATAATATATCATACCTCCGGTTGTCCATCCGTCTTTCTGTTAGCAGAACCTTGTGATTGCCACTCCTTTTTTCGTTTCAATCATAACCCTCATGTAGTTGTCATGGAGGCTGGATTTTGTGCTTACATGGAATTTTCCAGAAATATAGCTCTTTGTCATGTTTTTCTACATACAGTTATGTACGTAACAGAACCTCCTGAACACAATTCCTCTGACACTACTTGTGGCATATATTACCACGCATGGCAGTGCTCTTGTTACATTTGCTTGCAGTGGGATTTTTACATTTGATGATCTGTATACTGTACTTACAGGAGGTGCCAGCCCCTATGACAACAACCAGCAATTACGCCTTTGTGAAGTATGTCTCGGATGGAAATGGGGGCTCTATTGGCTTCAGGATGACATTCGCCAGCTAAAACAGTTATCCATTGATTATGTGACAAAGCTCTTTTCTTTTTGTATCATGTCTGGCCTGAACTTAAATAGTATGGGTTGACGAACGTTTATTTGTACAGATGACAGTTTAAAAAAGAATAACACACTGCATGGAGAATATAGTCTGCCATCACATTATGACCCAATTCCTTAGTTCTGTGTCCCTACTTCATCTTCAAATTCTTTGTTCAGTATCCCCATTTTCGTGTTATTTTTAAATTTTTAAAGTGTTTTGTTTCAACCTCCTCCCTGTTGTTTTGAACATAATTTGAAACAGTATACAAGTTACTAAGTTCAAAACTGTGTATATTGCAGCATGAAAACGAAATAAGAAGTCATAACCTCAAACAAATTGATGTTGGATTTTGAATTGTCAGACCTAGATTTTTAACATAGTAATAAGGAGACTGAATTAAGTTCAGATGTGGAATCTTTTGATTTTGATTTTTGTATTTGACTTAATTCATGGGACTTAGATGTTTGAGAAAAGGGGTAAACGTTGGGGTGTGTGACATCGAAATAAGAAATTCGAACAAAGAAATAACAGAATTAGTTTATTGGGACAGAGTATAAGTGGACGTTGATTTCCATAACATTGTTTATATCATTTAATAACATTATACTTTGAATGGATTTGTTGATTTTTTATTTTGAGGCTCCTCTCTGAGGAGGAAATGCTATAAAATTAATGTAAAAGTTTTAGCATTACTTCAGACTTAAACCATTGTCAAGATTTTACAAAATGTTAAAAATTGCAAGCACTTAGGTTGTCAATAAATTATTATATTACTAAAGCTCATTTACTTGTTAATTTTAGTCAAAAACATTGAGTTTTGGTCTTTCTTTCACGGAATTTTATTTCATTCATATATTACAGCATTTTATCCAGTTTGTAATTGTACCAATTTTACCAAATGGGTCCGTTTATAGAGTTCAAATGTAAGAAATGAATTTTTCATGATTGACAAATCTTTGCATAATCATAATTTTATATCATTCATGTATTGTAAATATAGTGTAATGTCCAGTATGGGGCATGAGAAACCCATTTATATATAGCCACAGTTTTTGATAATCTACAGAAGATATGATCTATAAGCAAAAATATCAAAGATATTTTTTTAATTAAATATGGTCTAAGTAGACCCTGATGAAAAATGTAAGATGGTCGACTCTTCAGTACATGTGTGTAAAGATTTCCAAACATTGACAGTTGTTACTACTGCTCAGTTATGAATGCCATGGTTGTATATTACATCATACAACACGTTGGATATAACGTTATGGTTTTGTGTTCTTTTCTTTATTGTTTGTTGTTTGTTTCACCTGAGTACAACTGCTTAAGGTGAGTTATTTTCATTATATTGTACATTGCTGAAATTATCAACAATTTCCTGTCAATGGCTTTTCCTCGAAGATGTTGATGAATAGTGTCTTCATTTATCATGGAAAGCTGCTTATTGCATTTGTGGCTGCCATGAAAACAAAAAAGACTAAAAAGTTTTCATCTCTAAAAAGAGTTGCCAGATTTAACTTTGTTTTACAAAAATTATCACCTTCAGACCATCTACCAGAATTGCTAAAACTATAATTTGTAAAGAAAAAAATCTTCGTCTTTTAAATCTTGTGTCGGGAATTTAACTTGATTTGGCCCTCAACTATAATGGTTAAGACAAAGATGGTGCCGCAAAAAAAAAAAAAATCAGTCTCCCATGAGTAAGAGCATATTTTTAGTCCAAACTTGGTTGCAGAAGAATAAACCATTTCTTTCTGAAATAAATTTTGTTTACTACATGACCACTGTTTTTGGCATTTGTTACAATTTAAAATGTTTGTGTGAAATTGTGACTTGTCTAGGTTTGGTCAGCATATTGGATGCTGAATATTTTTAAGTTGTAAAGATCAGAATTGTTCTTATTGCAACCGTGTTTCATAAAATAATAAGATATTTAATGTTATTATACATCCAATACCTTGATATTCACAAATAAAAAAGAATTCTTGGAAACAGGACAAACTGTTTTAAAATTCAAACAGTAACATAAATTGCATCTCATACTGTCTTTTCTAGTAAGTGCTGATAGATTTTTAATTAAAAAGTATCGGACATATTAGTTCAAGCATGTATCTTGTATTACGAAAATAGTTATCTTTTTATTTCGGATTATGCTAAATATACCAATCACGTTGATTACCGGATTGTGCAATATTTACACATTAATTTCAAATGTTCAATGTTGTACAGATGTGAAGTTAAATAAATCATTTGTCAAAAATGTACTGTTCATTTGTTGTATTTGATTCTAAAAAAAGAAAACTCCCAAACACCCAATGGTAACATGATTGTAGGCACCATATTTTCCCAATATCAATATATCACGGTTCTTTGTATGCAATAAATTTTTTGAATTTTGAACGAAATACATGTGTTTCGTTGAACGACTGTAATTAGTACATTTGGTCGCTATATACTACTTTATCAGTATAAATTAGAAACAGATAACTATGTATTAGTTATCATTTATATTTAAATTTTGTGGATTTAAATTTTATGGAATTTATGGCAAGCGAGGCAAAGCAGAGTGCTGCGATAAATCTAATATAAACGATAACATATTTACAGTTTGTCACTTACGCCATACAGCTTTGCCTTTGACCTTGCTTTATGGAACCGACTCCCATTTGATTGACAGAACGTGATGGTTAAGAGTTGGTATCAATGGGTACATTCTATAAGGCTACTTTCATGACGTAATCAATTGCCTCCGCAGCAAGCTCCGTCAATAATATCCAAAGATCACGTTGGCACCATACACTCGTATTTCTTCATATCAAGACCTCACAGATCATTTTAATGCAATATATATTTTAAATTTTGAACTAAATGCAAGCATCTCATTGGATGATTAAGTCAAACTGTAATTATACCCTCGCAAACGAAGTTTGAGAAGGGATATATAGATGTCGGTCTGTTGTTCCGTCAGTCTGTTGGTTTGTCAGTCTGTCCGTCCATCCCAAAAACTTGTGACGCAAACTTCTTCTACATTTCCTAACTGATTTGGTTCAAATTTTGTGTGTGCATTTATAATCAGGTGGAAAGGTGTGTGACATTAATTTCAATTGAGTTATCTCAAGGATTACAGAATTATTGCCCCTGATTCCCTTCTAAATATCAAACTTTTTCTACATTTCTCAACTGATTCAGTTCAAATTATGTGTGTGCATTGATTATCAGCTGGAGATGTGCGTGACATAAATTTCACTTGACTTGTCTCGAGGATTTCAGAGATATTTCCCCTGATATTACTCTAAATATCTTGTGACGTGACCTTCTACATTTCTTAACCGATTCAGTTCAAATTTTGTGTGTGCATTCATAATCGGGGTGGAGAGGTGTGTGACATAAATTTCACTTGAGTTGTCTCTAGGATTACAGAGTTATTGCCCCAGATTCAACTCTAAGTATCTTGTGACGCAAACTTCTTCTACATTTCTTAACCGATTCAGTTCAAATTGTGTGTGTGCATTGATAATCAGCTAGAGAGGTGTGTGACATAAATTTCACTTGAGTTGTCGCAAGGATTACAGAGTTATTGCCCCTAATTCAACTCTAGATATCTTGTCAGAATCTAATCAGAATCAAACAAGAGAGATAATATAAAATTGCATTTTTCAATTATCTCTCGTTTGATTCTGTTTTTTCTTGTCAGGAACATTACTCGAAAATTATACAAGGTATTGACTTGAAACTGAAAATGTAAACAGATGGCGACTAGGAAAAGTGCAATATCCAAGAACTGTAACTCTACCTGGTCCCATTTTTAGCTAACCTGAGCACAACATTTCAGTTTTTATGTTCCCCTTTTGTCCGTCGTGCATCTGGCGTCAACAATTTCCTTTAAACAACATCTCCTCCTAAACTGCTGAATGGATTTTGACCAAACTTCACAGGAATTATCCTTATGATGCCCTCTATCAAGATTGTTCAAATTGTTTTGATTAGTTGAAAAAATAGGTCACATGAGCTAAGAACAGATTTTAAAAATGCACACTTTGATAATCTTCTTATGCAAAACTGCAGGGCCTAGAGCTTAGGTATTTGGTGTGTAGCATTGTCTAGTACACCTCTACCAAGTTTGCTCAAATTATGACCGTGGGGTCAAAATTGGCCCCGCCCCAGGGATCACTTGATTTTACATAGGCTTATATAGGAAAAATAAGTAGAAAATTTTCCTCTCAGAAACCACAAGGCCTTGAGTTTAGATATTTGGTGTGTAGCATTTCTAGTGGATCTCTACCAAGTTTGTTTAAATCATGGCCCTTGGGTCAAAATTGGCCCCGCCACAGGGGTCACTTGATTTTACATAGGCTATAGAGGAAAATAACTAGAAAAGTCTTCTTCTCAGAAACCACAAGACCTTGAGTTTAGATATTTGGTGTGAATCATTGCCTTATGAACATTTACCAAGTATGTTAAAATCACGGCCCTGGGCTCAAAATTCGCCCAGCCCTAGAGGTCACTTGATTTTACATAGGCTTATATAGAAAAAATACTAGAAAAATCTCAGAAACCACAAGGCATGGTGTTTAGATATTTGGTGTGTATCATTGCTTTATGAACATCTACCAGGTTTGTTCAAATAATGGCCCTGTGGTCAACACTGGCCCAGCCCCAGGGGTCACTTGAATTTACATAGGCTTATATAAGAAAACTAGATTTGCATACTGCAAATGCACCGGTTTTCGTGATGAAAAACAGTTTCAAACCTGATCAGCCAAGTTAAAATACCAGAAAAACAACAAAATGCAAAATGCTTTATATATCTTAGTGATTTTCTTCATTGGTGAATTCAGCTGTGACCAAAACTTAAATTAAAGGCATCTCCAAAGGAATGTGATGTCCCACTGAGCCAGGCCCCCATCTGCTGTGATCAGACCTGTTAATATCTGGTCATCACTGCAGGGAGTCTTTAACCAATACAGTAGCTATGTGTGTAAAACCTCTGATGGGTTGATGCATAACTAAATTACCTGCTACAATGGAAGTGAGATAGTAGGCTAGTTTTACACATACATTCATGACCTGTTACATCCCAACTTAAGAGCAAAGCTAGCAGAGCAGAGTTCTAATTATAGAACATAGGTATCCAGTGAAGCACATTCTGTCAAATTTTCTCAGTTTTTATTCTGGGTCATGTATTTAAATTCTCTATAAATTCATCAATTCTCGACAGATTTGCAAAATTCTTTTTTTGTTGACGAGGTAAGACATTCTTTTTTCCAATGATGACAAAATATATCACACATTTAAACTTTAAAGGCTTTGAAATCAGTTCAAAGTATGACCAAACTTCAAACTGCCACCAAACAACCAAATCAACCCCGATCTGAAAAAACTAAATTTCTTCAAAAAGTACTCTTTAGAGGCTTTTGATTTTACCCATATTCTTTCGATAAAATATTTTTAGATTTTGAGATATTTAAGGTCAAAGAAAAAACCAATAATCGCAATATGACCTTGACCTTTGCATTTTTTGAAATTTTGAAACTGCGAAGTCCTTTAAAAAAAAAAAAAAATTTAAATTTTAAAAAATAAGGCAGAATCATCAAAAAACTAAAAAAATGCCTATTCTCAAAAAAAAAATTCCTCCATATTTTAGTGCACTTTGACCGCTTATTGAAAGCCATTTTATGCATTTTCTGAAATCGCCACCCCATATATTTTGTGTGCAAAGATCTTCGGAATCAATTTCAAAAAACAGAATGAGCGTATCTAATCTCTAACAAAAATGGGCATGTTTTTCGTGGACACACCCTAATTTGCCAGATTTTTTCAAAGATTCAAACATTCAACCTCTTCTAGCTCAAAAGTTTCAAAGATATGGATATTGCCACTCATCATATTTTAACGGGCAGTTGACAGAGAACAGAATGCAAAAAACAATGTCAAATGACAGAGTTATCGGCAATTATATGTTTTGATGCTAAACGCCACCTAGCGGCAAAACTTAGTACTAAAATGAAAAACAAACTTAGTGGTGCACAACTTCAGATACATGTGAGTATGCATGGAAATTTTCATATTTGTAGCACTTCTAATCATGTCGCAACAGCGGCCACAAAAAAAGTGCAAAGAATAATAATAATGGAAAAAAAAAAAGGGAAAAAGAAACACAAGAAGAACAGTAGGTTTTCGCGGCTGCGTTGCAGTCCACGAAAACCTAATAAAAAAAACAAAAACAAATCAACAGAAGAAGAACAATAGGTTTTCGCCCAGCAGAGGCGAAAACCTAAAAAACAAAACAAAAAAACAAAAATCAATAGATTTGCATACTGCAAATGCAACGGTTTTCGTTATGATCAACAGTTTCAAACCTGATCATCCAAGTCAAAATACCAGAAAAAACAACAAAATGCAAAACGTTTATATATCTTAAGTGTTTTCCTTCATTGGTGAATTCAGCTGTGACCAAGACTTAAAGGCATCTCGAAAGGAATGTGAAGTCCCACTGAGCCAGGCCCCCATCTGCTGTGATCAGACCTGTTAATTGCTGGTCATCACAGCAGGGAGTCTTTAGCCAATATAGTAGCTATATGGTAAAACCTCTGATGGGTTGATGCATAACTAAATTACCTGCTGCAATGGAAGTGAGATAGTAGGCTAGTTCTACACACACATTCATGACCTGTTACATTCCAACCTAAAGCTAGCAGAGACTGCATCTATTTATAGAACATAGGTAACCAGAGGTGCCCATTCTGTCAAATTTTCTCTGTTTTTATTCTGGGTCATGTATTTAAATTCTCTATAAATTCATCAATTCTTGACAGATTTGCAAAATTCTTTTTTTGTCGACGAGGTAAGACATTCTTTTTCCAATGATGACAAAATATATCACACATTTAAACTTTAAAGGCTTTAAAATCAATTCAAAGTTTGACCAAACTTCATACTGCCACCAAACAACCAAATCAATCCCGATCTGAAAAAACTAAAATTCTTCAAAAAGTACTTTTTAGAGGCTTTTGATTTTACCCATATTCTTTCGATAAAATATTTTTAGATTTTGAGATATTTAAGGTCAAAGAAAAAACCAATAATCACAATATGACCTTGACCTTTGCATTTTTTGAAAATTTGAAACTGTGAAGTCCCTGGAAACAACAAACAATACAATCTGTGAAAATTTCATAAAGATTGCTTCAAAAATAATGACAGAATCCTCCAAAAACTAAAAAAATGCCTATTCTCGAAAATTTGTTTCCTCCATATTTTAGTGCACTTTGACCGCTTATTGAAAGCCATTTTATGCATTTTCTGAAATCGCCACCCCATATATTTTGTGCGCAAAGATCTTCGGAATCAATTTCAAAAAACAGAATGAGCGTATCTAATCTCTAACAAAAATGGGCATGTTTTTCGTGGACACACCCTAATTTGCCAGATTTTTTTAAAGATTCAAACATTCAACCTCTTCTAGCTCAAAAGTTTCAAAGATATGGATATTGCCACTCATCATATTTTAACGGGCAGTTGACAGAGAACAGAATGCAAAAAACTGCATACAAATAAAATGTCAAATGACAGAGTTATCGGCAATTATATGTTTTGATGCTAAACGCCACCTAGCGGCAAAACTTAGTACTAAAATGAAAAACAAACTTAGTGGTGCACAACTTCAGATACATGTGAGTATGCATGGAAATTTTCATATTTGTAGCACTTCTAATCATGTCGCAACAGCGGCCACAAAAAAAGTGCAAAGAATAATAATAATGGAAAAAAAAAAAAGGGAAAAAGAAACACAAGAAGAACAGTAGGTTTTCGCGGCTGCGTTGCAGTCCACGAAAACCTAAAAATAGAAAATTCTTCTTCTCAGAAACCACAAGGCCTAAAGTTTAGATATTTTGTGTGTATTATTGCCTTATGAACATCTACCAGATTCATTCAAACCATGGCTCTTGGGTCAAAATTGGCCCTGCTCCAGGGGTCACTTGATTTTACAAAAGCATATAAATAGGAAAATGTAGAAAAATCTTCTTATCAGAAATTACAAGGACAGGAGTTTAGATATTTTGTGTGTAACATTGCCTTAAGAACATCTACTAAGTATGTTCAAATCATGGCACTAGGGTCAAAATTGGCCCAGCCCCAGGGGTCACTTGATATTACATAGGCTTATATAGAAACACACTATAAATTACAAGGCCAGGAGTTTAGATATTTGGTGTGTATCGTTGCCTTATGAACATCTATGTTCAAATAATGCCCTGGGGTCAACATTGGCCAGGGGCCATTTGATTTAACATAGACTTACATGAATTATGAAAGATTTTTAAAAGATATCCTTTTCAGAAACCACAAGTTTATGGGTTTAGATATTTTGTATGTAACCTGGCCTTGTGGACCTGAACCAAGTTTTCAAATCATGGCCCTGGGGTCAAAATTGGTCCCACGCTAGGGTTAACTTTGTTTTATGGACCACATGTGAACTTTTTGCGTGGAGTTAAAATTATATGGCTGTTCTTCTGTACGGATTTTGTATTCAGTATGACTGTTGTAAAAGTCAATGAAAGCAAAATATCTCAGGTGAGCAATTCAGGGCCATCTTGGCCCTCTTGTTTAATTATCTCCTTTTGTTAAATTGTTTTTGTTTTGTTTTTTCCAGAATATAACTCGAATATTAAACATGGTATTTACTTGAAACTTAAAATGTAAACAGATGGCGACTAGGAGAAGTGCAGTGTCCAAGAACTGTAACTCTCCACTTTGAAGCTACTATGCCAAAGGCAAACAACCATAATTGTCTCTCTATCCACTGTACTTACTGTACTTACTTATTACTTACTATCATATCCAATATTCTATGTATGCAGGTTCTTATCTATGCTCCGCCTGGAGTCTGGCTTTTCCTGTATCAAATCATTTTGCGGGGGTATTAATCACCTTAAGTGATAGCTCTAGTTCTCATTGCAGGTGCTGATGTTATCCTATTTACATTACTCGGTATGTAACACTGGTGTAAAATAAATACTCGTATACTAGAATTATTTTGCGTAAATAATTCATACAACCATTAACACATGTACAGTTAATGTAATGAAGGGACTGACAATCCAGTAGGACTGTAATACAAGATGAACTAAACCTACTCCGGCTGAAGATTCGTCTTCATCGGCACTGAAGATAAAGAAGAATGAAAGATAGCACATAGTCATATTATCCTGGTACTGAACCCAACAGTCCTGGAGCGGATCCTTGTGTGCTGACGGTACCATTGTTAACAACACTGGTACGTTGTGACCATTAATTGAACACTCATCTTCTTGGTTTATACAGTACTATACATTATCATACACGATGTATTTTACGTCCTGCTGTCTTATATGGCACTTTTTTCACGTTTTTAGTAAATGCAAAATACATACATGTATAGCATTATATACAAATATGAGTTAGGTCAGGGATTCTATATACATGTTATGTAGGGTCCCTTGTTAGGACAATGACATAAAACTAGTGTATCTGACGGTCCAATATACAAAAGACATATAAATATTTAATTTGACGTTTATATATAAGTCATAAGTGTGACCTGACTTGACTATTTGAGTTTACCGTCGCTTCGATAGTATATCAGTCATATATAGCGACGTTCAGCTAGTTACAGGTGGAGGAAGACCCCGAATGCACGGAGGCATCCGGGTAGAACCACCGACCTGCCGCAAGCCAGCTGGAAGGCTTTCTCGCATGAAAATCCGAACGACCCTGCCGGGATTCAAACCCACGCGGTGAGGGGCTGAGTGAGTGTTTAAGTCATAAGTGTCATCTAGACAACATGAATATGTATATGAACTATATTTCTATTCGGGGATTTTAAGAATGTCTCTTGTGTAAAGCATCGATATTTATGCCATTTTTTAAGATATGAAATTGCGACATGCATATAGTGTTACACCTGTCCGTGTGTGTGTGTAAGAAATCCCGGCTGTTATTTTGTTATGTATAGGCGTGTTTTGAAATAATTTGGCATAAGTGATCCTTAGGACATCATGATGTGTCGCGAACAAGAGCCAGGTCGCTAGCTTGAAGGTCAAGGTCACAACACTCAGAAAACCCGGTATTTTATGTATGGTTGTTTGGAAAATAATATTGGACAACACGATGTGTCGCGAATAAGAACCAGGTTTCTAGCTTAAAAAGGTCAGTTGACATTAAAATTACTTGGTCATGAAGAATTTTGATGACCTTAAAATCAAGTCATGGCTGTTACTTTATTGTGAATTAACATGCTTTTAAATAATTTGGCATAATTGACCCTTAGGACAAGACGATGTTTTGAATTAACATGTTTTGAATAACTTAGCACAAATGATCCCTAGGAAAAGATGATGCATGCAAACAAGAAACAAGTTGCTAGCTTCAAGGTCAAGTTCACAGTATTTAGTTGGGTAGCAGTCCTGCCCTGGCTGTATCCTCTGTCCTGTATAGTCATGTTTTGAAATAATTTGGCGCAAGGAATCCTTAGGACAAACTAATTTGTCGTAAACAAGTATCAGGTTGCTAGCTTGAAGGTCAAGGTCACATCACTAAGTTGAGGTCAGGGTCACAACGCTCATTTGATCTTAAAGTTGTTTTTTTATATTTCCAGTTTCACTGACATAAATATCAATCTGATTAACAATATAGTGGGTGCATCCGTGTCCTATGAACACATTTTTTCACGGGAAAATCGGTAATCTTTCTTGAAAAGTAAGAATATAAAACATGCACCAATATATTGCTGAAAAAATATAAACAAAAATTTAAAATCGTCTGAATAACTCGATATAAACTTTTCGACATTTTAGTAACGATAGGCGTCCTTGAGTATATACTTGTCAAATATCAAATAAACTGCATATTTTATATTGCTGTACATGCATAATTGTACTTTGGAAAGAAATTAAATCTTTTTTAAGTAAATTTCTATTTCTATTGTAAATTTCAGAATGATAACTTTACAAGGACATTACCAGTCTGTTTATTACATAAACAGTAAAGTTGAAAAAAAACTTAATGGTTTGAAAATTTTACATCAAAATATAGTTATTTCTAATTTGAAAAGCAACAGTTAAATGATGTACGATCGATTCAGTTAAATACAGACGTCAGAGTTACAGTCGCTGTTAGAAACAGCTTTCAGCACTAAATTTCAAGAGCACAAAATGGGGCAATGTATTATGAAATAACTGTACATCGAGAAATAACTTTAAATATACATAAACAATAATATTGTGGATTTTTTTTTTTAAATTTTTCTTAATTTAGTTTATAGTAGTAGCGTAGAGTAAGTTTCATTCAGTTGGTATCTCTTAACTCACCAGAACACACCGTGCTCATTGTGAGCTTTTAGATGAAAATTCGCATAAATTATCCTTAGGTGGCCCTTTACGAAATTAATAAAATAAATTTTTTATTCATGCAGAACACTGATTATCAACAGGCAACCAACAGGATTTCATTTTTCTCTGAAACCAGTTGTCAGAGTTTAATTTCATTTTGCACAAATGGTCGCATCATAGTCCCCTACCATAATTGCAAAAATAAAGTTGATCCCTTGAAAAATGAAGCTCGTAGGAGGTCGGCTAAATTTCTTATACGCTATCAACAAGGAAAAAACAAACAAGACTCTACACACATTTGAATTTACTTGTTACTCTGTCAGTATGATGCACATCAATGCTAATAGAAATACCTTTAAATTTTTTTGCAACACTACATATATCATGCCATTTTAAGTTAGACCATGTTGCATAAATGATACTATCAAACATAATAAGATGAAAACGATATGTGTCAAAGCTGAAAATCTAAAAAAAGGGCATTTGCGCTAAAAAGTTAATAATCAGTTAAGACAATAATCTCTCTGTCAAGTTCCAATGTGACTGATATCGGCCCACTAGGTCAGGAGTTATGGCCCTTTATAAAAAAAAAAAATGCCATATATCATTTTGTTTACACTCTAGCATCTCATTTCTTAAGCAATCTATTTCAAACTATACAACAATGTATATGGTCTTAGTCTTTCAGTTAAGTTATTGGCCCATTAGGTCAGGAATTGTGGCCCTTTAACTATAAAAAATGTCATCTTTAGTGTTTACACTCTAGAAGCTACAATATTGATCCAATCTTCCTCAAACTTGCTCAGTCTAGGTTGAGTTCGATCATTGGATGATGCGGGGTCAAAAAGTCGGTCACTTGGCCAAATCTTGGTTATATCTTGTCTACACTAAACGGGCCACCTTTTTTTTGGCTCAAACTTGTTCAGAATATTTGTCTTGATAATATCTTGGTCAATTTCAGTCATGGGTGGGACGGGGTTAAAAAGTAGGCCACTAGGTCAAATCTTAATATAATCCTGTTTACACTCTTAAGGGCCACATAATCAGCCGAATCATTCTCAAACTTGATCAGAAAGTTTGTCTTTATGATATCTCGGTCAAGTTCAATCATGGGCGGGGCAGGGTAAAAAAGTAGGTTACTAGGTCAAATTTTAGTAAAATATTGTTTACAGCACAGGGGGGTACATTTTTAGCCAAATCTTTGTCAAACTGTTAGAAATGTTTGTCTTGATGATATCTCAGTCGAGTTCGATCATGGGTAAGGTATGGTCAGTAACAGGGGAGCGATTTAGAGCCATCATGGCATCTTTGTTTAAAGATGGCGTGGGAAGTTTATAAGACATCAAATAAAGACAAAGAAATTAGAAATTGAGCAATTGTAAAATCTAAATTTTATGATGGAAATGCTCATTTAAATCGATTAATTCACTGTCTAGATACAGATATATGAACTTACAAAAAGGTATATTCAAAGGTAATATAAATTTATATATACACATATATTGTATTTTGTTTAAATGAGTATCAATTCATTATTTTTGCTAAAAAGTTATAGAGATAAGTATTACCAAACCAAAGTACACTTTGGTTGCCTGGATAGAATAGTGGTGACGCGCTTCGCTTTTCACCAATGCGTCCCGGGTTCGATTCCTGGTCACGTACGTGAGAGGGTACAGTGGTCGCCCGTCCAAACACGTGGGTTTTCTCCGGGCCATCCGGTTTCCTCCTACAATAATGGCCACATACGCCGCCACCAGAACAATCGAGAATGATAAATTTAAGTTGTAATAACTTGTTTCGTAATCGATATAAAATAAATAAAGTTTTAATTGCATTTTCTTTACACAAAAAGTTTATAAATGGTGATGTTTGATAATACTCGATTAGTAAAAAATGTTATGAATATATATCAAAAGTAATTATATTGTAAGATCAGCTAGGGGTGGTTCCCCAAACAAAAACAAGCTGCGGAATAGCGGAGAATTGTCTTTCAACGACCCCAACACATTAATGGGCTTAGTAAATAAAACAATGTTAGGAAAGAAAAGAAACACGACCTGATAATATAATGGAAGCCCGACGCTCGCCCAAACATCGTCAATTTTAAGTACGGAATTTTTCATTGAAAACCCATCCCCAAAAAAAGGAGTACGTTTGATATAGAAAAAGAACCACTTCATTTAAAATCTAAAAAAAAAAAAAGAATGTGGAAATTAATACTTTCAAAATAGTGTTTATTGGTGAAATTGTAGGGTTTATCACAAGATATTCTACGTCAATTCTTTTATTATCACTTGACTTGCGTCGTACACACGCGTATAAAAGCTTCAGAATTCATACCATCGTTATTTCAAGTTGGTATATACCCAGGCTGCTTCCTAAATTAATCTGGAGGAAAAAAAAATGGATAGAATCTATAGAAGAGGCATTGACCAGGTTTTTAACTTAATTACTAAATTAAAGGCTTCAAGCACTCAAACGTGGCAAGGAGACCAGCAAGTGAACGCGACATGTACACATGAAAATGAAATCGTAGTAAGTATGCCAGCAGATAGTGTAGGGAAAGTGTGCATCCAACCTAACGTTAGAATAACGGTTGAAGACTTTACATCATCAGAACCATCAACTGCAGATTCAGAGAAGGTGAACAAACAAAGCTTCCCTAGATTGCCCTTTTGTGAAGAATATGATGGGGTAAACAGAAGAAAAACTTCAACAATTTCGCAAAGCATTTCTGAAATGTTGTCTTCGCAGTGTTCACCGACAAATAAAAAGGTTTTGGATGTGGAGGTTTTTAATTTGAATGACATGGTGTTCAGTAAAGAATTGGAAGATTTTGAAAATTCCTATCATGAGATAATGCAAGTTTTTCCAGAACAGCTAGGAAGATGGGAAATTTCTCCGAATATCAAGGAAGGTCGTGACTTTCTCGATGATATGTCGTGGCTCAAGAATGACTCTGAAGAGGTTGGCACTGTTGACTTAAAACTAGAGTATTTCCCTGAGGTTGCAAGCCTAAAGGTCATCATCGATAGAGTAGAAGACATCCATGATCAAAAGAACAGTGATAAACTAATTGACTCATTTGTTGAGGTGAGTTTATGTGAAAGAAACGGCAAACAAAAACAAAGAAGTAAAACCGTAAAAAGATCCAGAAACCCTAAGTTTGAAAAAGAATTCATGTTTGTGAACATTTGCGAAGCTTGGATGCATTTGCAATCCATTCGAATCAAGGTCTTTCAGAAAAAGATTTTTTCAAAAAAGTGTGTCGGAGAAGTCCTGATATGGCTTGAAGACCATGATCTTATGGAAAGTAGTGAAGTTTTCATTTCAGAAGAACTCAGAAAACCCCTTTCAAGTAATTGATGTTATTATAACGTTATAATTAGATACTGTAGAATCATTAATTTCCGTTGGGGACTAATTTTAGTTGATGTCGTGGCTCAACGAATATTAATCCCCACGAAAAATTTATTTAACAGACCTCACGTTTCTAGAACATGAATCCACGAAATGGTCTTTGTTGGAGATTCCACGAAATTTAATGTCAACGAAAATTAATGATTTTACAGTATGCATGGTCAAAATATGCACCTTCTTCTGTGCAAGTTTAGCTTTTAAGCAAAGTAGTATACATGTAGTTGTCATCAAGTTTTATAATGATTGCTATGGAAATAAGATACTAGAACATGAGTGTACAATTGCTACAGAAGTAAAATACTAGAACATGAGTGTACAATTGCTACAGAAATAAGATACTAGAACATGAGTGTAAACAATCTGCATGCATTTATTTTCTTTCTTTTGCTTTTATTTGGATATGATACTCGCTGCGTTACATTGAGCTTCAGGTTTGGGGTGCGAAAGCGGTGTCGGGGGGTTGGGGTTGACCCATCTTATGACAATATGTTTTTCATTATCCTTATAACATTCGGACCATAAGTGTAACATGTTCGGTCGTTGTGAATAAAACAGATTTCATTCATCGGTTAAAAATAATCATCTTTAAAAAAAAAAACATTTTTACTATAGACATAATTTACAAATTCAATAGTATTTTATCATTTTCATAGCATTTCTAAGGAAACCCCTGTCACGTAATGCCTTTTTTGTCATGACTTCCAGTTTATGATGATGTAGCTTCAAGAAATCATGGCTATATCCCATCATTATCTTTAGAAATTATGGCTATATCCCATCATTAACTTTAGAATCATGGCTATATCCCATCATTAACTTTAGAATCATGGCTATATCCCATCATTAACTTTAGAAATCATGGCTTTATCCCATCATTATCTTTAGAAATCATGGCTATATCCCATCATTATCTTTAGAAATCATGGAAATCATGGCTATATCCCATCATTTACTTTAGAAATCATGGCTATATCCCATCATTAACTTTAGAAATCATGGCTTTATCCCATCATTATCTTTAGAAATCATGGAAATCATGGCTATATCCCATCATTTACTTTAGAAATCATGGCTATATCCCATCATTATCTTTAGAAATCATGGCTATATCCCATCATTACTTTAGAAATCATGGCTATATCCCATCATTATCTTTAGAAATCATGGCTATATCCCATCATTTACTTTAGAAATCATGGCTATATCCCATCATTAACTTTAGAAATCATGGCTATATCCCATCATTTACTTTAGAAATCATGGCTATATCCCATCATTATCTTTAGAAATCATGGCTATATCCCATCATTTACTTTAGAAATCATGGCTATATCCCATCATTAACTTTAGAAATTATGGCTATATCCCATCATTATCTTTAGAAATCATGGCTATATCCCATCATTAACTTTAGAAATCATGGCTTTATCCCATCATTATCTTTAGAAATCATGGAAATCATGGCTATATCCCATCATTTACTTTAGAAATCATGGCTATATCCCATCATTATCTTTAGAAATCATGGCTATATCCCATCATTAACTTTAGAAATCATGGCTTTATCCCATCATTATCTTTAGAAATCATGGAAATCATGGCTATATCCCATCATTTACTTTAGAAATCATGGCTATATCCCATCATTAACTTTAGAAATCATGGCTATATCCCATCATTATCTTTAGAAATCATGGCTATATCCCATCATTAACTTTAGAAATCATGGCTATATCCCATCATTATCTTTAGAAATCATGGCTATATCCCATCATTATCTTTATGCACAGTGTCTTATCTTGATTTAAATAAAGTAGCGCCGTCCTAAATAAATAGAGAGTATTTGTTTGCTTTGGGTGAATAAAAAATATATTTCATCGAGAAGTGATACAATTGCAATATTTTCACGAGCGCGTAGCGCGAATGATATATGAAATTTGTATCACTTTGAGATTTGGCCAGTCAGTGGTATAAAGGGTCACTATACACCGACAGTTTTGCGAATGTCTATATGATTCGAAATTCATAGTTATGTTGTCACTTACTAAAGGTGTAGATGTGGACTTTTCTTCATATTAATGCTAACTTGGTCCATTAAATATGCATTATACATATATATTTTTTTATACCCAAGAAGAGAGAGAGGGGGGGGGGGGGGGGGGAGATGCCTTGATTCGTTAATACGGAAAATTCATTTACACGTAAATGGACTGGATTTCCTTTAGATATTTGCAAATTTAACCCCTATTAATACTTTTTAATAAACAATAGTGAAACTTTCTGAAAAATAACTTTGTTTTGATATACACCCCTTCTTATTTGTAAATGTTATTTTTACTCTTTTGAACCTCAGCTATGAGAGATTGCACAAAATTGTTAAGTGTTTTAAAATCTGATAAAGAAAATGAAATGCACATATTATACAACGAAATGTTCAAAATAATTATACCGCACTTTTGATTTTTATCGATAAGCATTAGTCACATGTTATTATTGCTATAGATGCAACAGAACACCACGTGACTACAATTGCGAACTGATACCTGTATTGGAAGTTCCTTATGGATAAACTACGTATGTGCAGGTACCCTTGGGAAGGGATTTAATTGTTGGGTTGGGGGTTTGGTTTTGGGGCAAGGTGTATGTATATTAGATAACGGAGAGGGTAAGAGGCTATAAGACTTTTTCCGTGCTTCTATCGGTGTTCAAAAATAATCCGATGTGATTACATCACGGGATGATGTAAAAATGAAGTGATAGCAGGGTATCATAGTATACTGTGATATCATTAATTTTCATAGGACGTTAATTTTTGACGATTACGGGTTGGGTTTTATCCACGAAAATTAATCCCTCGCGTTTTCTAGAACATAGATCCACGATTAAATGTACCCACGAAATTCCCTTAGGTACATAATCAAAGAAATTTAATGCCAACGAAAATCAATGAGTTTAAAGTATGTAGAGACCCTGTGACTGGCTTGTCAGTAACCGGGAAATCCCTAGCGCGAGACCGACTACGGTCTCACCGTTTGTTTCATGTGTGTGTGTGTGTGTGTGTGATGTTTTAGATCAAGATAACAAAGGGCTGTCAACTTCCTAAAACTACCAATCCCTGTTTCCATTGCGCAATATGATAAATTTCATTTCACTGATGTATTTTCCCTCCTCTTGAATAAATGAAAAGTTTCGTAATGGAGGTTTCCATTTCACAAATGGACCAATTGCACAATTCCATTGCGTCTTATATATTTTCTATGGGGCAAATTGGGGTTTATAATTTACACAATTAATGTTTTGACTTACCTCACGAATAGATAAAGATAAGTAGATCGGAAGTATAATGGATAATGGTAATTTTATTACATGATAATTCAAATCAAATAATAATAGTTTTTTTTTTTTTATTGTCAGAACTAATGCATTTTGAATTAGGGATACAATTTTATCATCTACCTCGACTGTTGTTAACATTATGGGATCTAACTGTCTCCTGTTAGACCATTTTTAGAATAATTAGGATTCTACTGTTTGGGATGCGTGTAGATAAAATGAGTCATATTCTCTAGAAAAACTTGAAAACGAAGCTGTTTGTATTGATACTGGCCTCACAAGATCTGTATCTTTGGACAAACTCTATAAAAATGTTGTTAGGAACCATTACATAAAAGAAGAGAATATTAAAAAAATCGTTTGTAAAGTTAGGCCAAAAAAAAAATCCGTTTCCGGTTTCCAGCAAATAAAAAAGAGGGTCGGTAGGTCGGGATTGTTTTTACATGAAACGAAAGGAAAAAAAGAGGGTCGGTCGGGAGACCAGAAACTGAGCTTTTTTTTTTTTGCCTTATGAATGCTATAACTCATTTTTTTTTCATTAGTGACTATTCCCCGCTAATGTCGGTGAGGTAACTGATTATCAGCTAAAGGTTGCATAAATATAGCTGTAGTGCGTAGAAGAAATGACATTTAAAAATAATTCGTGTATACTTTCATCTATGATTTTATGCAACTCAGTTGTTATCAAGACAGATCCTTACTTTTCAAGTTGTTTTTAAAAAAATGTCATAAATCACTCAAAGTTAAAAGGCCAGGTTAAGAATTAAAACACATGAGAAAAAGTATGTGTCTGTCATCCATTGTAGCATTAGATACAGATAGACAGTATATTTTATTGGTTTAAGCTTTACAGTTTCTTGTCATACCAAATATCAAATGTAAACATATATATAATCACATGATCAAGTGAAAGTAAATGAAAATGTATCATGCCATGATTCTTTTCTCTATTATAATATCATGGAGGATGGGCCATACATTTGAATATCTGTAAGTAAATATAGAAACATATGAAAATGTACATAATCATGGAAATAAGACCATTAAATAATAAGAAATAAATGTAGTGACTTAAGTGAGGTTATTAATTGCAATATTTTTATGACGTACATTGTCAATGTGGAGAAGTTGAATCTGCCTCTCAATTTTTTTTCCTGTTGTATTTTATATAGAGCTTAACAAATTGTGCTTTTTTATAAATAAATTAAGGCATTTCCTACCAGTTCTTGAAAGTTTCTTTTTTTCTTTAGGGAGATTATAACTTAAACGTTGAACAATGTAATCAAATTTTCAATTTAAGAATTTATGATAGAAACTAAAAGATTAAGGTAAGTGCATGTATAATAATGAGGTTACCAATTTTTGTAAGTTCTTTTAAGTGCTTTGATAGACCATCTACATGATGTTAATGCAATTTTCCTTTCGCCCTTTACCTGTTTATTTCTAGCCATTGGTCTTTTTTTTTTTTTTTTACTTTGTTAAAGTTGTATTCTGCATGTGTTTAACTTTTTTATTATTTTATTTTTCATACATTTTATTTGAATGTTTTCAAAGTCAGATTTTTTTCTAAATAATATTAGTTTTCTATTGTTCCACTGTTAACTAGAGCTATCACTGAAGGTGATTAATACCCCCGCAAAATGCTTTGATACAGGAAAAGCCAGACTCCAGGCGAAGCATAGATAAGAACCTGTATACATAGTATATTGGTTATGGTAGTAAGTAATAAGTAAGTAAAGTTTTTATTTAAAGTGGATAGAGAGTCAATTATGTTAGCTTGGCAAAGGAAGAAGTTCGCGTCATGAGATAATTAGGGCCGAATAATGGGCAATAACTCTGCAATCCTTGAGATAACTCAAGTGAAATTTATGTCACACACCTCTCCAACTGACTTTCAATACACACACAAAATTTGAACTGAATCGGTTAAGAAATGTAGGAGTTCGCGTCATAAGATATTAAGAGTCGAATCAGAGGCAATAACTCTGTATTTCTTGAGACAACTCAAGTAAAATATATGCCACGCACCTCTCTAATTGATTATCAATGCACACACAAAATTTGAACTGAATCGGTTAAGAAATGTAGAAAAAGTTCGCGTCACAAGATATTGAGAGTGTAATCAGGGGCAATAACTCTGTAATCCTTGAGACAACTCAAGTGAAATTTATTTCACACACCCCTCTAGCTGATTATGAATGCACACACACAATTTGAACTGAATCGGTTAAGAAATGTAAAAGAATTCCCGTCACAAGATATTTATAGTCAAATCAGGGGCAATAACTCTGTAATCCTTGAGATAACCCAAGCGAAATTTATGTCACGCACCTCTGTAGCTGATACAATGCACACACAAAATTTGAACTGAATCGGTTAGAAATGTAGAAGAAGTTAGCGTCACAACATATCTAGAGTTGAATCAGGGGCAATTACTATGTAATCCTTGAGACAACTCAAGTGAAATTTATATCATGCACCTCTCCACCTACTTATGAATGCACTCATACAGTTTGAACAAAATCGGTTTAGAAATGTAGAAGTAGTTTGCGTCACAAGTTTTTGGGATGGACGGACAGACCGACAAACCAACAGACCGACGGACCAACGGACCGACAGACTGACTCCTATATACCCCCTCCCAAACTTCGTTTGCGGGGGTATAATAATACATAGCATTTCTTTCACTTGTTAAAATAATGTAAAATGAGTGTCATCGTTATTTAGTTTAATATGTTTTGTAGGGAAAGGAAGTTGCTAAATACTGAATTCAATTATAAGCCCATAATTTCAAGAAATTATAAATCCATGATCTCTACTAACTTCAACATTTCGTCATATACAACAATTGTGCAAAGGGCAACCCTGATGGTTACAAAGTAATTGGTCCGACATGATATTTTTAGAATTTATTCAGCATGTTCATTTTGACAAATGATATCTATTTCACGCATTTCGCTAAAATAGCATGAAATATTTGTCTTAGGTGGTATAGGTTAAATCATATTTGGTCTGTATTTGGCGTACAGGTTTCCAAATAGTGAAATTCATGTCTGCATGGGGTAGCTGTGTCTAGCTCATTCGAACAAGCAACATTTTATAATGCAGATACAAACATTTAAAATGTTTTTATATTCAGTGGTGCTTTAAAGTATATATGTGTTATTCTAAATTGTTTTATTTGTATAAATGTATAACCATATATCCGTACGGAATGAGGTCCGACATTCTTCGATTTGACAGCTGCCTCGATGTTAATATTAAAATTTCTAAATGATTGAGGAGGTGACAAACGGATACAGGTTTCCAAAGTTTAACTTCTCTGCCCTTTCCTGGGCCAGTCAATTTGTTCTTAGTTTGCTTTGGGTTTTTTTGGGTTGTTTTTTTAAATGTGTCTTTTTTCTTAAAAGTGAAATTAAAATTATTTATTTATTTTTTGTTTTGAATTATTATTATTGATCTAACTGACAAGATGGTTACGCAAAAAAGTTATTTTATTTGTGTGTGTGTGTGTGTGTGTGTGTGTTCAAATGCCTTATAGGTAAGAAAAAACAGTCAAATTTCGAATAAATTTAACTTGTTTGCACTGGAGAAGCTCAATCGTTTTGATCATATTTGGACGCTGACGAAAATACTAAAGATTATAGCTTTAACCTATTATCTGAAAACAGATTACACTTCAAGAATAAAGGGTATTCGTCTTTCATAATTATACAGGCAGGACCAAACTCCGCCGCAGTAGATACCTCCCCTTATAGTTGTCGATATCTACAGCCACCGGCAGATATAGGACGGATTTAATTATATCACCTTTGCCTTTAGTTTTGAATATATCATATCAGTTTCGTTATATTTCACGAAAATAAGATTAATTATTATGAGAAAAGTAAAAAATAAAATCAAATAACATTAATTTATATGAATATGAGTGTTGGTCACATGGTTTCAACTATCATCACGTGACTTGTGTGGTGGCAGTGGTTAAAGTAGCGTAGCGTGAAGTAACCAGTGCTCTATGTCCTCTGTTTTAAATCGGACATAAATTTGAAATAATCTCCTATACCTTGATGAACTCATGCATCATAAAAAAGAGAGCTTCATGCTGCTTTCATTTATCTTGTCCTATCTGTTTCTGCTAAAATAAAAACATTTTGCGTACTTTTTTTAATGAAAATATGTAATTTATAAGCTATGTTTGGGTTCTCTCACTATGAATTCGTCTTGTTGTAAACCAGATTTGGAACCATATACAAGTATTGGTTTGATAAGTTTATCAAATATTGCAAGTTTATGTTCAGGAGTGATATTAACAAACTTATTCATATATAAGTTTGAAATGTGAGTGTGTGTGTGTGTGTGTGTGAGTGTGCGCGCGCGCGCTTGGTCACAAAAGTCTTTGTGGCCTCTGTAAAAGATCCCAAAGTTGTAAGAACTATACCTAAGTACGTGAATTTATTTACAATTTCTATATTTGATACAAAAATTCCAAATCCCTAGGCAGTCTCTCTCCTTTCTTAAATATTAAAACTTAAGTTTTATTTATATTAATCTTTAACTTTCATTTATAGCAATATTTACTAAAATATCTAGATTTAGTTGGAGTTCTTCAGCTGAGTATGAGAATTACAATAGCATCTGCATACACGTCGATGCTATCCGAAATGAGACGTAAACCTACGTAAATCAACGAGAACTTCCCGAACACTTAACCTACTTGCTCATTGCTGGTGTTCAATTTCACACATGGGAAATAAACATACATGTACGTTTGAGACTTTTCCCCAGTCACTGATTGGTCAGTTTAAATAAAAAAATTATACCGGGTATTGCCGATGCTCTGGTGAAATGGTATATTTAAATGTGTTTATAAGTGATACTGGAGATAACATATTTGATAATCTAAAAAGAAAGACATACATTCGTTCGGAGAAAAAACACCTATATAAAAGGACACATTCGCACTCATGTATATGATTTGGTGCATATACTCAATAGATAAGCGTGTAGCCATCTAGTCCCTGTGCACGCGCTGTAAAGTTACGTCGCGAGTTCGACACCAATTGGTATTGTTAAGTTTGATTTTAATTTCCTAATAAAAAATGATTTTGAAAAGCAATTAATAAGTTTTTTTCTTTGGCACAATGCAGAAATGAGGTATGAAAAATGAAGTATCAATCCCTTGATCAATCAGCACTTCGATTTTTATAACGTAAGCCTGCTGTAAAGCCATACCAAATTGACTGTTAGCTTGGGTTAATGATTCAGTCATTTCGTGATTTTGTATACAAGTGACAGAGGGACCGTCCCCGGTGGTCGAGTGGTTAGAGTGCCCGCCTCGGGAGCGGGAGGTCGTGGGCTCGATTCCCGGCCGCGACATACCAAAGTCGTAAAAAACGGTACTGTTATAGCTCCCTTTCTTGGCGCTTAGCATATAAGGATAGTTGCAGGACTGGTTAGCTCGGTGTCAGGATAATTTGACTGGGTGTGGTATCATGCCACATGTCTACGGTGTGATACTGCATATGGCAGCACTATAACTGTCTCAAATAGACCTCGTCACAAAATGACTGAAATACTGTCGATAACGTTAAACCAAATAAACAAACAAACAGGTGACAGAAATAGTACCATTCTGAAAAGTTTTAGTAATTTAATTAATCGTAATTGAAGAAAATTTGCACAGTTGTTCTAAAATGTTATTTTAAAGAAACTTGTGAAATTTCATACAATTACGACTTGAAATAACACGGGTGGCGTCTTCAAACCACGGATGACTTAATGTCCCCCACCGGTGAGGTATTGAAGTGAATTTTGAGAATGGATTTAAACATGAAGTAGCTATATTTGTGTTAGTATTTAACTTCGATTTGATAATCCTGCGAGTTGTTTTCGAGGAAATCTGTTGTTGTTTTTTATCGATCTGTGTCAAAACTATCAAATGAATCACTTTAAATCTATTAAGGAATTTATCCCTCTCTTCATACAGCCCAGGATCTATATTTATTTGATCTATATGCCAAAACATTGCATTTTTCGATACATTATAGACTTTTTAAGCTAATTTTAGTATTAAATACACTTTTTTTTTGGTTTCGTTTCATTTGAGATTCTTTAATTTTTCTGACGCATGTGTTCCTTATATTTTCTAACGAATCGAATGAAATGTCACGATACAGTCTCGACAAAGGACGATAATGACATTAATTCTTTCTAAAACAAGGTATGGGAATTTCTAAAAAAAAATAAATAAATAAAATAAAACACACATATATAAAACCCACCTTTCATAATTTTGTCTTCTTATGCTTCACATATTTGCAGATACTTTTTGTCATTTTTCTATTCTTGTTGAAATTTTGGCACATTCATAAACACATGTATAGCCGATATTTGACTTGACTTGACTATTTGAGTTTACCGTCGCTTCGACAGTATTTCAGTCATATTGCGTCTAGCTAATTACAGGTGGAGGAAGACCCCGAATGCACGGAGACATCCCGGCAGGGTCATTCGGATTTTCATGTGAGAAAGCCTTCCAGCTGGCTAACCGGGATCCTCTGAGTATTCGGAGTCTTCCTCCACCTGTAATTAGCTGGACGTAGCTATATGATTGAAATATTATCGCAGCGACGGTAAACCCCAATACAACTACGACAACGGAGAGGAGTATAGGGAATAGTATAAAAAAAGTAGAAAGTGCACCTCACAATACACACCAAATGGAGAGAACCAACTAGATCCCCCAACCCCAATTCCGCTAGACCACAATAGTGCCAGGTGTCGCGAGAAGCCTACGCCGAAATACGGTCCGGGAGGAAAAGGAGAGTGCCACATCGCCCAAAGGAGATACTATCGAATTCGCGGCAGTACCAGCCGAACTTCCATTTGAAAAACACGGATACATACCCATACACCAAAGAGTGGATATGCCAGGTGCAACTCTATCGCGAGAAGCCTACGCCGAAATACGGTCCGGTAGGTTGTCTAAAAGGGAGGCAAAGGAGAAGTACCACATCTTCCAAAGTAGATACTATCGAATTCGCGACAGCAGACGCCCAAGAAGATACTGCAAAGATAACAAAGGAGGAAGGTGTCCAAGAGGACACTACAGAAGCCGAATGGAGCTGCTTTGTAGACAAATTTCCACATCTACTCCTTTCTGGTGCAGAAAAACAAATATTAGAACAGGCGCAAAATCCCTAGACAGTTTCTCGAAATATACCCACTTTCCTTTTCTAGCTACATACGAAAAGGCATGGTACTGGACTTTGTCCACATACACCAACCAAACGACTTTCGCCCATCTTCTGGACGGCTTCGAATAGTTGTACAGAATACGCCAGAACCCGAAACAAGGCATACAAAAAAATGTGTCGACTGCAAACCCCCAGGAGTATGTTGGGGAGACAACTCTACAGGCAGATGTGGCGCAATAGACTATTGTGTTGCTAGCAGGCACTGTGTTCTTTGGAAAAACAAAAATCTCCCAACACCAAAGGTAGAAAATAGGCTGCCTCCAGAAATTCCAGAGGAAATCGAAGTCGACCACATCGTCGCCAACATAGAAAACCTACACGACGACGATTGCCTTGGTTGGACGCTGCGGTACATGTCTCTTGTGCAGTGTTTGGCAAAAATGTGCCCGTGCGGGAAAAACACATGTATATTCCGAGAGACTGCTGGAGAAGACCTCTGCAAGAAAATTGGGCTAGAGCCGGCTCCAACACATGCAGGGAGGAAGAGCACCGCTCGATATGCAGGGCTGGCAAACCACAGAAGACCAAGAGGAAAAGAACTGGATATAGTGCCGCCACGCAAAACATGGAGGAAAACAGGAGACATGCCCCCGGGAAATATATTTGTAGGCACTTCGCAATAGGGAGACACAACAAAAAGAATATACTGTTGCTGCTGCTATCCGACGAAGAACACGACGACGTACTACCTGGACCAGGCAGTTTTCGACACAGGCGGAATAGAGAGGCTGCGAGTCTTTGGAGAAAGGTTTGTATGCTATCTGGGAGAACACAGCACCGCCCCCACTTCGAAAAAAAAAAAAAAAAAAAAAAAAAAAAAAAAAAAAAAAAACGAGCGAAGGGCCAGAATAGAGCTGGAAGAAACGGTGATCCCGCATTAGACAAGGAGAGAGACTCTCTGCAGTGCGCCCAGTAGAAGCCCGGAACTGCGAAAAAAGGGATTGGCAAGCTGGGTGTACGCCGACTCGCCAATCCTCATTTTTGGAATTTTTTTTTATTCCAAGTAGAATGTGTTCCCCGGTTTTGTGTTTTCCGCGGGCGTCTGTTTTTGCTCGGTGGGCGTACATTGCTTCCAGGTTGCCCCAACTACTTTCCAGACGAGCACCGCAGCGAGGGAAATGCAGGTCTATTTTCTACCTTTGTTGTAGGGAGATCTTTGTTTTTCCGAAGAACACAGTGCCTGCTAGCAACACAATGGTCTATTGCGCCACATCTGCCTGTAGAGTTGTCTCCCCAACATACTCCTGGGGGTTGGAGATAGTAGCAATGCAGTCGACACATTTTTTTGTATGCCTTGTTTCGGGTTCTGGCGTATTCTGTACAACTATTCGAAGCCGTCCAGAAGATGGGCGAAAGTCGTTTGGTTGGTGTATGTGGACAAAGTCCAGTACCATGCCTTTTCGTATGTAGCTAGAAAAGGAAAGTGGGTATATTTCGAGAAACTGTCTAGGGATTTTGCGCCGCTCGTAGAACGTGTACCCCGCCTGTTCTAGTATTTGTTTTTCTGCATCAGAAAGGAGAAGATGTGGAAATTTGTCTACAAAGCAGCTCCATTCGGCTTCTGTAGTGTCTTCTAGGACACCTTCCTCCTTTGTTTCCTTTGCAGTATCTTCTTGGGCGTCTGCAGCCGCGCTGTCGCGAATTCGATAGTATCTACTTCGGGAGATGTGGTACTTCTCCTTTGCCCTTCGTATAGACAGTCTGCCGGACCGTATTTCGGCGTAGGCTTCTCGCGATAGAATTGTACCTGGCATATCCACTCTTTGGGGTGTTTCTACAAGTTCGGCGTTCTGGTCGTGGCCACGAATTCGATAGTATCTACTTTGGGAGATGTGGTACTTCTCCTTTGCCTCCCGTATAGACAATCTACCGGACCGTATTTCGGCGTAGGCTTCTCGCGATAGAGTTGCACTGGCATATCCACTCTTTGGTGTATGGGTATGTATCCGTGTAACTCCAATAAAATTAAAACGTCACAAAATTGAAAATCTGAATTCTTAATTAATAAAACCCAGCCATCTGTAAACATCACCTCTTTTTGTGATTGGCTATTGTCTTGAGATTTGACAATATGTCACAAAATCATGCCCATCAAATCGCACATCCAATTAGGCAAATTTGCATACAAACGGATCAATTAACACGGGTAACCTTTTTAATACCCCCCGACTGACCCCAAACAGAAAATTACATAATCATACCAAACAATAAACTTTATTCTTATCTCGTATGTTAGGAATTTTACTATTTAACATGTTCTCTGTGGAAATAAACGCAGATACAGGATTTTAACGGAAAAAAAAGAGGGATTAAAATATGAAGGTATGTAAAACGTTTAATAACGTTACTCATATCTTTTTTTATATAACCTGGAACTTTATGTCAATATTATCAAACATTGTTTTAAGAAAACATCCTGATACGACTTTTTTCATTATGATCCCTTCCCTTAAAATTAGAACATTTAACGACCAGTTTAATTATGTCTAAAGAATTAGTTACCGATGCCAGAAGCTATATCTAGGTATTCACATCTCTGCCGATGCGTTGCCCACAAACTATATCAATGGATATCGCCGAAGTTTATCGAGAGGGAAAAAATCGACGATTACGGACACGTCCTCTAATAGCCTAGTGCGCGCGCAAGGAAGTCTGGGTATACGTATGATAATTTTCTATTTTTAGAGCTGCTTATCCCTCTAGGTATTCACATCTCTGAAAATATCAATGAAATGTGCACATATTATGTGAAACGTTATTATAAAGCTACTGGTTAAATTTCATACCTAAACGACCTGTAATAAAACGGATGGAGCTATTGAACCCTGGACGGCGTATGGATGGCTGCATGGCGCTTTTTATTTCGACCTACTTTTGCTGGTCCCCGGTTTCCGTTAATATTCATTCGTTTAACTGCATTCGTCTTCATGCTTACAGCCACACACAGGAGTGATGCATAAAATGCATTGCAAACGTACACACGCAAACATTTACTAACTGACGTAGATGCACCTTAAAGCTGTATACATAGACTTTTAAGTAGTGAGAAGAAACAAATGAAATAGTCAATAGAAAGCATAACCTCTGCATGTATACGCAAGCACTTCTTATTTAGATGAATGCATGTGTAAGTTACATCAACTGATTATTTACGTAAATGCCCTTCCTTAGAAACAAGCTCCACTCAATTAGTAAGATCACGTTGGCAGCATATTTTCAACATATCAAGACCTCGCGGATCATTTTCTGCAATTTATGTTTTCTAATTTTGAACGAAATGCAAGCATTTCGTTGGACGAGTAAGTCAGACAAACTGTAAAACATGAAAAGAGGTTTAGAGAATTAAAAAACGCTAGAAGAAAGAATGTAATCAATATATATAAAGTAAATGCGTATTTATTAATTATTGTCATCTATATCAGGACTAAGACCACAATTAATTTTACTATATGTTCTATATAAGCATATATGCAAATGACTATTTCTGTAAGGGAAATTGACATCCAAACTTACCCTCATTAGATAGATCTATTCAAGAGAAATAATTCTGTACATTTTAAACATGGGGTCACCCGACTACTTTTTGACCTATTTAAGGTTAAATAACATACGTATGAATTTAGTGCACCGGTCGGCCATTTCACACCAATTTTCTCAAAAATTCCCCTCTCAGTAATGCTCAACTTTTAAGGTTGTTGTGCAATAAGGCCTCCAAATTGGGCATTTTATGACTATTTTAACTGTGTTCTATAGAATTCAATCCTTTATTGCATGTCTTTCAGTCAAAAACTCACCTTAATTCAGCATTAAATAGGGTCACTATTTTCTGTGTAGGCACATCCGGATACAGGGTAACCAAGGGCAGATAATTGTGGTCTTAGTCCGTATACTTAGGGAGAACAGAATTGGCCTTAAGATTTCCGCGTTTCAAGAAAATAGTGCGGATAAAAAAAATGAGGATTATCGGGGTAGAATCGAAATAATCAATCTCTAGATGTGTTTTGTCGTGTATTTAACCACAGGTTTCTTGTTCAGATGATGCAAATAATTATATCACTCTTGCTTCGCCCTCGTGATATAATAATATGCACCGGAACTCGAAAACTGTGGTTAAACCAACAACAAAACACAGATAAAGATTATTTCTTAAACATTGCATCTGAACATCCATTTCATGTTCTCAAAATGTCTGTACTGCCTATCTTCTAGGGAAAATAATGACCGAGGGTCATTAAATCATAATGATAACAAAGCTTTAATGTTGAATGATTTATTTATCTAATAAATATTTCTTTCTGTACAACAATCTTATATCATTACTGACAAACAAAAAATGAAAAACAGTACTTCACTAAAATGATAACTGAAAATATACAACATGATTGACGAAATAATTAAGAAAACAGCCTAAAACAGGTGTCTGGTCCCATTTGATTGAATCAATGATCCTCTTAAACCTCAAACAAATTAAACTGCATATAAATTTTAAGACTGAATGTAATGGTCGGTATACTCGTGACCCCTTTTCTTGGGATAAGACCAGTTAACAGCATCCCCAAGGCTGGTCTTATTATTCAGATTTTACTGTATCTTTTGGTAATATCAAAATTTATAAACTTACGTACATGCGTACGCACATGCGTACTGCCATACTGCAACCTACGCCACTGTAAGAATGCATGAATATTTCAGTCTGAACACTTCTTTTTATAACAGCACCATCACTAAGGCAATTAGGAGTAGCAAACAGTAGCTAACCCTGATCAACCTGTGAGTTTCCCAACCAAATACATACAAAATGTTCCTGATATTAACACCATTTGAATGAATGGTTATTTTGATATGAAAATGGTACAGAACAAATACTCATGCATGCTTTGAATACATAAATTAAGAACATATCTTAACAACATATCTTAAGAACAG
>CM037787.1:5606240-5656240 GCA_021229015.1 Solen grandis
CATGTTACAATCTCTCATTTTACTCATTAGGCAATGGAGAAGGAACATGTCACCTCTGGGATGAAACTCATGGTAACAGGGGTTCATGTGAAATTGGAACTTGTATTATTTCTCACCTAACCTCACTTTCCAACAAAACGTCAAACATACGAGAAGTTTCTCTCTACAGGGACACATGTGGAGGTCAGAACAGAAACCAGTTCGTTGCTGCTGCACTGCTATACTGTATCCAACAGAACAAATTAGACTATCAATCAGAAGTTTCTGGAAAGCGGACATTCAGACATGGAATGCGATACTATACATAGCAGAATTGAAAACACAAAGAAGCGTACATCAGTTTATGTCCCATCACAATGGGAGACAGTTGTTACTCTTGCTAGAAAAAGCAAACCATACTTGGTCGTTCCAATGAAGTTTGGGGATTTTTTAGATTTAAAGAAGTTGAAAGAGTCAGAATTCAGAAACATGAAAATGTCAAAAGATGGAGAAAGAATAAATTGGCTGAAAATTAAGTGGATACAAGTTAGGAAAGAGTGTCCAAACAGCCTCTTTGTTAACTATTCATTTGAGCTAGAATCGTTCATTGAGATTGTGGCAAAGGTGAAAAGGAGAGGCAAACCAAAATCAAACATGGAGCTATGTCAGAGATACAAAACAAAGCTGCCAATATCAGCAGCAAAGAAGGCAGACCTGCTTTCTCTCTGTGTCTCTGAAACAATACCTGAGGAGTATAAACAGTATTACGAGTCCTTACCAAGTAATAAGTCAGCAAAAGACAGGCTTCCTGTACCAGCCGCTAGTGAATTGGAAGAAGACACACCAGATGAGTAAATAATGTAATATGCATAGCCTGCATTGACATTACCAAATATATCAGAAAAACAGCAGAATTCTACAGGAGTCGCAAGTTCGATACTGTCAAAATAATGTCATTTTATTAAAATGCCTGTAAAATTGGATCCTATTATGACGCTCACTTACCTAGCATCTTACCTGGATCTAAACTGTTAAAAATGCCATTTAAGGTTTGTCTTTTGCAAATCAGTATTTTGAAAGAGCAAATGCTAATACGCTTAAGATTTTATAGTTACTTAGAAGGTTTCATACATTTTTTCTGAATTTGCTTTGACATGTTTTCCGGACACACATTTATAGTTATATTGTGTAAAAACTTCATGTCCTGCATAAAGTTTGATATAATTGTTTGGATTTTTCATTGTCTTTTACATGTTAGCACACTTGCAGAGATATAGATATTTTATAGAAAGTCTGATTCTACTGAATGTATAAATATAACAGAAAGCAAATTGAATCAAAATAATAATAAAAATAGAACAGCGATGATAGCAAAATAAAAAGCTCATGCATGATCACTTTGTATTGTTTTTGTGGTGTAAAATGCCACCTATTATTCAATATTACAAAATAGTCATTTTGAGTCCGGTTTATAGTTCTTTTAAATAATACAATGTGTAATATGATTAAAATGAAGTTAACTTAAACATTACTTTTGAGCACATTTTATGTTATTCTGCGTGAGGTACACTGTAACATACACATGTAACTCTTTTTTTTAAGGAAATACAAACATACTATTGTACAAAGACTTAATTTTTTTGTTCATATTCCAAAATCAAAAAAATCTTGAAAATAGATTCCTCTTGAATCTGATAAATTCAACCTAAGTGTAGTGGAATGAATTTGAACTACACTTTTTCCAGGATATGTTTGACCTACACAGTCCGAGTCATGAATTTTACTGCAATATTCCATTTTAATCATCTTAAAATATTAAAAAAATTTTTGGGCAATTACTAATAAACAATAAGAAAATAAAAATCTATAAATTAAATTGTGTGAAAGGAAATAATGATCATTTATATGTTGGTACATAATTATATATATATAAAATCAATATATTCAATCTTACAACATGAATATATGTCTGAATATATGTGTTATGTGGAAAAAATGTTATCATTAAGGTTAAAATTACTGTATGGTGATAGGAACTTGTCCCCAAGAACCTTTTTATATTATTTTCTTTTGTATTATCCTGCTTTCTTTTTGACTAATATCATCATGTCGTGATCAAAGTGATTGAGATTGTTGGGAAATTTTTCTACATAGTTATATTAACAGGATAAATTGAGAAATTATTTAAATTTTTCATTCGTTGTAGCTGTTTACCATCTCTTTCGACAAATTTTTGAATAATGATGCAAGACCGTGAAGCAATTGTCTTACATAGGAAATGCATAGACACACCTTGATCTTCATGCAACATGTTTAAGTACAGAGGAACAAATAAGCTGCGTATCTGCATATTTTATGCAAATAAAATGGACAAATACGCTAAACATTTCAATTCAGTGCGTACCATTTATGCATGAAAAAATGGCTTCACTCAATTCTTTTTAATTCCTTGTATATCGAATTCCATTGCTGCTGATGTTTTAACAAACAGCTGATTGTCACTTCCTGCTTTAAAGTGTATTGCCTTCAAAAACCAGTGATCATTTGATGTTTGTACATTTCAAGAGCATCTAGTGCACCTTGACATCTTACCTGTATCTAAACAAGGTTGTCAATAGTACCCAAGCCCATCAATAGTGGACTGGGCTAAAATGCACTATATCATCTCTGTTGGGTTATCTCTTTTTATCATTATGACGTTTATGCAACTTAGAAATTATTATATGCAACGCAAAGAATGAAATAATTATAGCATGCAAATATACATATTTTTTTCATAAAAAAAAAATTATTGCTTTATTTACAATTATGCCACATTTGTCTCGTGAATTAAACCTTGTTATCTTTACCTTCTTGGCAAGAAAAACAAAATGTCACTTAGAGGTAGAAAATCAAGTTCAAGGAAATCATCCTTTTCAAGTAAAAAAAAAACATTCTCAGGTATTGTAGATTAAGCCACCTTTTAAGGTAAGAAAAAGTTTCACTCAAAAAGTTAAACATTTGTAGTAAAAAATACTCACAAGAAACCGGTTTCACTCAAAAAGTACAAAAACAGGGAGTGATCACTCAATTGAAACCATTTCTTATCTGTTCCTCTGTAAGTATTAAAATTATAACATGAATCCTGACAGAACTATAATTTCTTCAATAAATATGTAGATTTATCACATCAATTTCATATGCACATTTTGACCTGTTACGTGTGGAAAATGATAAATATCTGTACATATAACTTATCAAGATATATTTCTTATTTAATTAGGCTGTGTCTACGAAAAGCATGGCTACACTATGACTGGCAGCTCAGTTCTTTTGGTGAAATGCATGACACTGACAGTGAGGACTGTGTGAAAGAGCTAGACAGTAATATTGTTGAAAAGAATGAAGTAGAGTCAGTTTAAATACCGATTCCTCAGGTCTATTCCTTTCTAATGAAAAAGTCTTGATGCTATTGAGAGACAGACGCTCCGTGCAGAAGTATCCCACGAGGAGAAAAAACAACGCTTACTTGGTAGTGGATTAGATTGGGAAATCAGAAAAAAGATGTAAGTTTTTAGACGATTGTGGTGTGTGAAAGGCAGGTACCACTGTCAACCAGTATTTCAACGTTTCGGAGAAATCAGTGACAGCATTGTATAAGAAAAATGATGCTTTTTGTAGAAAGAAACTCGTAAACAAAAAATTGGAATTTACCCCCATTGGAACCTCAGCCAACAAATGTCATCACAATACATAGGTATGCAAAATTGAAGGGAGAAAGCAAATACCGCCAAAGAATACGTATCATATCAGAGATGCCTGAAAGTTTAGTGCATTTGAGGATGAAATGTGTAGTGGAATACATTGGCAAAAAATAAAAATATTACTCATGGAAACTCCAAGTCCAGGGAAAGTTACACCAGAACAGATCCAGCTGTTATCAGGGCCGCTGCTACTGGCAAGTCGGAGAAAAGAAAGCAACTTATGATGTAGACTAAAATGCCCCCAAAAGCATGAGAAAGATCCAGGATAGGATCCATAATATAAACAAAAGAAACCCAACAATAAAACAACAAGCCATAATTTAGGGGCCTCAATAAAGTATTTTATTCAAGAAATTCTATTTAAAAAAAACAACAAAAAAAAAAAAAACAAGGAGCCTTTGGTAATTTATACTATGAAAACCAAATAAAGAACCTGAATGCAAACTGTGAAGGATAAAATGGGAGTGTCATTTGTGTAGACCGTACTTTCAATTTGGGACATTTATTTTTTTCTTTTTTCATATCAGCTATGTGTTACAAAAATAGATCAGTTAAATAAACAGGAAAACAAACCAATTCCCTATATTGACCAGACCAATATGTATTCAGTGTGAAGGACAAAAAGTAACTTTTTCAAAATTCTACAATCATATTAGAGAAAAATTAGGATCCGACCATTTCACTTTTGGAACCGATGATGAACCCACGATGAGAAATGCTCTAAAAATAAGCTTCCCCAATTCAGACTTTCTCCTTTGTACAAAACATTTTTAGGACAGCATAAAACACAATCTGGTCAGAAACGAAACAAATGAAAAAACTATACAAAAAAATATTTCTGTAACATTCAATACTGAAAGTAGTCTTGTTTTCAGTAAAGATGACTTTGAATTCGCACAACGTGAGGAAGATTTGTCTGTGTTGTTCAAAGAATTCTCACACTTCAGGAAATATTATAATAATTATCTAGGCAGCAAAATAAAGAATTTGTATACAATCCATTGAAACAGTGTAAGATAAAAATAAATATGGACAAAAGATAATGCAAATTCTATCAACAACAGAATGCAACTGGAAACACATCACAAACTTATATCAACTCCAGAATTTATAGAAAAATTATCTGTTATTCCAACCAGCCTAATCACTTAAACATCTATCGGGCTATTCATGGAAGAGGAAATTACAAACTGTTTGGTATATCTAAAATATTTTATGGACGAAAATGACTGGCACAATACAATTTCAGGAATTAAACGAAAATGCTTTGGAAAAATTCTGACCTTTCAATTCAAACAGAAATAGACACTGGACAACACTGGACTGATAAATTCTACTGACAGTACCATAACAATTAAAAGACCAGAAACAAACGCAGAAAAGAAGACCGGACAATGACAATGACTGCTCAAAGAACCACAATAAGACACATAAGATAATAGTATATCTGCTGTAAACTGTATAAGTCAAATGTATTAACGATATTTATGATATTCTAATATCAGCTCTGTTATTAAATGTTGCAGACTAGTTATTCTCAATTTACTCATGCTAAAGTATGCTTGTTTCAAGAGGAATAGATTATTATATCCATTACGATGTTTAGTTACCTTGATATATAACATGGTGTCAGAAGTAAAGAAATGGACTTACATTAAATTGTAAAAGAAAAGATGGATACAAACATTAAATTGTTTTAAATAGCGTGAATATATTTAATTGTGTAGAGCTATGATTAATGGCCATAAACATTAAATTGTTTTAAAAATAGTGAATACGTTAATTGTATTTAGCTGTGATTGATGGACATATAACTAGCATAATGGCAAAATTACCACCATCAGAGACATTCCACTTTACAAAGTCCCAAAAATGGGACGAATGGAAATAAAGATTTCTGTCTTATAGAACAGTATTAAATTACATATTAAAAGATGAAGACATTCAAGTCGCTACACTAATTTACACTATGGGCAAATATGATGACAATTTGATTCTATTATTTGGGCTTTCAGCTGAGGACAAAATGAAATTGAGACAGAATCCTGGAGTAACTTGATAAGCACTTCAACCCAAACAAGAGCCATGTTAACACAGCCATCCCCCACCGAGTGCTTGCTCTTTAGAGGATGTGCTGGAGAGTAGAAAAATTCATTTTTAAAAGAAAATCTTTGATAATGAAGACTGATGTTTGCTGTGATTACAGATATGAAACCCATGTGAAAACCTACTTATTCCCCTATTTTCAGGTTTACAGGTATAATGTGAAGGTCACTGTGACAAAAATTAAGCTTGAAAAATAACAAAGGGCAATAACCCAAATATGAAGGGTAAAGTTATTCATTCTTGTACACTGCACTCCTCCTCAATGAGATCTATCTGCATATGAAGTTTCAAGTTGATATCTCAAATACTTTTTGAGTTATGCTCTGGACAAAAATTAAGCCTAAATAATAACAAAGGGCAATAACTAAACAACTATGAAAGGTAGAGATATCATTCTTGTGCACTGCACTCCTCCTCAATGAGATCTATCCACCTATGAAGTATCAAGTTGATACCTCAAATATTTTTTGAGTTATGCTCAAATTTACGTGCCAGGGCCCGCTCGCCGGGACAGAAAATAAAATATTAGCTGGATGGGTTGGAATGTGGATCGGAAAAGAAGGCAGCGAGGTATTTAAGATTATCAATTGGGCCGATGGGGACAAAGATGATCATGAGAAGATCTTGGAAAAATTTGAGGCCTAATTAGTCCCAAGAAAAAGATTCAAAGCCCAACAACTCAAACAAAAAGAAGGTGAGAGCTTTGACACGTTCTATATTAATAAATACAACAGAGCAATCACAAGCATTCATAAATATGTGATACAAAACAGGATTAAATTGAAAGCTTCAAGCTTATTGAGTATACCATATTAGAATAAAATAAAAACTATAAGATCTAATTATTACTAAGATACTGTGGATTTAAATGAAGTCTTAGGTAATTCACTTTTTTTTCTGAAAACTGTTACCACGAAACTACATTTGAGGTTAAATCACTGCGGTTACGCATCGAAAAAAGGTTACAAATTGGATTCATTTGAATTAACCACGCCCCGAAATAAAATTCAAAAGTGTTGCAAGGTTGAAGGACAATCCTACGAGGAAATGTAGTGCCGAAAAGTTGACGCTAGTTTCTACTTAGTTTTTTACTAATATTTCATATTCTATTTTGGAAAACTCACTCTTTAAACTTTATTTCAAAACCCAAATTTTGTTTCGTAACTGATTTTAACTTTCCCTCTTCTAAATTTGAAATCCAAAAATAACGCTGCATTGCATCAATCCGCCATTTTGAAAAGAAAGACAAACAGTCTAAACAATAGGAGATAATGTTATTGATTTGCAATATTTTCACAGATGACATCCATTTTATGATAAAGTTCAGTGTAAAAATGTTGTATATAGATTTAGAAAATATGGTTGTGATTATTAGTACATGTTGTTGTTGGTTTATACTTCACCACCTTAAGGATTGCTGATCACTCTAGACTCATCATTTTAAAGACCAGTTTACCCCATGAGCCTATGAAGCAGAGGGTCCAGACCAGCATTTAACTAGATAAGCCACTGACAGACATGTACAACCCTGATAGGGAATATTTTGGAGATCAGTATGGAAAATTTTCTTGGGATTAATTACAGATCTTAATTTTGTTTTGGCGCTAATTTTTATGGACAGGGTCAAATTGGGAAGGTTTGATTGGTTGGAGGTATTGGGAGAAAGGGTCTTGAGAGAGGGGCGAGAGTCAGTTGGGTATGAGCCTGTAAGGAGAGAACAATATTGAGGCCCGTGGGAGTGGTTGTGATAATCGAGGGAAAGTCTAAACACATCGATGTTTGAGAGACTAAGGAACGAAGGATGAAAGGAAAGTTATAAGAAGGAAGAACAAAAAGGTATGTGAGGATATGTTATTATATTATTTGTATTTTTTTTTAAGTCTGATCTTGATAGTTATGTACATGTTTTAGAAAGCAATGTTTCATGAAGTTTAATTTGAAATAGGAAATCTAATGCACTTTATGGTTGTATCCTACATATAAATGTCAAATTACGGTTATTAGTTAAAGTCTATGTAAATCTCAGACAAGTAAGAATTGTCTTACTTGTAGATCCAGGGGACCGGAGGCAGAAGGCCTAGAAGGAGGGCAGCCAGGTCAATGATAACGGTTGGATAAAGAGAAGATTTATAAACTGTGCACCCAACAGAAGACTGTAAACATTAGTGAACCAGAAGACTAACATTTGTTACTTATGAAAGACCTGCTTAAGTTTGAAAGATCATTCTGTAATCAGCATATAAATATCTTGTCAACTTGTTTTTTGTTTGTTTATTAAATATTATTGTAAACTACATTGTATCAGTTAACCCCAAAAATTAAGTCTTCCACTTCATCGCAAGTGGCATCGTGACAACTTTGGTAGTACGGGTGGGGTGATGCTATTAAACACCAGATAATTATACTGATACACTGTGGTCAATGTAGATGAAGATCTCAGCGTGAGGTGTATTTAGACACGCTGTGTACTACAGATAATGGTATTCTGCTGAGTGAGGCGTTGTTTCCACTTATCAGAGTAGTCAGGGACGCTCATCCAGGAAAAATGCACTCGGTGACCCCACTATATAGTCTATATAAATCCGCCATCTTGGACGGAGTAAAATATGAGGGAATTTTCATGACCAATGGGACGTGACCGGATCTTAACGTTCCACTAGCAGACAACAATTTTCAAATGTAACCGCCATTTTTATCAGGATTCCGTGCCCATTGTTTGTCTTTAATTATCAATTATTAATAATTCATTTTTAAACAGTATTAAATGTAAATTGTGTTCGTTTGTGTGTATGAAGCTATATAAGGTATTAACGTACGTGATCTCAGTCGGTTTAAATTAGTACTCCCTGCTATATTAAGCAGACGGCACAGACATTGCTAGATGATCTACCTGTAAATACATTCACCTTTCCACAGGGAAATGAGTATTATATTGTAAGCAGACGACACTTTCTCGAGGACAGTACACTTCGGTAGCATTTAAAAGGTATAAATTTACAATCTGGTAAAGTTTGAATAAAAGTTTTTAATAAAAGAACAATATTTTACATTTCTCGTCATTCTGACGTGGACCACCGAAGAGACAACATGGAAAATATTCACTGCTCTGACTGTCATCAAACGTTTTGTAGTAGATACAACCTGTTAAGACACAGGAGAAACAAACATTCAGAAATGCAATCGCACTTTGGAGCGCATTTGGGAGCGCCGCCACCACCGGGAGCGCATTTGGGAGCCGGGAGCGGCGCACCTTGGGAGCGACTTGAGTTTCTGGCCCAGCAGGAGCGCAACGACAAGGACCTTATTACAGGGCCAAGGTCTCAAGATATCACCGGCTATGCAAAGAATAGCGTGGCTTTACAAAAGATGGCAACCGTTATACTCTGTTATTCAACGATCAGTGATGCCAGCGGTAGAGTTTATCCAGGGCATACCAGATGATTTGGATGGCGATGGCTACTTTGACTCCAGAATCAACAACTTACTGGTACTCGATATATTTTCTACAGCAGGAAAAGACCAGCGTATAACGGACTTGTTCACTGAAGGCTCCCATCACAGATCTTTATCGGTGATATCAATCAATCAGAATTTGTTTGGAAACAAAGACCCAACACAGAGAAGAAATTGTCATTATTTGGTCCTTTTCAACAATCCAATAGACAAACAGTCTGTTATGGTATTGGGAAGGCAAATGTATCCCGGCAAAAGTGATTACTTTATGAAACATTTTGAAAGGGCTACAAAACAGCCATATGGATACTTGGTGGTTGACTTAAAACCATTTACACCGGAATCGAAACGATTAAAATGTTCCAGTGTGGTACAAATATCAACCAATAAAAATGGAGAACCAGAGACAAAACCTATAAAAGAAGATCAAGTTCCAAAAATAAATCATTCTGCAGTGGAAACGCAAACGGATCACATCGTAGACCAAGAAAAAACGCCTGATAATTTACAAAATACTTTGGAAGCAATTATGGAAAATAAGGGACAACCTTGTGACGATTGTGGTCAGTTATTTGACACTGTCCACGACGTGCAAAGACACGTCAAAAGTGGCTGGTGTCCAAAACACAGAGTGCAGAAGAAAAGAAAATACGAGGAATTGAGCGATAGCGAACAGGACGATTCTGTGGAAGACAATGAAGCTTTTATCCAATTATGGAAGAGGGCCAGAAATTCAAATAACAAAAAATTCGAAAAAATATACAATACATACATAGGCAATGGCGAAGAAAATGACGAGGCACAGGAAATGGCGGAAGATCGCATACAGCCGCACAATGAAAGGGCGTTTTTCAGAAACTATACAATTTTAATTGACGACTATATTTTGCCACTCAAAAACAGTGGCATTCACCGGCAAATTATGGGTCAAATAGACAAACTCATTTCAAAGGGCTATAATACCACGTCGGCCGTGAAGACAACCTTGAGAAAATATAAAAACTCGTTTCAGGATGTGTTTGATATGGAGTTCACTGATGACGAGGACAGTGGCGATGAAGAAAGTGACGTCAGTGAAGAAGAAAGTGACTCAGAAAATGTATAAATTGAGACTATTTTTTTAATATTGCTTATTTGTTGTGAACTCTGGACAGTAAACATGGCTCCCTGGGAAGATTATTTAAAGACAATCTACTACGATCCCGGTCACCCAGCTAGTTATTCAGGGCCACAAAAACTTTACAAAATAGTAAAGGATGAAGGAAAATACAAGATCGGAATGCATAAGATAAGAAAATTCCTACAAAAACAGGAGAGTTATAGCCTTCACAGACCTGTGAGGAGAAAATTCGTAAGAAACCACTATGTCACTAGCGGAAAGGATGATCTGTGGATGTGCGACTTAATCGACATGGTTAAATTTGCCGACTGGAATAGTGGAAACAAATACATTTTACTCGTTATAGACGTGTTCTCAAAGTACGTCTGGCTACGAGCTCTATAAGATAAGACCGGAAATAGTGTAGTGGAGGCTTTTCAAGACATATTTCAGACATCACAAAGATTTCCAGCTCGGCTAGTGTCAGACAAAGGGCAAGAGTTTAATGCTAAAGTCGTTCAGCAGTTGATGAAAAAGAAGGCTATACTATACTTTCCTACACAAAATGAAACAAAAGCATCTATATCTGAGAGAGCTATCAAGACCATTCAAACCAAAATATACCGTTATTTTACCTACACGGAGGATTATACTTACCTCCCGATACTACACAATGTAGCGGACAGTTACAACCGGACATACCACAGAACCAACGGTACCTCACCGTTGGATGTAAACGAGTCCAACGAGGAAGAAGTGTGTTTGTCTACCTACTTTTCAAGATGCCAAGAAGATAGAAAATTCAATAAAAACAAAGCTGATCATAAACGGTTTAAGTTCAAAGTGGGTGATCATGTGAGGATATCCCATTTGAAAACAGTCTTTACCTGCGCCTACGACGAAACGTACACTGGAGAGCTGCTTAAAAATTCAAAACGATACTACCGAGGCTCACTACCAGTGTATAGACTGAAGGATATGATGAATGAAGATATCAAAGGTTCTTTCTATCAAAGCGAGCTACAAAAGGTGGATGTAGATCCCGATCAGACATGGAAAGTAGAAACGGTTCTAAAAAGTCGAGTGAAAGGACAAAATAAACAGTCTCTAGTGAAGTGGAAATATTATCCTACTAAATTTAATAGCTGGATGAAAGCTAGTGACATCAAATGAAGACAGTATAAATTGTGTATACATGTACAATATAACGTACTGTTAACATGTAATTATAAGTCATAAAATGTATATATGTTTAATAAAAGTTGTAACCGAACCCTGTATTCTATTTTCTTTTTAATATCAATATGCGAGATAGCGATAGAGACACCCTTTCGGTATACATAACTGACTTGTATACCCGATCTTATGATAATAGCGGACATTGAGGGCCAGGTCCTCTCATAAGACGGGGAAATTCCAACCGTACTTGCCTATAACGCTTCATAGTGACAGAGAGCGGTTCACCACCACAACACAGTATTAAGTTGGTCTAACAACACCTCCATTTACTCTCTATAGTCTCGCCCGAAATAACCCATTTTAATCAATTTTAGACCTTTTTTACACACTACATATGCTTCTTACCTTTTAATTTTCTTACTGCAAAGCAGAAATGCGGAATTTCACGCCTTTTTATTCTATAAGACTGAACCATTTCTTATATGGGTTACATTTATTATAGATTACACTATTAGTATATGTATTGTTGATTATATTTTAATATCTACACCTCTTTTTATGGGCCAAACCCATTTTATAGCCTTTTTAGTAATTTAGTAACTATTTAACCATTGTCTGGACCAGACGCGTTTTAATTGCTCCTAAACATTTTACTCTACTATGATTTGAACTCGAATCGCCAGATTTGTAGTCAAAGTACTTAACCCCTGGACCACAATGACTTACCGTACTGGAGATGTAAATTAATACCTTTTAAACGCTACCGAAGTGTACTGTCCTCGAGAAAGTGTCGTCTGCTTACAATATAATACTCATTTCCCTGTGGAAAGGTGAATGTATTTACAGGTAGATCATCTAGCAATGTCTGTGCCGTCTGCTTAATATAGCAGGGAGTACTAATTTAAACCGACTGAGATCATGTACGTTAATACCTTATATAGCTTCATACACACAAACGAACACAATTTACATTTAATACAGTTTAAAAATGAATTATTAATAATTGATAATTAAAGACAAACAATGGGCACGGAATCCTGATAAAAATGGCGGTTACATTTGAAAATTGTTGTCTGCTAGTGGAACGTTAAGATCCGGTTACGTCCCATTGGTCAAAAAAAATCCCTCATATTTTACTCCGTCCAAGATGGCGGATTTATATAGAATATATAGTGGGGTCACCGAGTGCATTTTTCCTGGATGAGCGTCCCTGACTACTTATCAGTTCCATTTGGTGTCTGCTTGGCCAAAGTGATTTATTGCCTTGCATTCCAGTGGTCAGTGAACATTTGAAGGGAGTTGTAAAGGGAGCTTACCCCTAATTGTTTATCAACATTCTTTAGGATTACCGGCTTGAGTGTAATTATTAAAACATATATTCTTGTATAATATGTAACATTATTGTTCAGAACAAAAATTTAATTAATTTATTTAATTGTTATTTGATTCAATATTATTTGAAAAAAAAAAGTATGGATTGCTTTGTGAGAATTTGTTGAAATTAGAGAAAGAGCAGCTGGAAGCAGAGAGACAGGAGAGAGCGTTTGCTAGAGAAATTGAGAAAGAGAAGCTGTCAATAGAGAAAGAGAAATTAGAGTTAGAACGAGAGAGGATAAAGAGAGCATGTGAGAACAGAGATCGGGTAGAAGAGAATGAAGGATGTAAGGCACGAATACCTAAACTTCCCCCATTTGATGAGACCAAAGAAAATATAGATGAATATTTGCTTCGTTTTGAACGTTATGCTGAAACTGTCAGTTGGAAAGTGGAAAACTGGGGTCTTAATTTGAGTGCACTTTTGAAAGGTAGGGCTTTAGCAGTATACTCCAGGTTAACACCTACTGAGTCTGCTGATTATTCTGTGCTGAAAGCAGCCTTATTAAAAAAAATTGAATTAACTGAAGAGGGATTTCATCAAAAGTTTAGAACAGCAACACCAGCGGTGAAACTCCACGTCAGTTTGTTTCTAGAGTTCAGCATTACTTAAGTAGATGGATGGAGTTAGGTGATGTTGAAAAGTCATTTGATGGCTTAAGGGATCTTTTTGTTCGAGAGCAATTTTTAGAGGTTTGTAGTCCTGCGCTTAGTACATTTCTTAAAGAGAGGAAAATTGGTTAATAGTGGAAATGGTTCAGTTTTCAGAACAGTATCTTGAGGCCCATGGGGGTAAGAGCTTTATGTTTCAGGGTAAAAATAGGAAACCAGAAGCAAGGAAGGCTTGTTTCCAGTGTGGAAGCCTAGAACATAAAATCAAGGACTGTCCTTCAGGTAGGCATAATCAAAATGTATCATATGCTTATAAGGGAAGAGAAAGAGGCAGCCACAACCCAAACGGTAAGTATCAGGAAAACTTCAGAGGTAAGTATACTGATAGACCCACAGGTGAGTTTAAACCTAGAGCAGGTAGAGTCAAGAGTGACTTATCAGCTTGTTGTGTGTCACGTGGTGTGGCAGAATTAAAATGTTTGCATAATATACCAGTTATGTCAGCTGCATGTGGATCCAAGTTGCGACAAAACATGCCAGAAGCAGAAGGGTATGTAGGTAAGTATAAGGTTAATGTACTTAGAGATACAGGGTTTCTACCGTAGTGGTTAAATCCTCCCTGGTTGAAGACCATCAGTACATTGGGGAAGCGCAGCATTGTGTTCTGATAGATGGTACGGTCAGAAAATTCCCAACTGCAGAGGTGTATGTGCAGACACCATTCTTTACAGGTAAGATTAAAGCACTTTGCATGCAAAATCCTGTTTATGATTTGATTACAGGAAATGTTAGTAACCTTGGGATCAGTGAGGGCATTAAAGATAGCCAGATGATCAAGGATAGGAGTGAAAAGTCAGCTGTGAATTTGGCAGCAGTCAAGACAAGAAGTCAAGTGCACAGGGAGAAGATGAGGCCAGTGAAACCAATGAAGGTTCCAAAAGAAATTGGTGAAATAGATTCCACAGATCTGAGGGCACATCAAGAAGAGGATAAAACCCTGGATACTGCGAGAGAGCTTTGCAGATCAGGAGAGACCAGAGACTCAGGTAAGTTAAATACTTACAGATTCTTTAAAAAGAATGGAATTCTTTATAGAGAATTCAAGTCGCCAAAGATAGCAAACGGGCAAGGGATTAGGCAGATAATGGTACCGACAAGATATCGGAAAGATGTCATGAAAATAGCACATGAAAGTCTATTTGGAGGTCACTTAGGGACACAAAAGACAGCAGACAAGATTCTTTCACATTTTCATTGGCCAGGACTTATTGCCGATGTAAAACGTTATTGTGCCTCATGTGACAAATGCCAGCGTATGATGCAAAAAGGGAAGTTGTCAAAAGTTCCATTGGTGAAAATGCCTGTAATTGACACTCCATTTCAGAGGGTAGCAATTGATCTCATTGGACCAATTATGCCTGTCAGTGAGAGAGTATACAGATACGTCTTGACAGTGGTGGACTATGCGACCAGATATCCAGAAGCCACACCTCTGAAAAATATTGAAACAGAGACAGTAGCCGAGGCCCTGGTGCAGATATCTTCAAGAGTAGGTGTTCCCAGAGAAATTTTCAGCGACCAAGGGACAAAATTCACATCAGGCTTGATGAAAGAAGTCAGCCGCTTGCTTTCAATAAAGCAGTTAGTAACAACACCTTACCATCCCCAATGTAATGGACTTGTGGAAAAGTTTAACGGCACCTTGAAATCCATTATCAAACGAATGTGTGACGAGAGGCCTAAAGATTGGGACAAGTATGTGGCACCTGCATTATTTGCTTATCGTGAAGCACCACAAGCAAGTACTGGATTTTTTCCGTTTGAGTTGCTGTATGGTCGGACAGTGCGAGGACCAATGATGATTTTGAAAGAACTAATGACCAAAGAATTTGATACAGATGAAGTGAAAGTTGTCTACCAATATGTGTTGGACTTGCGCACAAGACTGGAGAAGACACTTCAAGCTGAAAATGAGGAATTGCGCAAATCGCAAAAACGATACACGAGGAACTATGACAAGAGAGCAAGGGAAAGAAAATTGCAAGTAGGAGACTAGGCACTGGTGTTATTTTCTACAAACACAAACAAACTGTTAATGCAATGGAAGGGGCCATTTACAGTTACAAAGAAAATTGGAGAGACAGATTACAAATTACAAGTTGGGGAAAAGATGAAGACATATCATGTCAACATGTTCAAAAGATATACAGAGCAAGTCTATGATCTAGAGGACAGTCAACAGAATCCGGGAATATTGAAACAAGTCACGGCAGCCATGACTGAAGATGTGCCGGAAGAAAATAACACCAACACTAAACCAACTGCTATAAGTGATTTTCACAAAGAATGTACAGAAATTGATTATCTACTTGTGGAAAGATCAGAAGGAATTCAAGATGTTATCATAGACAAAAATCTCAATTCTACTCAGAAAGAGCAACTAGGGAAATTATTTCATAAATGGGAAGGGGTTTTGACTGACGTCCCAGGAAAAACAAACCTTGGTGAGCATACCATTAAATTGATGTCAGCCGAACCGATAAGGACCAAACCTTATCCTGTCCCACATGCGGTGAAGGAAACCACTGACATGGAGGTTGAAAATATGCTTAAGATGGGCATCATTGAGCCATCAAAGTCGTCATACAGTTCACCTGTAGTTATTGTTAAAAAACCAGATGGTTCAAATAGGTTCTGAATTGATTTCAGGAAAATCAATCAGATGACAGTCTTTGATGCTGAACCTATGCCAATTCCAGAGGAAATATTTTCCAAGCTTACAAAAGGTAAGTATTTCACAAGAATTGATCTTTCAAAAGGTTACTGGCAGATTCCATTAGCTGAAGACTGCAAACAATTTACCAGCTTTGCCACTAGCAAAGGGCTTTGGCAATTTTGCAGAATGCCCTATTACAGAACTTGTGGTTCTAATCGCAAACTCAGTTTAAGTGGATAGACATTCACCATATTGTAAAGGGCTGACAAAAAAATGGGCTATATTTCGCTCATGTATTGTTCATTCTTTACTTCTTTTCTTTATTTATTTTAAGTAGGATTAGTATAATTATTGAGAAGTTGAAAATTAAGTTACATTATCCTATGAAAGACCTCACTTAACCCTTTCCCTCATAGAGGACACCATGAAAAGACCTATGCGAACAGCATAAAACCAGATCAGCCTGCGAGTAACTCGCAGGCTGATCAGGTTTTATGCTGTTCGCTGCTCCTCAGTGGTCTGGAAATGAGGATTTTGTAATTAAATTTGGTAAGGTTTAACTGTGGTTTTCTGCAGATCAGGCTTTATGTGGTACCTATTGAGGGCGTCAAAATGAGTATATATGTGGGAAAGGGTTAATTATTTTTGGAGAGATTTTCTATCCAGGCACTGGTACGTGTTGCAGTTATATTGCATTATCTAATAATGTGTGGTCATACTGAATACCAAGCTGGAAGTGTAATGTAACACTATAATGTAGTTTATTTATTTTAAAATAAACATAGTTATTTTGTTTACATTTCGTGGTGGTTGGTTTTCCTCAGTCTTTTCCCTAGGTTTTTAACCGGATGTTGTTTTGTAGACTGTGTCACATTATGTTAGTTATTTGTTATAACTTTATATATGCAATTGTGAAGATATGAAACCAGTCCAACTTCCAGTCCACTTCCGGTAGAATTTTGTGGGAATACAACCGTATATTTGCAAAAACTGAGAATTTAAGGAAATCATCCGCACCAGCATGCCTAGGGGAGTGAAAAGAAAGAGCAGAGGAGAGACGACGAATGATTTGCCGGATCCGATGCCCGATGGCAGCACAGGTATATGTACTGTCATAGATTTTGAGCGGATTATTCGGGAATCGAACATGGTGTCCATGCCCGAAAGTTCAGAAGCAGGCAACGTGCCTACGAATGTAGTAGGCTTGCAAAAATCTGGGAATTGCATGAATAGGATGCACTGTGCCTCAGATGAGGTGTTTGCTCATGTCCCGATCCAAATTCGGGAAAAAATCTGGAAAGGCCAATACATCAATTTGGCATTGCTGCTTAAGGGTTCCTCCGAATTACAAGATTATTGTTCGGGGGGTATTCTCTGTCAGGGACCCCAGGGTCAGATTGAAACAAGGCCGAGGGAAACAACTGCTAAGGTGCAGAATATCAGTAGTTGGACTGATGCTTTCATTATCTTTATGGCTATTTATATAATTGGTAACAAAGAAGAGGCAGGGGACCTGCTCAAATATATGTTTAATATTAGAGAGGCTGCAAACAAACAGGCTGGTTTTGCATGGCGCATGTATGACGAACAATTTAGGTTGCGCCAAGAAATTTCTGCAGAATCTTGGTCAGTTATCAATTCTGATTTGTGGTGGCGATGCACCTTATCAAGGGATAACTCTGTCTCTGGTTGCAATGCCATCTCTGGATTTCCAAGAGTAGGGGCCTATCCTTGCTTAGACTACAACAAAGGATCCTGGTCATGGCCTGCTTGTAGGTTTGCACATACTTGTTCAAATTGTCGGGGTAATCACCCAGCTTGCTCTTGCTACAAATCAGCAACCCTAACACCAACAGTTCCATCATTTCGCTTTCCTAGCCAAGGATATAGACCACGTTACACCAGAGGTGCCCGTGGGGGACAAGTCCGTCAAACAAGACCCTAGTAATTTTGATTTATCATCGCTCGCCCCATCACCAATCAATATAGGAATTTATTCAATGCCTTAGAGTCATATGAAAATCAGGCGGATGCTGAAACACTACGAGATGGATTTTCAAATGGTTTTAGCTTACATTATTCAGGTCCTAGAAACCCTAGACATTGTAAGAATTTAAAGTCTGTCAATGATTTCAGTGAAATTGTGAAACAAAAAATAAATAAAGAAATTTCTGAGGGGCGGGTAGCCGGCCCATTTAAGAACCGCCCCCTGCAAAATTTACAGTCCTCACCCATTGGTTTGGTTCCTAAGAAAGCTCCAGGTGAATTTCGACTGATTCACCATTTGTCAAGTCCAGAAAAATTTTCCATCAACGACTTCATTGATCCAAATTTTTGTTCTGTTCAATATACTCGATTTGATGAAGCTGTTAAGATGATTCAAGATTTAGGTAGAAACTGCCAATTATTCAAAATGGATTTGAAAAATGCATTTAGGCTTCTCCCTGTTAAATGAGAGGATATTGAGCTACTTGGATTTCAGTTCGGAAATAAATATTTTGTCGATAAGTCACTTCCAATGGGTTGCTCGATCAGTTGCTGGCATTTTGAAACCTTTTCAACCTTTCTGGAGATCCATATTAAAAGCAAAATGACAGTCGGTCAATTAATTCACTACCTTGATGATTTTTTAGGGGGTGCCAAAGATAAGCTAGGATGTGAGATGGCCATGAAATGTTTTACTGAATGTCTTGCCAATTTGTCTGTGCCTCTGGCTGAAGATAAAACAGAGGGTCCATCCACAGTTTTGGTTTTCTTGGGGTTGGACCTAGATACAATTAACATGAACACAGGTTTCCATATTTCAGCTCATCAGAGGGGGACTACGTTATATTAAGGCAGCATTCCCCGAAACCAAATTAATTTGGATTGACATTTTGATTGATTTGGCCTGTTGGTAGTAGTGAAGAGTTTAAAAGGCGGAGGCTAAATAGATATTGTAGACAAATGGTTCGGAGGGTAAACGGTTGTGACTTGGGTAGTGTCACAGTTGAGATTGATTGCTCCACGCCTGATTTCTTTCGGCATGATGGTATTCATCTGACTCAAATTGGAATGGAAATGCTCCTCTTCTCTTTAGAGGAGAAACTTTCAACCTTAATAGGTACTCGAGTCAAATTTCATAGCTTGTTCCTGTGAATTTTTGGGGGAGAAATTTTTTGTAGCAAAATTTCTTGTGGCGAAAAATTCAGGTAGCTGGCAGTCTCTTTTGTTAGGCACATTTTTAAATTCAAAATTTCTAATACTCTAGCTGTTCTTCTTTGAGTGGCCAGCTATCTCTCAAAGTAGCTGTGACATCCATATCAGGGGAGTTACCATCTGGATTACAAAAATTTTCAAAAAATAATCTTTTAGTATAGAGATGGGTTTTGCTCGGATATATAGGTAACTCCCACCTCTGTTTTGGCTTTTCTTGATTCAAGTGATATTTTGGAAATTGCAATTTATTAGATACACTGCGGAATTATTATTGCTGGATAATATTTTGTGGAAATTGTTTTGCTGGATATATTATGAAATGATTGCGTTTAATCTGGATTGGAATTATATTGCTGGATAATATTTGCGGATAAGATAAGTGGATATGCCATTGCGTATTTTATAAGATACATTTTACAATTTGAAATATCTTACTAGGTGCATTCAAAGTTGGCTGTCAGCTGCCTGAAGTCTTGGTAGGCCATTAAGGAGTCATCCTACCTTGAATTCTTGTTAGGCCATTAAGGAGTCATCCTAACTTGAATTATACTTTTTATACTGAATGATGTTGCGGCTCATATTCTCCACATATGTTAATCTCTCACATGATGTCTAGTCAATTTGCATACTTCTCCACGCATGTTAATCTCTCACATGATGTCTAGTCAATTTGCATACATTTTAATGTGAAATTAAACTTGTCATTGTACTATTTGTTTGGTATTTTATTGATAGAAATGTATATACTAAAATAATGTAGAGCCAATATAAGTGATTCAGGTTTGGGTAAATTAGTCCTAGATATCAGCCAAGGACAAAAAGTGGGTAATCCTATTGTGGTTAGGCCAAATCATGTCTACTTTTTGCAATATTTCAGAGTCAGCGTATAAACAACAATTTTTGTATGTATCAAGATTTATCAAACATGAAGAGCATTCTGTTTGATCTGGGTTGCACTAGCTACATGTTTATGCATGTAATTATGTATATTCTCCTGATACTTGCTACTATTGTACTTACATGTATTATACTTACAAGAGGATAGAATTTAGATACCAAGCTTATGTTCAACACAGTATACAGTGTTTATTTTTCTCTTTTCAGTATTTTACATATATAATATTTACCAAAATGTCATTAAAGCAGTTCGTTCACAGATTGCCCGTGACTAAGAATTTGATTTAAAACTATCTGTGTGTATAACTTATATCAATACCCATCTAGAGATGCATGGGCATCCAAAGCAACTTTTTGTGCTTGTAAAAAATGGGTAATTTCTCCATTGAAGGCAATTGAGTTATAAATGGTATAGAATCTATATTTACATTTACAAAACTTATATATAGAATTTATTTTACATAGTGCCATCACATGACTGATCACATTAACTCTTGGCCCATGCATTCACAGGTTGAAAATTTAAAGTACACCTACTAATTCACTACCTGGTACTGGTGAATTTACCATGTTGCACAATGTGTCAGGTGGTAAAGCAAGCACCTGCATCGGAAATACTGTGTTCTATATTTAACCAGAATTTACGGAAAAAAAAAAGCTTTTTCCTTCACTTCCTGAGTTTATTTGTCAGAATTAAAGAGTAAAGAAACAAATGGCATCACATAGTTTTATCTTAGCAACTGTTGTTAAGGACCACCAGGGGATTATTCATGACAAGTGTCATCATTTGCAGACAAGAAGTTTCAGGAAATTGTCATGACACACAACTGACAGAGGATGATCACCATGTGCTCAGGTGAGCTATAAACAGAAAGTGAAGATAGTAAAGACTATACACTTAAGTGCATTATGCATTTCATTTTTATGTCTACTGTGCATTTGGTAACATATAACACATTAATGTACAAAAATCCCTGTGTAATTAAATATAGTTGATATTTTTATCCTTGGCTCTGAATTTGCATCTCTGTCTTTCAGACTTGATTCTGTGTTCACATTTTATAAACTACCAGTATTTGCTCCGTCTATGGGAATATGATATTGGAAGCATCATAATTTGTATCAAACAGGAATAATATGTATATTGTAAAAATAAACTTGTTTCTACATAATCTGGAATGATTCTGTCTTTGCATCAGAAAGATATGAAATAAGACACATCTTCCTTTCTCTACATCTCCCTAAACACAACTGAGCACCTGTAAAATGTACCTGTACAGTTAACTAACCCCCGTGTGTAGGTCATCTTGAACAGAACTGTTTGTGTCTCTCCACCAGATTACCCACAATTCTCTCTTCAATCTCCACTCCAGACTCCAACTCCTCTTTATTCAGGCGGATCCATTCCTCTCCTGTTGCCGTGACAAACACCACTTCTTGTTTCCGTGTATCCAGGATGTTGCCGATGACAAGCTGGTGCTGGTATTTCTCAAGAGCCTGGTGGGCTTTCCTTATCAGCAACCCTGGATCTGTCTCCAGCTGTAGAGATGGTACACAATGGTTATAACTGAGCTCATGCAGACCTGATACCAATGCATCTATCTTTTCAGGTGTTCATGTACTATGTACTGATCTTCTACTAGCATGGTAAATGGATATTGCCAACGTATCCATCAATGTCATCAATGTTTATATACTATTCAGTGACCATGCAGATTCACTGATTATTTTTGGATTTTTTTTTTAAACCTGGCAGGGATTCAAATATACTTTTTGTAAGCAGTATTCTAGTTAATATTGAAAAGATTATCACTAAACTGCCACAAGCAATATTTTTTAAAGATTTTACTATTTTTTATACTATAAATGTGAGATGTGGTCTGAGTTTTAAACAATTTCAAAATAATAAGTGTGGACCTTAAAGGAGATGATGAAGCCCAGCTTGATCCAATTCTTGACAAGAGCCTCCAGTAACTTGGGTACCAGGTCCAGAGATAACTGCAAGGGTCCATTGGATGACTGAATCTTGTGCTCGGGCTGTTGGATAAAAGCAATAGCTTCATGTCATCCAGTTCTCAATTTATACATTGTATTCAAGATAACTCAATCCTCCATGAATATTAAATTGAACATGCATTTACACTTTATGGTAAAACATATATGTGTATCAAGTTTTGGTAACAATTATCAATGCCAGGATACACTAACAGAAACATATCTCAGGAAAGAATCCGATAAGGATTTTGTATGCCGCTTTGGAAAAGGACAAAGTTTCACAAATATGAAAAAAAAATTAAAACTAGATATCACTATAAAATACATTTATTCAAATATCAGTAACATGATAATCATTCCTGAAGTCATATTCTACTGAATTCTCCTTCTTTTCCAAACTAAAAGAACAATCATTTCACATTTTTATTTGGTAATTCTTAAATTAAATTTTGTAAAACTCAAAACCTTCATTTTCTTATTATATTATATACTGTCTTTGTGCTGTTACCTTAACCCTTTCCCTCATATAGACTCATTTTGACGCACTCAATACAGTGTTCCCATTCACGCACAAATGTACGTGAATCACGTACAGAACGCTGAAAAAACGTACAATATATCAGAATACTAGCCTTCTCTACGTGACCGGAACGTACCCAAAATGCCTACGGTTTTACTTTCCTTTCCTTCATTTTTTATATTTACACGAACTTGAATACCTACACGTTTGTCGTAGCCTTGTGTTTTATGGCATGAAAATCGATAAATGATGCTTCGGAAATTCCTCGCTCTAAAAATAGCACAATTATGGGAAGTAACTCTTGAGGGTACGTACGATAAGGTTCGAGTGTTCCGAATTTGTTTACGAATGTGCGTCTGCATAAAATGTCGGGGAAAACAGTCTACACTGACCGGCCTGTGGAAAATAACTTCCCCAGCACCTGCAGCCGATTCCGATAATGTTCAGCAACAAGATGACAGTCCAAGCGATGTAAATACCATTAAAAAGCGGCCAGAAATAAAAACATTCCAAAAACATTGGTTGACATTATTTCCGTGGCTTCGGTTCGACGATGATAATAAAACTATGCATTGCTACGACGTAGAAAAGAAGGAATATAGACATTGTATTCAGTAACAAAGCATTTTTTATGTTGGTAACCCCAATTTTCACACGGAACCCCCAGAACTGAAAATTGTGGCTCACAGGGGGTTCCATGAACCCCTTGATTAGAAAAGGCGTGGGAACACTGTCAATAGGTACCCCATAAAGCCTGATCTGCAGAAAACCACAGTTAAACCTTACCAAATTTAATTACAAAATCCTCATTTCCAGACCACTGAGGAGCAGCGAACAGCATAAAACCTGATCAGCCTGCGAGTTACTAGCAGGCTGATCTGGTTTTATACTGTTCGCATAGGTCTTTTCATGGTGTCCTCTATGAGGGAAAGGGTTAAGATGCACTTCTGATTAATAATTTATGCCTCATGGCATGTGTCATTTTTTCAAATACTTGCTGCATGTTGCTAATAGCATTCTGCCTTCTTCAAATACATGTTTCATTAACTGTGTACCAACTGTTTTTAACTATCTCTGCCTTTTTCTCCCTCTCTCTCTTTCTGTTTTAACTATCTCTAGGTAAATTAAGATAGTCTAATGAATCCAGTTTTACAATATATTCATAAGTGAGAATGGAAATTTATTATTTTTTATAAAACACACATTTATTATTATTACATTACTCTTCTAAATATAATTAGTATTACTTCAATATGATATCTTTGAATTATTCATTTGAGCTAGACTCTCTCTCTATTCAATATGCATGTAGGTGCATTGTAATTGACAAATGCAAAAATTGTCTCCACCAGGATGTGGTCAGGGCAATATCTAATAACCCTTAAAACGTCCCGGATTCTGTTGTAACACATGTACTTTATCTAGGTAGTTTTAAAATGATATTTCATCGTAATTTACTCAATCTGGCCATCTCCTGACTTTTTTTAGATACATGTATAAGAGACCAGCTCACCATTTTATCCCTGGGAATGTAGAAGTCAGACACGGCAGCAGCCAGGTAGAGACAGGCCTGAGGGCCTAGAGGGTCCAGGGCCTGGGCGCAAGCCTTCAGCAGGTGCAGGTAGTCCACCAGGGATGTGAAATCAATTCTCAGCAACCTTTGCTCCTTCTCCACATTCTGGTACTCTTTCACTATGGACAGCAGCTTAGCCCTGTATTCTGCCTTGACTGAAAAAGCATAATTAACAGTTATGCTTTATGCACCAATCAATGTTTGCCCAAGGGGGAGGGGGGAACCAGTACATCTATATGTTTATCTTCCCCTTCCCAAATTTGGAAAAAAAAGAAATTTAATCTAAAAATCCTGCATACTCCAGATTAAACAAGAGCTGTCAGAGGACAGCAGGCTCGACTATTCAAAATGCTTGTTGGCAATAATTTGTAACATATTCCATCAAGAGTTATCTACCATGAAAGTATGATACCCCTAAATATACTAAAGATGTTTAAAACCAATCGCATGCCTGTTTACTGAGATATTAGCATGAAAGTACCTTGCATGCAAAACTTTAACCAAATTTCTAAGTTAAAAAGGGGCAATAATTTGTAACATATTCCATCAAGAGTTATCTACCATGAAAGTATGATACCCCTAAACATATTAAAGATGTTTAAAACCAATCGCATGCCTGTTTACTGAGATATAAGCATGAAAGTACCTTGCATGCAAAACTTTAACCAAAATTTCTAAGTTAAAAAGGGGCCATAATTTGTAATATATTCCATCAAGAGTTATCTACTTTGGTTGTCTGATGCCCCTAAACATATTCATAAACTTTCAAGTCAATACCATGAATGGTTATTGAGATACAAACTAGATAGTAGCTTGCACACAAAACTTTAACCAAATTTTCTATTGCATGCAAAACTTTAACCAAAATTAAGTTAAAAAGGGGCCATAATTCATATTAAATTCAGTCAAGAGTTATCTACCTTGGTTGTCTGATGCCCCTGAACATATTTATAAACTTTCAAGTCAAAACCATAAACGGTTATTGAGATATAAGGTTGATAGTAACTTGCACGCAAAACTTTAACCAAAAGCTGCAACGCCGACGCAAGGGCGACTACAATAGCTCTCATATTCTTCGAATAGTCGAGCTAAAAATACTGGTAACACCATTAAAAGGAATTTTTCAAGAAATGTAGAGACCATCAAAACCAACAAAAAATTATATTTCAAATGAAGTTTAAACTAGTAGGCCATAATAGTCCTGTGTCCATTTCAGATGTAGTCTTATATTCTCAGAATTCAAAATCTAATCTTAAATATTACAGCACCAAATACATGTAGTGCTAAGATTCTAGATCAGTAAGGATTTTGCCTATCAGATCATGATGATGCTGAATTATTTTTTTCCTGTCCAATTTTTTTTAAGAATATAGAACAAGAAGTAGAAAACCCATACATATTTATATATCTGCATTCCTAACCAAATACATTCCGAACGTTAGTCCTATATCTCTCATCTCAGTATCACTGATTTTCTAACAGATACAATGACATTAATGTAATTCATATATTAAGACTAATTTTGATAAAGATTGCTTCATTAAACAAAGTGAAACATTGCAGTTTTCTTTAACCCTTTCCCTCATATAGACTCATTTTGACGCACTCAGTAGGTACCACATAAAGCCTGATCTGCAGAAAACCACAGTCAAACCTTACCAAATTTAATTACAAAATCCTTATTTCCAGACCACTGAGGAGCAGCGAACAGCATAAAACCTGACCAGCCTGCAAGTTACTTGCAGGCTGATCTGGTTTTATGCTGTACGCATAGGTCTTTTCATGGTGTCCTCTATGAGGGAAAGGGTTAATTCAAGGGCCATAACTTCTAACCTTCAGCATCGGATGAAACCTGCCATAATCAAACTTGCCTGAGAGATGATTAGCATTAATTTTCAAGATCATACTCTTGACATAGCAATCCTGTATCAGCCATTATCAAACTTGGCAGAAATATTATGGCCATTAATATTGTGTATAAGTTTGATTAAGATTATCAATGCAGATACTGGAGTGTACATAAAATGAAAGCTGTCATTTTAGGTGTTCATCTCTTGACCTACTGGGCCATTATTACCCTCAACTGATCTTGGCTAGTAGATAATGGCCATATACAGGTCTGAAAAAGATTACTTATGACATGATGTTGATAGAGTATAAACAAACTAACTATGGATGACAGACAATAGTCATTTAACATTTCTAAGAGCATTTCTAATACACAGATAAGCTAAAAATTCAACATACTCAAATAAAAAAAAAAACATGATGTCTCTTTATCACTGAAATGTGTATCACTGTTTTTATGAATATGCAGTGATATCAATGCTATTTAAAATCTGATATTGATGATATTTTTTCAAAAATATTGATGCTAGAGTGCAAGTAAAGAACAAGTATTTCAACTGAGGTTATAACTTGGCCAAAAGATTATGACTCATTATATTGTCATAAGCTTTGAAGAAGATTCCTTGAAAAATGAAGATTCTTGGGTGTAAACATAGCAAATTTGTGCAATTTTCTGATTTTCAAGGACTTACTGTAACTCCTAGAGATATTGATCCAATATCAGTTAACCCTTTCCCTCATATACTCATTTTGACGCACTCAATAGGTACCACATTAAGCCTGATCTGCAGAAAAACCAGTTAAACCTTACCAAATTTAATTATGAAGTCCTCAATTCCAGACCACTGAGGAGCAGCGAACGGCATAAAACCTGATCAGCCTGCGAGTTACTGGTTTTATGCTGTTCGCATAGGTCTTTTCATGGTGTCCTCTATGAGGGAAAGGGTTAATATCTAAGTTAGCTTATATATTATAGTCAAGAATATTGTGAATAGGTTTTGATAAGGATTGTTTCATAAATGCCGAAAAAAGATTTCATAAATGAACAAAACGTACCCTGAAGCTGGTTTTCCCCATCTATAATTTCTAGAACATCCAGAAGGTGGCGCTGTGGCAGGTGTCGTGTGAATGGTTCTAATGACCGAGAGCGATGGAGAAATATCACAGAATATCCATGTCTCAGAAAGTATCTGACTAGTGTAAAGGACTTGTATGTCATGGCTGGAGATCAACCAAAAAAAAAAATCCATTCCAAATCTGTCACTGATATGTATACAACGTAATGATATTCATGCCATACATGTATATATAATGACCTGAGACTGAAAAAGATTTCATAAAAAAAGATGTGGATGCTGTTTATATCTAAGTTCTTTGTAACCAATATTCCTTTACTAAACTATCTTTCTCTGAAAGTTCATAAAAAAGATTATTCACTGCCTACTAGTCATGACCCAACACCCTATCAAGTTTGAAAAATGAGGGCAGTTATCAATCAGAAACAATTTTCACATTCATGGTCACTGTGAACTTGGCCTTTAAACAAGTGACCCAAAAACTGATATGGGTCATCTGCAACTCATGACCAAACATCCTACCAAGTTTGAGGAATGATGACTCAAACATTCTCAAGTTATTGATTTGATCTGAGACATTTTTCACATTCAAGGTCATTATAAACTCAAGACTTTTGAGCTAGTAAGTGGTAGCTTGTCTTCCATCCATGACCAATCTCCCTATCAAGTTTGTGGAATAAAGGACATAGAGGACAAAGGATACTCTGCTGAGGCTGATCCACGGGTGCCGATACTGAAGTTGTCTATAAATCTGACAGTGTTTCCTTCCAACGGCACAGTTGTTCCACCCGACTGAAAGTAGACAGGTACCTCAGAACTCTACAAACATGTATCTGACTGTGCAGTTTAAAACATCATGATCAGTTAGGGAATAAAATCAACTATCACAAAGTCGCCCGTTTACTGCCCACATTCAACATTTTGAACATACTGGCAAAACAAGCATGGTGAACAAGAGCTCCGCATGTTGGACCATTATACACCCAAAGTATGTGCTGTCGTAAGATGAACTAAGTGAAATTGTGAGAGGACTCAATGGGAAAAAAAGAATAAGTTATAAACATTCTCCTTTCATATTATCATTCCTTAGAATTTTCATCAGATTCAACAAATGCAAAATTAACAGAGGTCATCTACTGGTGATGACCAACCTTCCTTGATTATGAGGACTGTAGACCAAATGGTTCTTTAGAAATTGCACAGAAAAGGTTTTTATGTTGAGGGTCACTGTGACCTTGACCTTTGAGAGACTGACCTTAAAATCTATAGGGGTTTGACCAAGTGGTTCTTTGGACAATGAGCAGACAAGGTTTTCATGTTGGAAGGTCACTGTGACCTTGACCATAGACTGACTGACCTCAAAATCTATAGAGGTCATGTATTGGTCATGACAACTTCCCTACTAGGAATCACAAACCTAAGCTTATTCCTTCTCAAGTTATTGAGGGACAAGGATTTTACACTTAGTGTCACTGTGGCCTTGACTTTGACCTTTAACCTAATGACCTCAATAAATAGGTGTCAACTGGCCATGACTAACCTCCATACTAAGTATGAAGACAGCACACCTAATAGTTATAAAGTTATTGACCGGATATCAATGTGGCCAACGGACAGACGGATGGACAAGCGCAATACCATAATTTGACCAAAGTTACCTTCGGGCTTATAATAACAGGATAAAAACAAGAATTAAGGATTTAATTTGTGATTGATGTCAACTGAGATATGAATATCTCAAATGACTCAGCTGAGGCTAAATCAAGGGGTAGTTTGTTCCAGACTCTGAGGGTGATTACGAAAAACAGCCATTATCTCCTTTGGTGGCAGTTTGTTGTGCGTAAGCACGATTCTTTGTCTATTTGGCTTTTGAAATTAATTTTCTTTTTTACTACAATTGTATAACTTCTTCAAAGTTTAAGTTAGGTTGTTGGCCATCTTAGACCATCTTAAATGACTTTTACAAAACTAGGCCAAGCAAAAACAAACATAAACAAAAATTAAAAAGCCATGCTCACTTCAAAGATTTGATTTTCACATAATATATATTCAGTTAAACAACTATGAGTATTATTTGCTAAGTAAATGTACTATTTGATAGTTGTTGTTTTTCGATTATCCAGGATTATTGGCATTACTGAATACAGGTTAATTTATAACCAACCCAATTTGTAACCATTTTCACAAGTCAGTTTGTAACCATGATTTTTTAACCTTATATAATATGTTATTTATTGTTTTTTTTTTTTAATATTAATGGGGGGTGTAAAATTTTCTTTTAAGTCACTTGTCCTGTAGGACTAGTAGATGAAAAATCTTACTCGTCCTTAAACAAAGTTAGCTCGTCCTAAAATGATTTTAATTTTTGCTTCCCGTAAAGTTGTATAAAGCTTTTGATATTTTTTTTTTCGTCAACCACGGAAAGCCAGAAAACCAATGATCTGGGGCTTTTCTTGTGCGTTTCGTTTTATCGTAAGTGCTTTGGTGCTTACTATATTTTAACTCTCACTTTTTTGTATTTTCGTCGTCTGTGCCGCCGAGAAGTGTCTTCATTGACATTTGTACCACATTTTGAACATATCTGCTGTCCCTGACTGTGCCGCAGTGCCGGACTGTGCCGCAAACAACGCCGAGAAGTGTTTTTATTGACGTTTGTACCGACCTCTTATGGAACATCTTCTCAAAAAATTGGAGTATCCAGCTATGGTGTTATATTTGTCATAATTATTAGCTCTCCTGATTCAAGGGTAAACCCCAAACAGGTTTTATGATCTTGAATAACCATTTTAACAATATGAAATTCATTTTTTACTGAAAAAATTCTTTCTTGGCCGCAAAAAGTTACTCGTCTGGTCGGACAAGTGTTCAGGGAAATTATGCTCGTCCGTCCCTGAAATTCACTCGTAAATACGAGCGGATGAGTGGATTTTTACAGCCCTGATGGTGCATGAATGATTTAATAATAAAACTGATATTTGAATATATTTTGAACTATATAACATTCCCACAAAATGGTGTGCATTCTCTTTGCAGTCATGAATGGTAAATTGCAAAATGAAGCAAAATGTAGTAATTTATTTTTATTTTGGTTAAATCTTTATTAGTTTGTGTTAACATTACGAAATATAAAAAAAATAAAGTTTTATAAAAGTGTGTTTTATTTTGTGATAATTGCTGATCATTTTGTCTCTTTGTTTTAATGCATATGGCATAAGATTGCTCAAGAAATGAAGATGTTAGAGTGTACACAATGTGAAATCTTGTTGTTTTTTTATCATTCAAGGGCCATAACTCCTGACCTAATGGGAAGATGTCAACCATAATCAAACTTAGCCAAGACATTATGGCTATAAACATTGTCATAAAGTTTGAAGAAGATTGCTGAAGAAATGTAGATGCTAGAGCGTACGCAAGAAAATGTTGATAGCTTACCTTGAGCACATTGTGCTCAGTGAGAAAAAAAAATGCAAAAAATTCTTAAAAATGATGTTTACTCTATACCTGCATGGGGCCTGCAAGTTTGTCCGATCAGGACTTTTATATAAGTTAATAGAGTATATCACACCATTAAATAACACCAAAATGAAAGGAAAATGTTTGAAATTGTCATATTACATACAAACATCACCTTTAATTTTAATATGTTTTATTTAGAGGCTGCAAAAGACACTCAAACATGTCTGTATGTTTATAAAAGGGTGCAAGACATTTTGGTAAATGACCAGTTCAGTAAATTGCTTTTATATAGTAATTGGTTGCGACATTTTGGTAACTTGATTACCTATGCTATGTATATCACACCTAAACTTACATGTGAAAGTAGATTGTTAATGTACGGAACTTAACAGTTTCTCCCTCCCCCCCTCTCTCTAAAATATTTAGATATTTTCTTTCTTTTTTTCAATCATTTATTTTTTTATTATTTCTTAAGGATTAAGGTGCCACTTAATTTATTAAGTTCTGTACATTAAGCATAAATTTACTGAACATTTCAACACAACAATGGCCGTTACGTATAGTTAATAATAAGAAAATTAAAAATCAATACATAACTTTTTTTTGGTTTTAATGTATTTTATATTTACATATTTCAGATGTATATACATAAATAAAAAAAATCTAAAGAAAAATGAAAATCAAAAACAATTTGTTAAAAAAAACGTTTTATTCTCCCTCCCTCATACATCTTTCTCTCACTCTGTCTCACTTAATTAACATTAATTAATGCCTATGGTTTTGATATCTTAGTATAAACAATCTACTTTCACACATGTGTTTAGGTGTTATATACATATCACAGGTAAACACATTTGAAAAATTTTTTACTGAAACGTCCAAACCAATTACTATATAAAATCTATTTACCGAAACATCTGTAAGTCTTATAAAACATACTGAATTTTTTTTTTTACTTTAATATATTAATGAATTTTAATAATCTTAACATTAACAGTGTTTGACACTAACTTATTAAGCTGGTATCCTGATGGAACTCCTGCTCTGAAATTATTTAAAATATGAAGTCCCTGCCAAGTTATTCAGATGGGAGCGAGTCAAAATTTACCCAAAACATACTCAATTTCATCTTGGTCTATTAAATACACCAAACTGAAATATTTATTAGCTTCAATTGCTAAATATTACATAAATATATAAATACAAATATATTGGACTTGAGGGGTTACGAATCGACCGGTAAAAAAACCTGTGATTTGAAAATGACAACGAATGGTCAATCGGTTACGAATCGACCGAGAAAAAAAGGTTACGAATTGGTTTGGGTACGAATTAATCGCAACCCGTATTATTAGGCTACAGAGTCCGACATGCTTTGACAATAAATCGACTTACGGTAACTAGAACAATGGATCGATTTTTCTCTATGTTGTGCGCAACGAAAGCTTTTATCTTTTCGCTTTTAATATCAAACCCAACTGGTTTATTAGAAGGGTCCAGGATTTTAGCGGCTTCTGCCATTTTAATCTCCTCCGAATAGAAGAGTTCTAACACAGACGTGTAATTGACGGCCCATGAGTGGTCCCGTTCTACGGCTCTTACATATATTATTATTTAAATATTGTCCTTAACAGTGAATTAAAAGTGGGACTTGGATCAAAACTGGAGTTCAGGTGCTCTTCGTGTGGTTTTCTTCTTCTAAGATGGACAGTTACACTAGATGCCAAAGCTCAAAGGCAGTAGCTGTAAAATATGCTATTTGCTTCAGCTTTGCAGGACACTGCCATAGGATTAGAGAAGGGGAACCTGCTACTTGCATCTATGGACATACCTCCACCTTCCAGGTCCCACATGCAAACCTTGATGAACCAAGCCTCCGTCAACACTATAAAAATTAATGAGGATGACATGGATGTCAAGAGGCAGCTTGTTATTAAACACAACCAGGAGCAAGGACGAAAGAACCCGAACCACCTGGACCTGTCTTTTGATGGCCGTTACAATGCTAACAGAATGATTTTATCGTACAAACCTGGGCAGGCTGCATCACAGGCTTATGGTGTAGCCATAGAGAACAACACCAGTTACAATTACGTTGTTGCCCTAGCTGTCCAGAATAAGCTTTGCTGGACTGGAGCATATTTAAGGAACAAGGGATTTGACATCACATGTCCTGGGGGCCGTGCGGCATGTAATGATGTACAGCAAACATTCCATATATGGTGCCCCATTCAGAAAGATCCATGGCTTTCAGTATTTCCGAGCAACTTTCTAAGGAAGATATACTTGTTCGCAGCCTAACAACAGATGGGGACACCAAGGCTCACCTGGGCATGTCTGGTTTTTATGACAAGCTTGGAAATGCCTGGACTGTCAATTGCTAAGCAGACCCCTATCACTTGGGAAGCAAACAAGTAAGAAAGACGAGGCAGTCTAACTGGAGCCTGACTATGTTCAGTGGAAAAAAGCTGTCACATGAAGCTAGACAACAAGCAACAACAGCTCTAGCCAAGGATATCAAATCAAGATGCCATGCCATAATTGAAAAACTTCGGGCCGAGGCAGACGGTGATCTTTCAAAATTATTGAATTGTTTACCTGCCATCAAAGCTGCAACTCTGGAATGCTACGGGGCTGCAGTTTCTGCCCACATGACTTCCTTGTTTGCTCCGGTGTTGGTGGGGTTGGTAGCTGGTGGTACACATCTACGTATCTACCGACTCACGGCATACATCACCTGAAAATGACAAGAAACAATCGTGAGTTACTTTCAACCATCCTGGAAATACGACTCAGTGAGTATGCCGTGCTTATATTGTCTCCAGCAATACATCAACACAGAAATGCGAGGGTTTCAATAGGGCGGTACTGTCAACACTTCCCAAAGAAATCAACTTGTCAAGAAATTTTGCAGGAAATCTGGCATCAAAAACCCTACAATTAAGTAATTCTTTACAAGAGTCAGTCACCAAGAAAGTAAGCAGCATTACTGGAAAACCTCTTTCACCTCGTGCTAGAAGATATTTGAACTATACATCAAATCGAGCTCAAAGATATAAAAAGTACCAAAAAACAAACAAATTTAAACTACAAAGAAGATCAAACAGAGCAAAACTGGAATTTATATACCACCAGGCCAGAAGTAAAGGACAGTACAAAGAAGAGTATGTGAAAGGTCAGGTGGATGAAGCCGGTCCCAGCAAATAAACATTATTAAAATGCAAAATTAAATTTAAAGGAGCCTACAAGACCAATCTAAAGAATAAAAAAAAAAGGGAAAAGCTCCGTCACATTCATGGCAGAATGTCTGATGATGGCCTGATGCCGGCCGAAACGGAAAGCTTCAAGCTGCAAAGTATAACACTAAAAATTTATACAAAATTATGAGATATCAAAGTATAAAACAATATTTACACTCTGAATTAAATTCAAGAACACAATCCCATGACCATCAAAGATGCATCTATCCCTGTAAATTAAAGAAAACATATATTAGCCACAAAAATCTTTTGCTAAGTGTATAAGGCAATCTGGGAGGCGGTTTCCATTAGCGTCATAATGACCACAGCACCTAGAGCGAGAAAAACAAGTCTTTCTTAAATTATTTGAACTATAAAAATTTCCCTCAAATACCAGATGTTGGACATTTATGCATAGCTTAATTCTTGTTACATAGATGGGATGCCTGTTGAGAACACTTTCCAATGCATACTTTTTGAGATATCAAATTTTAACTTTTTGGCATATAGGTGTTGGCCCGGTGTTTAGGCAGGTATTTAAATGGCCTAATGTAGCTTCGTTGTATGGGTGTGGTAAAATTAGATCATCTAAAATATGTTATATGTTGGAAAAATATTCATAACGTTAGTATATCATAAAATTTAGAATGTGATTCAATTAAATTGACATTGACTTTTTTTTTCTTTAAACTGTTTTTTTTTTTATACTCACCGAAGGTGACGCATATAGTCGCCGCTTCGTCCGTCCGTCTGTTCGTCCGTCACACTTTCCTTGTCCGGACTATTTCTCAGGAACTAACGGCTTGAATTCAACGAAACTTTATGGGAAGCTTTATTACCAAGAGGAGATAAGCATATCGTCAGCATGACCCGATTCCTAAATTTTTCAAAGAGTTATGGCCCATTGACTTTTCGGCCTATAGTACATATTGCATGATTCTTGTCCGGGCTATTTCTCAGGAACTAATGGCTTGAATTCAACGAAACTTTATGAGAAGCTTTATTACCAAGAGGAGATGCGCATATCGTCAGCATGACCCGATTCCTCAATTTTTCAAAGAGTTAAGGCCCCTTGACTTTTTTGGCCTATAGTTCATATTGCATGATTCTTGTCCGGGCTATTTCTCAGGAACTAATGGCTTGAATTCAACGAAACTTTATGGGAAGCTTTATTACCGAGAGGAGATGCGCATATCGTCAGCATGACCCGATTCCTAAATTTTTCAAAGAGTTAAGGCCCCTTGACTTTTTGGCCTATAGTACATATTGCATGATTCTTGTCCGGGCTATTTCTCAGGAACTAATGGCTTGAATTCAACAAAACTTTATGAGAAGCTTTATCACCAAGAGTAGATACGCATATCATCGGCGTGCCCTGGTTCCTCAATTTTTCAAAGAGTTATGGCCCCTTGACTTTTTGGCCTATAGTACATATTGCATGATTCTTCTCCGGGCTATTTCTCAGAAACTAATGGCTTGAATTCAATGAAACTTTAAGGGAAGCTTTATTACCAAGAGGAGATGCGCATATCGTCAGCATGACCCGATTCCTAAATTTTTCAAAGAGTTATGGCCCCTTGACTTTTTGGCCTATAGTTCATATTGCATGATTCTTGTCCGGGCTATTTCTCAGGAACTAATGGCTTGAATTCAACAAAACTTTATGGGAAGCTTTATCACCAAGAGTAGATACGCATATCGTTGGCGTGACCTGGTTCTTCAATTTTTCAAAGAGTTATGGCCCCTTGACTTTTTGGCCTATAGTACATATTGCATGATTTTTGTCCGGGCTATTTCTCAGGAACTAATGGCTTGAATTCAACAAAACTTTATGGGAAGCTTTATCACTAAGAGTAGATATGCATATCGTCGGCGTGACCTGGTTCCTCAATTTTTCAAAGAGTTAAGGCCCCTTGACTTTTTGGCCTATAGTACATATTGCATGATTCTTGTCTGGGCTATTTCTCAGGAACTAATGGCTTGAATTCAATGAAACTTCATGGAAAGCTTTATTACCAAGAGGAGATAAGCATATCGTCAGCATGACCCGATTCCTAAATTTTTCAAAGAGTTAAGGCCCATTGACTTTTTGGCCTATAGTACATATTGCATGATTCTTGTCCGGGCTATTTCTCAGGAACTAATGGCTTGAATTCAACAAAACTTTATGGGAAGCTTTATTACCAAGAGTAGATACACATATCGTCGACGTGACCTGGTTCCTCAATTTTTAAGAGAGTTATGGCCCCTACTACCATGTTGTTGACTAATATTCATGTCATTTGCCTAATTTAACAGGAGATATCATTTAAACAAAACCCCACAAAATTCAATATGCTAGTAATGTCAATCATAATCATGTCAGCTAATTGTTGTTTAGGCCATTATACACTATTTCAAATATCCAGTCATATGTCAAGAGTGTTGGTTAACCTCTTTGATATGAGCACACATTGAAATGTATGACTTAATTTTTAGTAGTATAAAAACTTTAAAAAAATCAATGAAAGATCTGATGAGTAACACGTATTATCATATTAAATAGTAAACTGTTACTAAGTCTCCAAATTAGAGTTGGTAAAACATCTCATCTGATGAGGAGAATAGATATGATTTAGGAATGGGAATTTCAACATATCCTCCCACCCATTGACCAAGGCCTAGATAAGTATCCGTGATACTTATATTTTTAAATGCATGTATCAAGTATGGCATATTCAATATTGAAACCCCTCACTAATACTTATTATTTTATTTTTATTCAATTCTGTACTGAATTTCAGTATGGTCCCGTAGAATAAACACTGTAAATTCAAGGGCCGTAATTTTGTCACGGCCAGCTTTGACTTTCAGTTTTGGTCGTTAGAGAAGAATATCAAGATAACCTACACACGTAGCGGCTGTATACGAAGGTATGTAGCGCGTCTTGTCGGTTGATGAAATTCAGTATGTGTATTCATAGTCTGGAGTTCTAAATACTGACATGACATTTCTTTGATTTATTTTTATTCGACTTGTATTTGGATAGGTCTGCAAAATGCCCTTGTCATTTGTAAATGCAACTGAAGGGTTTTACGGGCATCGATATTAATAATACCATGTAATTATACAAATAGTCGTAATTCAAGCAATTTAAGTAGAAGAATTAAGGTTACAAAGCCGAGGAACTTAAAGTCTGTTACCTCTCAAGATGTCAGCTAGTAAAGGTTAGTATGGCTCCTCTTAACTTTGAAATTTTTAATTAAGTTTTGCATGCAATGTAGACTATCAATTTCAATGTGACTATCCCAGTAACCAGACATGAAATTGATTTCAAATTTAATAACCAACTGTCAGTTTGAATGGTGTGAAAAAGGAAAAGAGAGTTCTACATATAACTTTTCATGAAATGGATAATTTACCCTATAGGAATTGTGTTTTTGTGCAGTTTAATTAGGTTTTTTTTTTTTACAAGTGTGGATTGGGTATTCTATATATTTTGTGTAACAGATGGTGAAAAAATCAATTACCAACAATATCAAACATTCATTTGCTTTTTGTTACCCATGATTCTGAAAACTATTGGGGTTTTTTGCCAAAATTAATTGAGTAAATACTCAAATGCCCTGCTTATCTGTCTCAAAATTTTGCTCTGGGTGACACATGTATGTTTCACTGCATACAGATGTAGGTATCAGTATTCAGTTATGCAATGGATAAAAGAAATGCCAAGAGCTTGAACCATTTCTCAAATCAAGGTCCCGTCACTGATCATGAATGGTTGTGTCTATGACGTATGAGTTGGTATCTGTCAAGTGCATGGCAGTAAATGCTGGCTACTCCAGTGCTATAGAAAATGTGAGAAGAATGGAAACACCTGAGAGCCATTTGTTCAGAAAGATGTGAGAGCCAGGCCCTGTGAGCAGAAAACACACTCAGACATGCTTACTCTGGTATGTATTGTGTGTGCTGCCAACGTAATGAGTAAGAGAAGGTGACATGGTCAGAAAAGACAAAGACAGGGCCAAGCAGATGTGCGATGGATGGCCTGTCCCAAGGTTGTAATCTACATGGCTGACCAAAGAAGACATGGAACAAAACAGTAGATGCTATTGATATGAAAATTTGGAGAGCAGAAAATGTCCTACCCAATAATGGAAGACTAGTCAATATTTATGTACCTGTAATTTGTGATTATCATTCTACTTTCAGTTTGCAATATCCCCTTTGGTGACAACCAGTATCAAAAATAGTATGTTGCTCCGATCGAGCAGCCCATTGATGGGACTATTGGAAGACAGACTATAAATCGATGATGACAGTACCTTATTTTTAACTTTATTTATTTTACATCGATTACGAAACAAGTTATCACAACTTATATTAATCACTCTCGATGGCTCTGATGGCGACGTGTGTGGTCATTATTGTGGGAGAAAACTGGAGAGCCCAGAGAAAACCCATGTGTCTGAACGGGCGAACACTGTACCCTCCCACTTACGTGACCCGGGACGCACTGGTAAGAAGCCAGTTGTGTTAACACTATGTATATATACACGTATGTGCTACCATCATCTAGTTTGTGGTCTGGGTTTACTGAATAGCTGGTGTCAGGCTTCCAGTGATATACCACTGTACCTCATGTGACACAGGATGCAACTACTACAGAGAATGGAGTTACTCCTACTCTATGCGCAGCTGGCAAACAGAACAAGGGAAGTCACTGGGAAGTACTGCACTCACATTTTCATATTCAGTTGAGGGCAACATGATTTTGATTTTTTGCTGTGTTGACCTTCATGCCCTTGTTTTTAAGACAAGCTACATTCATACAGTTGGTTTACCTTCCCATTCCTCCAAACAGTCTGCCATCAGTGCAAGATCATATGCGTACAGGATCTCTCAAGGAACATCCATGACAACATCAGACAGGAATGGACTTAGCATTAAGCCTTGATGGACGCCATCCTGCACTGGATTGTAGTCAGATAGGCAGGTGCTGTTTCAGATGGTAGTGCTGATATTGTTGAATAGAGATATGACAGTGTGGACCAGCCATTCTTTGACCCCAGCATATCTGATGGCCCATCTTCTGACTTTTCTTGGAACTCTGTCAAAGGCTTCCACTAAGTCGACAAAAGCAATGAATACCTTGACAGGTGGTCATTGGGTGGAAATAAGGTTACCTAGGTGATACAGGTAGTTTTGATAACAAAACTAGTTTTGATAACAAGCTGGTTCAGAAATCCCACAAGATGTGCTATTTATGGACCAGACACATGGCTTAAGGAACCCAAAATGATTGAAGAACCACCCAAAAATATATATAGAAAAAGGGGCACTAAATGAAGGGACTGAGCTTGTAGCTTGAGTCTTTAGTGAATTTCAAAGATTGCGCCATTGCAAATTGTGTGACCACTATACAGTAATTATACTAGATGTTTTGTCTAGTTTGATAATTATGTAGAATTTAGACACAGTCATGGTTTCCAGGGTTTTCCTTAAGAGGCAACTGGCGGCAGATTTGACTACTGCAAATCCTTTTCTGGCTGGCTGAATTTTGTCAAATTGTGAAAAAAAATGGGAATAATTCTAAGAAAATTAAAAAATTCACAAGAAAATGCAGAACCCCCAGACCTCCCTGCCTCTTACAATGTAAAATTAGCCTTCTACTCTGATTCTTAAGGAAAAGCCTGGGTTCCATGTTTAAGAGGACCTGTAGCAGGATGTTTTTGTGATGTTTTCTTTATTTATTTTCCAGGACTCCCAACAGTGAACAGGGAAAAGAAGGACTTGGAAATGTTCCAAAGGCCTTTACAGAGGCTATGCATAGTCTCAAAACATTTAGTAAGATAACATTTTATTCATTTACAGCCATATTTTTCAGCCTATGGGAATGAGTTCTGTATCTTTCAATTTGGGATTTTTTAATTGTGAAAAATGGTTTTAGGTAATTTATTTTTTTTTTTTTTTAAAATTGTATAAAGTTTCATATGTATATTTATTGAATAAACATGTCATAATTTCATATGAGGGAAAAACGTCAAATTAAATTTATGTGAAGTTGTTTGCTTTTAGCTTTCCAGAGCACATGTGCTCAAGGAAAGCTGTTAATTCTGATCACCCTGTGTCCGTTGTGTGCATGACATTTTGTTAATCGTCAACAATTTGCTTTAAGTAGACATCTCCTATGAAATAACTGGGTAGAAATTAATGAAACTTTACATGAATGATCCTTTGGTGACCTTTCATAAAAGTTGCTAAAATAAACTTGATCCATGCAAAACTCTAACCAACAGAATTTTATTTAAAAAAAAATAATCTCATTTTAATTTCATTTGGAACAAATGGTCACCTGATGGTCATCTACCATAATTGGTTCGGTATTGTTGATCCCTTTGATAAATGAGGCATCCAGACAGTCTGCTAGTTCTCTTATTTGAAACATTATATTTGTCAGAAATTTGAATTTGGTTGCTGCTGTAGGTAATCAGGTAAAATCAAGTGACCTGAATTGTTTTAATTAGGCCTATGGTAATCTGGTGAGCATTCTAGGGCCACTATGGCCCTCTTGTTTAAGTAAATTGTCAAGTTACAATGATGTGTACTGATACTATGTTTTTCCACATGACAGAAAATGGCAGCCAGGTTTTGTTCCTCAGGCAGTAGTGAAGAGGTCCTTCTACAGAAGGTGGACACCAAAGGAATCATTACCTTGAACCGAGCAAAGTCTCTCAATGCACTCAACCTCAGTATGATCCGGACTATCATGCCACAGATCTCTGTATGTACCTTGTACATTTCTTTTCATGTTGATTTGGAAACAAGTCCTCCTCTGGACAGGTTCTGGGTTGAGCCAGTACTTTGTGCCTGAAAATGACACAATTCTTACCCCCAAACAAATTTAATATCACAATTTTCAGATCTGCAGTCATGTACACATAAAACTGGACCACAATGTCCTGTATGTTCCTGTATATATGTTTCTGACTGGATCTTTTGTTACCACTGAATTAAGAGTACATTGATCTTGGGATTCAATGAGGAGGTCAGACAAGATCTGCAAAAAATAAAACCTTGGAAGAATCGCCATATTTGACAATAATTCAGATGTCCTAATTTAACAAGGTTTTATGTGTGTATAACTTAACCAGGGTGCCAACCGAATAGTGTAACTGGGGATACAACTGCTGTTTTTCCTTAACTTTGTACCCCTTCAAATAGAGAGTTCCTACAATTTGGGGGGAACATGACCATTTTTTTTTGGGGGGGGGGGGGGGGGGGTAAAAAAACCTATAAGGAGTAAATGAGTATACTGTTAACATTCTGTTTTTATATTGGGGGTATAGTGGAATCAGCTTGTCTGTCTGTAGATGCAATCTTGTCTGCACTTCATCTCCAAAACCCCTGGCTTGTTTTGGAATAAACTTCATGGGATTAATAGGTAAGTCCATTTGTGCATATAGTCGACACAGCTGGTTAGGATGTATGGCTCTTTGTTTTTAGAAACATGATGTAAATAAAAATTTCTTGCTTTATTTTTTTATTTTTTGTCAGAAGCTTCACTTATAAACTAACTAAAGAGAGACAGAGGTGGATAAACAAAAAATATTACATTTATAACCATACAACTGCATGTTGGACCAAAGCCCTTTTCCATGAAGTTCTAATCCATAATCATCCTATAGATGCATGCATGGACTCTTAAGATGATATGGCCATAAAAAGTAGTTCAAATATCTGGCCATGTTGCATTTGTCAATGCTTTCTTTTCTGTGTGAAAGCAAAATACAGGGGTATTGATTACCTTCAGTGATAGTCCTAGTTAATTTAATATTGGAGCAAGCTTGATTGTGTATGATTAAATATCTGAAAAAGTCTCAGGATTTTGCTAATTTCAACCACTGCTTACAGAGTAATGCCATGTGAGTAATTTTGTGCCATACAGAATTTCCTGTATGTTTCCTTTGTGAGCGACACTTCATCTCAGTTATATCCCCTTGTCAGCAATTCTTATTCCCTGTGAGTCAGTTGGTATCCTACTTAGATTTGATCTTTTGCCAGCCATGCTTTCCCTTTGTTATGCTCTGTTGTTGAATCATTTTTTCCATCAGAATTATATTCCCATTTGAGTTAGTCTGTTCCTTAACAAATTTTTACTCCTTTTGAAGGCATGGGAGAATGATCCCAAGATGACCCTGGTGATAATGAAGGGTGCTGGGGAGAAGGCCTTCTGTGCTGGAGGGGATATCATAGGTGAGATACATAGCACAAGATTTATATTTACATATTTATTATTTAGTTATTAGCAGTAGATATATGTTAGTTCATCTGAATTAAATTGAAAATTCATTATTGATAAAATACTGTAATATTAACTGATTGCTTCATGTAGACATATTTTGCTGCATTGACAAAAAGGAGCTGTCTGATTTGGGTCTGTTCTGTTAGGTCATACTATATTGTAGCCCACATTTTACGCAATCTGCATGGCAGAGAAAAATCCATCGTTTTATATCCATTTAAAGTTCATTAAAAGAATATTCATACAGTTTTAAATTTTAACATAAATATTCATGAGGTAACATGTTAAAGTTCAAGAAAATTCTTTAACCCGTTAAATCATATTGTTTCATTTTGCAGCATTGGCAAACATAGCAAACCAAGATAAGACAGCGCATTCTGAAGGAAGCCCCATTATCTCTTATACCATTTTGAGTTATGATTATGTATATTCATCATGTCATAACTTTGTACATGAATACTCATAAGTTCAAAAGTTATTGTGTCATGAATATGGCTCCAGGTCAATGTAGACCTGGTGAGATGTGCAGTATGATCAAGTGTTACTTTCTGTTGTTCCAGCTGTTACAGAAGCAGGGAAGGTGGGAGGAGATTTAGCCAAAGACTTCTTTAAAGAAGAATATATACTGAACAATAAAATAGGTACTGTTATGTATAGCATTTCTTTATGGATGTTTTGTTGTGTTTGTATAATTCCTGTATTTTGTGGAGGATCAGTTGTCACTGATTTGGCACATGGTGTTTCCACAAACACTAACTGTTAGAAATTAATATACACATATATATATATATATGTTTATTTTGATGTTTACCAGTACAACAAAATTATCAAACAGTTTAAACATTCTTTGTTCAAAATACATTATTGTGTCGCCTGCATAGCATGGCAGACACATAGGGATCACTTTGTCCGTCGTCGTCGTCGTCGGTGTCGTCGGCGTCACACTTTCTTGTCCGGAGCATAACTCGAAAAGTATTTGAGGTATCACCTTACAACTTAAAACATGGATAGATCACATTGAGGTGGAGTGCAGTGCACAAGAATGATAACTCTGACTTTCGTATTTTCTGAGTTATTACCCTTTGTTGATTCTGAGATTTTATTTTTGTCCGGACCATAACTCAAAAAGTATTTGAGGTATCACCTTGAAACATGGATAGATCACATAGAGGTGGAGTGCAGTGCACAAGAATGATAACTCTGACTTTAATTTTGCCCTTTGTAAATTTTGACTTAATTTTTTCCGGGGTTTTGAAAAGTATTTGAGGTATGACTTGAAACTTTTTAGGTAGATAAATCACATTGATGTGAAGTGCAATGCTAATGAATGAGAACACTGACTTTCTTTTTTACTGAGTTATTGCCTTTTGTTGATTCTCAGACTTAGCCTATTTTTGTTCGGAGCGTAACGTGAAAGGTATGTGCTTTGTTGATCCTCAGACTTTGACTATTTTTGTTTGAAGCGTAACATAAAAGGTATGTGAGGTATTGCTAAACTTCATAATTGGAGAGATCTCATGGAGTTGGAGTGCAGTGCAGAAGAATAATAACCGTTACTTATATATTTTCTAAGTTTTTTCCCTTCGTTGATTTTCAAACATAATTTTTGTTTAGTGCATAACTTGAAAATATAACTTGAAAATATTTTGAGGTATCAACTTGAAAATATAACTTGAAAATATTTTGAGGTATCAACTTGAAATTTTGTAGGTCGATCAAACTCAATGAGGCAGAGTGCAGTGCACAAGGTTTATAACTCTGACTTTAACATTTTCAGAGTTATTCCTCTTTGTTATTTTTCACACTTGCCTGTCTGGTGGACTCTTGCCTGGTCTGGTCTGGTACTAAATATTACAGTTTGGATTACTACAAACTTGCCAATATACCAAATTATACACTATGATGTGTAGAAGTACAATGCACAAGAACCATAATCTTCATTTTCTTGTATTTGTTGTCAAGATTTTTATAATTTGGTGTTATTTTGTACCTCACAAAATAGATTATGCTTTATCAATAATTTGTCAAAAGATCGATTTTCTAGTCAATTCTTTCATCAAACATGCTTAAATGCAGGCGACACAAGTGTTCCAAGGAACACCCACATCTAGTTTTAAAAAGGAACTACACACAATAGGAAGGGTACACTTGTTTAAACATTTATTTAGCTTACAGAGCATTTTACTGCATATCTGATATGCAAAAATATTGCAAAAATGTGTCAACAGTTTAATTGCCTTTTTACGCCGATATGCCCTTTATCAGGAGCTGCTGAGTTTTTGTGTTAACTAGTGTGTCATTTTGCCTTGTAGGTACCTACCAAATCCCATATGTAGCTATGATTGATGGAATAACCATGGGTGGAGTAAGTATATCTATATTTGTGTGTACCATATGGAAAATCAAAAACCTTGCTTATGCCAATTTCATGAAAATTTCAAATCTTGAGAGTTTTCTTATCTCAGAATTTTAAACTTTTACTTTATATAGACTCATTTTGATAGATAAGCATGCAGAGCAATCTCCTACAACACAAGTTAAGAAATAAGTTAATTCATCAGGGTATGTTTCCGGATAACCTTCTTTTATAATTTGTCATGTTTATTTCTATCTTTTTATGTTTGACATTGACAAAATCTATTTGAATTAATATATGTATAATTGACCAATATATATTACCTAAATATCTAAAAAAAAAAAATATTAGCTCAGCTGAGCACAAAGCTCTCAAGGTAAGCTATTGTGATCTGCCAATGTCCGTCGTATATCTGGATATTTTGTCAATTCAGTCTGGAGTTATGAAACCACAAGACTGGAACTAAGGTATTTTATGTGTAATATGGCTTAATGGACCTCTTCCAATGTTCATTTGCTTTTTACATAGGGAGTTTGGAGCACATTTATGAAATTTAACTTTGACAATGGATGACCTTGTTCACGACACAGTGGCCTACTTTTGACATTTTAGCTATGGCCTTCAAATTTGAACCACTGGTACAGTATGTGTGTGGCATTGAATTTTGACCTTGGATGACCTTGAGCATGACCCAGTAACCTACTTTTGTATTTTTAAGCTGTGTCCTTCAAATATGCCCCAAAGGTACTTATTGATGTCTGGAATGAAAATGATCTTGCTGTATTACTGTATGGAAAATGTAATCAGTATGACTGTGCTAAAGTATACCATAGTAACTTGTACAGACAATCAAGACAATGTTTCTCAGGGCAGCAACTTGTTTATCTACTTTTTACAACATATCATAAAATTATACCATCAGCTTAAATATCCAGGACCTCTAGGGAATGATGAGAGGTGAGGAATAGTCTTAACAAATGAGAAAACCATGACTAAACCACTGCTAATTAACCCTTACCCTCATATAGACTCATTTTGACGCCTCAATAGGTATCACATAAAGCCTGATCTGCAGAAAACCACAGTTAAACCTTACCAAATTTAATTACAAAATCCTCATTTCCAGACCACTGAGGAGCAACGAACAGCATAAATCCTGATCAGCCTGCGAGTTACTCGCAGGCTGATCTGGTTTTATGTTGTTCGCATAGGTCTTTTCATGGTTTCCTCTATGAGGGAAAGGGTTAAGTACAGTCCATTTAAATCCGCAATGAAATGGATATTGGCTGTGAACAGGTATTGACTACTTTATTAGATTTTGTTGTGTGAGGTGGGTGATGATTATGTCTTGATGAAGATTTTTGTTGTCCACTACAGGGTGTTGGCCTGTCTGTCCATGGGATGTTTAGGGTCGCTACAGAGAGGACTGTCTTCGCCATGCCAGAAACCGCCATAGGTCAGTCACATGGTTATGCCTATACCTCATTTATATAAACCATCCTAATTTAAATGTGATGCCATCCAGCCCATGTAATGATATATTGACCAGCCCTCCGGGCCAGTAGAATGGTATGCATACTCTGGTTGTATCTCAAACACTATAATACACAGCACATCTGCTTTTTACTGTCATGGTATAAATTTTAAGGCTTTGAATATCATACACATCTAAGTAAATCAAAATTTTACCATTTTCCACTCTATTGCTCATTTTTTGGGCTCCATATCTTTGAACTGGTTGGTAAGATTTTAATGAAACCTCATAATTACTCAGCTACAGAACCTATTCTCAGTTACCGAACCAGTTCCATACACAGAACATCATCTGACTACTCTGAAACAATCTCCTATCTTGGTATTAAATCACTGCAGTCTGTATTCAACATACATAATGTGATAAGTACCGGTAATGAACTTTTCATTATTTTATTTTTTTTACCAAAGAATGTTTTCTCACTTTCATGTCTACTGAATTTTGAAGATATGGGCATTGTTTCATTTAAAGTTAAGATACCAAACTGATTTTTCTAGATAGGTCATAATCTTTAGTATCATTCCAGTGATTTGCTTTATGTGATGGGGGATTTCGATTCAATGAATTTGATTGTTTTTTCCAGGTCTGTTCCCAGATGTAGGTGGAGGCTACTTCCTGCCAAGGCTGGGCGGACGATTGGGCGTGTACCTAGCCTTGACTGGGTTCAGGTTGAAGGGCCGAGATGTACAGAAGGCAGGAGTAGCCACACATTTTGTACAGTCCAGCAAGGTAGGGGCATAGGTAGGGTTAGAACCACTTTTACTTAATATCTTTGTCAGAATAAATTTTTATCTTTTTTTTTTTAAACTTTATTATTAGTCTTTTTTTGTTTGGCACAATAAAATAAAAAAGTGTGACACTTTTCAAATGAAGGACATAAACTATTTACCTTCAACACAAAATGACTTTTATATCTTTTAGTTTTAACTTTGGAAGAAATATTTCTATTGAAAGTTTAGTGAATGGGTCATAGAAAACTTATTCTTCAATCTTCAAATTCTTTATTTTAGACCCATACCCAAAATATCTACCAGATCTTTATAAAAAAGACAATTATTCCCATGTAGATTATATACAGTCTGCACAGTGTCGAAAAATAGATACAGTTAAAAAAAAAATCTTCTTGATTTTTAGAATCATAAAGTGTTATGAAAACAGTTTTAGATTCATGTTTCAAAATTAAAATGGTAAAAGCATAAATGTACCAAAGTATTTGCTTATAACCCCCTCTCTCAGTCTATAGAATTTGTGGGAAGGTGGGGATTTTCTTATCTATGTTTATCTCCCTTTATACTGGTCGTTCGTTTTATCCTCTGGAAAGGTCTTTTGTTTGTAAGCTTACGAAGTGACTTTGTTCATTATAAAAAAGTTCTGACTGTATTCTTCTCAGATGGCAGAGTTAGAGGACACCCTTCTCAAATTAGACAATCCAGATGCACGTGATGTGTCCACTATTCTTGAGAAATTCCAGACCCAGGTAAATCTCTTTTGTCTGCCTTCTTTTTAGTTTGCTCATGCAGTATTGTAGCTTAGATTCCACACAGTCTGCATGGCAAAGAAAACCCCATTGTTTCATATGTCATTTTAATTTTAGTGATTTAATATTCATCAAATTGTACATGAATATTCATGAGGTAAAGTGTAAGCAAAAATTAGCTGTTGAGAACATTGATCCAGTGCTGCCAATAACATCCTTTAATAACAATTCTTGAAACTTTCAGCTGCCTACTGCTTACAATTTGTTTTGTTGTTGATCCATTTGTGTCTAGTGATTTCAAAATTACACAGTTTATGGAAGGGAAATCTCTAGATATAAAAAGAAACAAGAAATAATGAAGATGATTTTATCTGAATATCTTTTCACTCTGATAATTCTAATCCTTTAAATCTATTCAGCTATTCCTAAGGCATGTGAATATTTGGATATTCATTGCCATCTTTGTTTTTAAACAGGTTAACAACAAAAATTCTGGTTATTAGAATGGGGTGCATCATTGGGAGGGCGGGCGTCAAACATTTTGTTTCTTTCGAATATCTCCTGTTAGAATAGAGATAAGTTTTTATACTTAGTTGGTAGATATCTTATGGGAAGAGGAAGATTTTTATTGATTTTCAGCATAATATGTTACTAAAAACAGATTTTTCGTTTCTGTCAAATGACTTCTTTTAGGACTGAAGTGTGATGATTATATTTAGTATAAAGATAACTTATTGGAAGAGGAAGATTGGGATTGATTTTCAGGTCAGTAAGGTCATACTGAAATTAGTTTAGCTTGCCTGGTGCGACACTGAAAACCGGTTTCCCGTCATTTGAAGTATTTCTAGTTTTCAAGTTGTCTTATGGTGGTAAAATATTGGGAAATAAATTGAATATCAATTACAGTTGACATTGTATTAAGAGACCGCTCAAGGGACTGCCAAAAAGTGGTAGCTTAATGAAATGGTCTCTTAATAGATATTTTTGGAATTCCCGGCAAACAAGTCATATATACAAACTGTAAGCTAAATTGTATCATAACGTTATATTACAACATGAATACGTATGTAAACTACACAATGTTTTGTTGTTTTATACCAATAAACATCAACATGTTTATTTTTCGTCATATCTTTCGATTTTTTTAGCTGTTATGTTGAAATAATACCTTGGATCATTGGCTGACGTTTGCATTATGTGTTCGGTGGAAAAACACAACATTTGACATCGAATTCATGGATGGATTCGGACAATTTCAAGAAAAAATATTATTTAACAATGAGCTTTCTTTATGTCTCTGTCTAACTTAAATCCAGAAACCCCCGATAAATTTATTTCAAAATGGCGCCCTGGTCGTATATCATAAGACGCAATGTGCATACTAATAGGTACGAATTATTAATGGTATGCATTGTATCCGGAAGTATTAATTTACCTTATTCCCAAATATTCTTTTACCAAAATCCGAAGCATTCGGCATTTGGGGGGATGGTTTCACCTATGTTATGCTTAGTAAGTGTTGAAATGGGAACCAGCAACTATATTTAGAATTTAGTTGCACATGGTGCAGTCATGCATGGTCAAAACAAATTGGTTTCCGGTGAGCACTTATGATCGGGATAATTGTTTGTTTGTTCGGATGTGTTAAAGATGAATATACACATTCTCCAGCGTAAACAATAATTAGCAACGGAATCAAACACGGTCGCTCAAAAAAGTTGATTTTGTGCATAATCTTACGTGCTGGGACTTGGTTTATATTATGTTGTAGAGTACAGATGTACCTGACAATGACTTTGTACTGCGGGAACACATGGAGCAGATCAATCATCTATTCAGTGGAGACACTGTCGAGGAAATCCTTAAAAACCTGGAATCAGATGGCTCAGAATGGGCCCTGAAACAATTGGCAACCCTAAAGAAAATGGTGAGATTTAGTTTTGCCCTCACTTTGATAAACAGGGTGACATACCACATGGTATATGACATTTACCATGATTTAAAGCTGTCACAAGAAGCATCATTTGCCTCAATTAGGAGGCAAAAACTGCTGTTCTTATTTTATATATTGTGCCCTACACATGTGACACAGTGTCCTAATGACTCTTCATCAGATATATAGTATTTCCTAACATTTGGGAAAACTTTTTAGTGATGCGCTTTTCACAATAACAAAAAAAAAAAATTCATGGACTCTGAAGATTTTCCCAAATAAAAGAAAATACTGTACATCTGAAAAAAAGTTATTAGTGCCTATGTGTACAATTTTCTGCTTCGCATGCACTT
>CM037787.1:5656340-5706340 GCA_021229015.1 Solen grandis
TCTTTCACTGTCTGTTTAAATGAGTAATGGATGTATAAAATAGTTCTAAACTGTTCGGTAATTCAACAAAATTTCTCTTTTCGTTAGAACTGTGTATAAAAGCAGGACCTCTCTATATACATATATTAGTATTAAAATATCCTGATAGAAGTGATGTATAGAAAACACCAATAATAAGTTGTTTTGTTGTTTTTTTGTTTGGTTGTTGTTGTTGTTGTTGTTATTGTTGCTGTTGGTTTTTTTCAAAATTCGCGTCGTTGTCAATCTCATGTCAATATTACCTCGTCCAATCAGATCGCTCGATTCAAAATCGCACCGAAAGAACTGAAAGTTGATGGTGAAGCAGACTTATTAAAATGAACATACAGTTGATTTTGCGCGGCATTACTTCGTTATGATTGCGTTATACTGTACCATGTGTTAATATAATATCCGTCTGATCGAACCGTGCATATAATATAATGGTAGCTGTTACGACCTTTGTAATGAAGTTATGTCAGATTCCGTTCCTTGCTATGTTCAATATTCTATAAAGAGGGATAAAAAATGGAAATCAAGATTCTAATAAATTGACAATTCTGTAGTTTTAGTGCCAGTTAGGAGATCCTAAGATTAGAGTGGGTAATTTATAGAAAAGCAAGAAAAGCAAATGTTAATTCATCTGAACAGTTAAGTTGGTTAGTTGTGAAAGTTTAATGAAAACTTATGTTTAAAATAAATGCACTTGAACATATATTTAATTGAAAAACTTATAAAGTTAAATTTAATCACATTTGAAGGACCTATTTTATTGGGTTCATTTTTCTTACACTTACAATTTCATACTATGTTCTTTGTTGTTTTTTTTTTTTTTTTGTTTTGTTTTTTGTTGCTTTATTTATGATGCACCTTTTCCCAACCTTTTGTTTTATTTGTTAGTTTTTACAATACATAAAATAAAATATCTCTATTTGGTACAATATAGTATTTATGTCAAAAATTAATGATAAAAATAAAAAATGCTGATCATCATAATAAGTGAATGGCTATTGACTTAAGATTATTTGATTTAAGAAAGGGCAATTCGTATGAGACATATAGATTAAGAAAATTAACAGAATCTTTTAATAGCGTTTTATGTTTATTACAATTATAATACAGAATAAACTTATACTAGGCAGCATTAATTAATGTTCTTTTGAAAAAAAACGCACATGGTGTTATGACGAAATATGTCTAAGGGATTTAAAATTCCATTACTGTTAAGCACATGCGCGTCTCGCTAAGCAAGAGAATTGATGAAGAATAATATTGTTAAATATGAATGCTTCATTTTCATCCATGCATCTTTCATTTTGATTTAGTGGCTGGATAATACGTGGGTTTTCTCCGGTCTCTCAGGTTTCTTCCCACAATAATGACCACATCGCCGCCACCAGAGCCATTGAGAGCCATTAATATAAGTTGTGATAAGTTGTTTCGTAATCGATGTAAAATAAAGAAAGTTTAAACTTTTTGTTGGCTGTTTACGATATTTTCCAAATACGATATATATTCATATAGTAGTGTAAGTTTAGCTCCAATAGATGCCTAGTTATACTGCTGGCAAAAAAGTATCACCATGTAGTCTTTTAGCCAGAAACCAGGTCAAACCTTTATTACCCGTTATTTGGTAGTTTGTAAGAAAATTTGAATACATTTGAAATCACGGGAAAGGTATATTACCTTTCATAAACACACACACACACACACACACACACACATATATATATGTGTGTGTGTGTGTGTGTGTGTGTGTGTGTGTGTGTGTGATGCATTATAAGTTTTACTGAGAAATATCAAATAAAATCAGTTCTCTTAAATATTGGTTCACCTATTCCCCAAAACATAAAATACTGCCATTTTTCAAGTCACAAATAACAGATTCGTCACTCTCCCTATGTACAGGTTTTCATAACGTCACACTCAATATTTAATATTGTTCAAACGAGAAATTTTGCTTAATAATAATCAACTCGGAAATAATATAACGAAGTTTACAGTATTTAGGGTTTGCATACTTATAATTCTTTTAATGTTTCATTAATTTGTTTAATTTGTGTCGCTGTATATGCGTATATGCTTTTAATTGTCAAACTTTACGTATTTCCACATTTTTAAATGACATTAATAACATAACATCTATAAATGCGTGTGTGTGTGTGTGTGTGTGTGTGTGTGTGGAAGCAACTTAGTTGTATTCTTACTTTCAAGCCATACCGGAAGAAATATAAGAACAGTGTTTGCTGCAAGTTATATTTTATTCATCAAAACAAATAGTGTACATAATTGAATAAGTACAGTATCAGTTTTCATGCAATTGTTCGTTACCATGATAAAGTAACATGTCGGTAAACGTTTTCAAGATCCAACGTTACCACCATAGCTTGGTTCCATATCTCTCAATGTCAATTGTACAATTAAGATATAAATTTTACAGTAAACCATCTCCATATTTTAACGGATCCTGCCTACTTTTTCACCCTATCGTTTAAAACCATAGCTTTATCATAATGATAATCTTATTTATATTTTACTGTAATGTAAAAGGACATCTTAGCCTTTTTTACATATCAGTTTCCTCAGTTTCTCCATCACGAATGTCGGTACCCCATCGATGTTCAGACCGTACGCATCAACGACTTGGATGTCGCCGTTCAAAACCTTATTGTTTGGGACAGAAAGTTGAATCTTTTCTAAGTAAGAGAAGCCTCTCCCAATGCCAACAATAACAATATTTGCATAACTCCTGAGTGCTTTCAGTTTTTCCTTTATCATGTCATCTTTGAGATAAGAGGCATCTGTGTTTAGAAACAGAACTGCAATATTGTTTAACGACCTGGTCTGGAAGGTAGTGCGTACATTAACGAAGGTGCTTTCCAATGTCACCCAGACGCTTTCGTTGACGATGGAGATAACGGCGTCCACATCAGTTGTTAGAGGACTGTTGGCATTTTTGCATTCTTCACTAATTCCAATCTGGACATTTCCTTTGCTAAGGTCAATGGTGTTCGTGATGTGGACGATCATTTCTTTGACCAACATTTTCAACGACTGGTCGATACCAAATAAACCGAAGACAATCTCAGAATCTTGTACCACACCTTTAAAAAGAAACAGAAATCACAAAATAAACTTTAACTTTCTTTTTTAGAAATCTAGCTGGATTTATTTTATTTTTTCTTTACTACACAAGTTCACAAAAATTTACACACGAAATTCAGATCTGAGTAATAATTTATTCAGTGACGATACTATAATTTGTTTATAATCCCAAGATTTAGTACAAATTGAAAAATAAAAGTTTGATTTCTTATATGATAGTCAATCGTACAATTGTTAAAATTGTGCACATTTCTTTAGTGGCTTTGAATGAACCTTTATATTGTTTTTTTTATACAAACATTAATCCAGATGTTAAAAAATACAATTTTTTTTTTATTCTATGAAACGTATTATCGACAAAATTAAAGTTACTTGTACATTTACCCTTTTACTTATTTTTTTTTAACATGGGTTAGTTTTCCATCTTCAAAATTTTATTCCCAACATACCCGTATCATTGGGCCGTATACTTTCCGAATAGTTTAATTAGGTTATAAATGTTAGTGATGATTTATACAGTTTTTAAAGAAAAATTAAAAAGGAAAATAAAACAAGTGCTTACATCTGTTACCTTTACAACCTGAAAAGAAATCAAAATCGCATATTAAATATAAGCATTTTCTAATCACAATTCCTTTCTATATACTGTTTATCTTTCAATTTCCTTGATATATATAATTTCGTTTATTCTTTAGTAATTTTGTAGCACAAATAGTTTCGAAAAAACCAATTCAATTTTAGAGAAGACGAGATTTACTATATGAAATGTTTCAACGTTAAAAAGAAAAAAAAATAACAACAGAAGAAGATTAAAAAAATATAAATATATTACCGGTAATTTTTTTGTGTTTCAAGATGTCTGATGTTAAAAAAATATCTCATATGCTTCCATTAATATCTTTTTCACATATATATGTATATATATGTATATACATATATATATATACATAACATAGCGGAGCTCCAACTGATCAAATTAAGTGAAATTGCTAAGACGTTCAATGCTGTCGTTTCTAGGAATAAAATGCACACTATTGGATAATGCAAATAACTAAAAATATAGAAGGCTTGTGGCGGGCGTTATTCCCCGATATACTCACAGTTAAAAAATAACGCATAATTTATAAAGTAATAATTTTAAAATCTAACGTAAAGCGAAATAGAAAAAAGAAAAAAAACGACACATTTTTATCACTTTTAAAATTTTTGAGTCCGGTAAACGTGGTTTAAATGGAAACTTTTAACGTGAGTTTCGTTTTGCGTGCTATATCGCAGATACAATGCGTTAAGATGCTTTCTGATTAATGAAAACATCCTTCGTGATTAGATTACTGCGCATCTGAACTTAACACTAAGCATTATTCTGCGATTTAGCACGAAAAGAAATATATTTCCTTATGATATCAATCATAACAAGATATATATATATATTATTATTATTATTATTATTAAGAACATTGTATTTCAATCACTTACCTTGTTTATCATTTTGCCAACCTGGGTAAGAAAGATAGGGGAAAAAAACATGGATTATTTATTTCACTTATAGGGGTCATTGTTACAGGGGACTTCCAGTTATAGAGAATAAATGTAATATAACACCCAAAAATAAAATGCATGGGCTTATTTATTCAATAATTAAAGAGTTAACATTAATTGCGATGAAATATACAAACTATAACATTATTTTCTTGAATGAAAATGTATTCAATTAGTAGCGGACATAGCTGACGAACCAAGTGTTGTGGTTTCGAACCTCGTTAAGGACAACTATATTTCAAGAACTTTCTAGCTCAAACTCCTTTGTCAACCCCGGGATCATCCTCGAGAACTGAGGTGTATAAACGATTTTTATTGTCGTACATTGATCCGAACAGTGGTATCAGCATGAGTGATACACAGATTTGTGAAAATATCAAGAGAGCTTTGGCTTGAGTGATTACGTAAATCTATGTATCACAAATGCTGATAACACTGTTCGGATCAATCTACGAAAGTTATGATCCTTTTATTATATACATGTGTACTTACTTTTCTCTTAAATGATATAAAAGTAAAAGGACCGAACTTTGCATTTATTTTGAAACAAATCTTCAATTTTTTTTCACCATTAAACAATAAAGAAAAATGGAACTATTTTATCAAGGTTACAGTGCAATAAAGTAATCCGGTTGTGTTCTACACAGCGCGTAATAATATGCAGTAAGTAAACGGCTTTCGTTTTCAAGTCAGGATCATCCACACTGTGCAGTGACGTCATATAAATGAAGTTCCATTCTATGCACACAGAAGTATGTTAACATAAGGTAGAGACGTGATACAGTTTTGAGAAATGTTGGGACCTTGATACAAGTTTCTGTATTTTTGCTGAAGGAATGCGTAGTATCATACATGGGTATATAATATATGCCGTTAACACTACCGTATTTACGCTTAGACGAGGAGCGTGAAGTAATATATTATAGTAGAATGAAGCTGACTTTCATTGGTCAAATGATCTTTATTTGTCGACGTGCTGTCTCCGCCAAGGATCCAATGGACCTAATCAATAATTCATGAATCAGAAGTTTTGTAAATTAGATCACCCATGGTTAACTAAGAAGCAAAGAGTTTAAAGCAAACGTGGATTTCGAGTATGCCCATGGTTCGTGGAAGGGATTAATATAGACTTTTATTTCCTAATCGACGTGAAAAGAATTTTGGAACAAATCGAGTACACACTAAGTATAAATAATTCAAAAGATAATTACCACTGGGGGTAGTCGCTTGTATTGGTGCAGAACTTGTAGTTAAAGGTGTCGTCACTATTGAAAAAAGAAAACTATGATCAGAAACATGATTTTGCTGAATTAATTATGAACATACATTAAGATCGAAACGTTAATTCCCGTTCTGTGTTCTAGTATCGGTCTAACCAGTCGGGTATATCACACAAAGAAACCGACCAGTTAACAGCGTTAGGTTTGTGGCTCAACTTGTGTGTTCATTGTGCTGTCGGGGTCTTCTACCATTTGTAATTATCTAGACGACATTGCATGTCTGATATGCAGACGACATTGCATAACTGATATACAGACGAAATTGCCTAACTGATATACATGTACAGATGACATTACACGACTGATATAGAGACAACATTACATAACTGATATACAGACGACATTGCATGACTGATATACAGACGACATTGCATGACATGTACAGACGACATTGCATACTAATATACAGACGAAATTACATAACTGATATACAGACGATATAACAAGACTGATATATAGACGACATTAAATAACTGATATACAGACGATATTACATGACTGATATACAGACTACATTACATGAATGATATGCAGACGACATTGCATGACTGATATACAGACGATATTACATGACTGATATACAGACGACATTACATGACTGTTTAATAGACGACATACAAAACTGATATACAGACGACATTACATGACTGATATACAGACGACATTACATAACTGATATACAGACGAATTAAATGAATGATATACAGACGACATTACATGACTGATATACAGACTACATTACATGAATGATATGCAGACGACATTGCATGACTGATATACAGATGATATTACATGACTGATATACAGACGATATTACGTGACTGATATACAGACGATATTACATGACTGATATACAGAATACATTTTATGAATGATATACAGACAACATTACATGACTGATATACAGACGACATTACATGACTGATATACAGACGACATTACATGACTGATATACAGACGACATTACATGACTGATATACAGACGACATTACATGACTGATATACAGACGACATTACATGACTGATACAGACGAACATTGTATAACTGATATACAGACGACATTACATGACTGATATACAGACGACATTACATGACTGATATACAGACGACATTACATGACTGATATACAGACGACATTACATGACTGATATACAGACGACATTACATGACTGATATACAGACGACATTACATGACTGATATACAGACGACATTACATGACTGATATACAGACGACATTGCATTACCGATTTACAGACGGCATTGTATTACTGATATACAATCTTAAATTAAAATAAAACATCTCATTTGTTACAAATGTTTATAAAAGCAGTTTCCTTGTCAATGTGCAAGAACGAGGGGAAAGCCATGACGAAAGGAAATCTGTATAAGTCAAACATTCAATAAAAACGGTATATAGTAAATTGAAAACCAGCAAGATAGAATTAAAAATCATAATAAAAAGGGGGAATAGACGGGAATAATGACAGTATATTTACCTTTACATGTCGCCCCGACAACAGACTTTATTATACTTTCTAATTCGACGAAGCCCGGGGAAAAAAAGTAGTTTTCTGGGGATGTGGCAAGTGGCCGTAGCATAGATTCGGTTACCTGTTAAAAATATACCTTGACTATATTAAACAAACTTTGATTTAGGTTACCCACTTCCTGACCGACTAATAGCCGTTATGTCGCTGCAAGATATGCGTTCGCTTTTACTGAAATTTTAGCTTCGATTCCCATTAAGCAAAGCACATTGCTCTAATTTGAAACGTCGTTTGTGGACATTCTTCTAGAAAATGACAAACCCAGACCCAGAATGACAACTTTAAAAATATCCAGTCGTTGTTTTCATTTACTGCGGATCATAAGGTTGCGCGTTACATATCGAACGTTTTCTTAGACCTCGAAAAGCGCAAAGTCTTTGTACATACCAGAGGCCCTGAGAGAAATTAGTGAAAGTAGTAAAAATCTTACTATTTTAACGAAATTATTTATTTAAGTTTCAATTATTTTTATTTTATTTTATTGGAAAACAATTTCTTATTCAAATCCTTTTCGAGGGTTCCTGGCTTGGACCAATACTTTGCGCCTGGGAAGGTAAAAATGTTATTTGCTCCTCAACGGGGTTTGAACCTACAACCTTCGAATCCGCAGTCGGGAACGTTTCTACTGGACCACGTTACCATTCTCTGGAGACGTTTTATGCAACAACCCTGCGTAGACACTTAGATGAACCCCGGCTTCCACCCCCCTTAAAAAAAATAGATCATACTGAAATAAGAGTAAAATGAATACCTTGCTTCCAATTCCGATAGCTATGATCTTGACTCCCTCATCTTTTAACATTTCGGCTTCCTTGACCGTTTTATTCTTATTAAGTTTATCGTAGTTCCCGTCCGTCAGCAGAATTAAAACATTGGGATACTCAGGCCGCTCGCCTTTGCCGGCTTTGAAAACATTTTTTCGTACCTCAGTAAGTCCTAAATGGGTGTACGTATTTCCTCCTATGCGTTCGATGTTTGACACCTTTAAAAAAATGCACGTGTTTTATACTTTAAAGCAATCTCATTAAAATCATATCCTAATTTGCACTCCTCTACTATCCACGATTAGGATCTGACAACATCGCATTAGGAGTCACGTCAGAAGGACCTTTTAAGAAATTTATATGCATAAACAAGTGCTCGACTTTAAACCCATTAAATAGCGCGTTTCTAAGTGACTTCGGTAAAACATTTGTCACAAGATGAGAAAAATGTGCAGCTTGACCGGGACTCGAACCTTTTGTTTATATGGCGAATGCTCTACCGAATAAGCTAGCCGGCCGCTTAAACATCTTTCTACTCAATTGTGGGATCCCTCTGATATACCGAATGATTCTGTAGCCGCCGATTTGATTGGCTTATACAAAGGTCAATCTGAAACGACTCTCTATACGATGTGGTCAGATCAAGTTAGCATACTGAATCTGATTTTAATGAGATTGACTTTAAAGCAGCTTGTTCAAGGATGGTCATTAACAAAAAAAACAACATTACTTTGTAATAGTGTTTATAAGCAGTTGGTCCTAGTCATTCAATGGAAATTGTCATTTAAAATAGGAGAATTGCCGGGCTTTTATGTTAACAACAAATAAAATAGGGGGATTCATGTATAACATTCAAACATACATATTAAGGTTTAAGAACACTGTAAACATCATTTAAAAGGGGAAAGAACAAGAAGGAGAAGAGAGAGAGAAAAAAGCGGGGAGAGGGTCACAGGATAAATACTAGTATATTAACCTTTTGGGTTGCTTTATACTCATCTTCAGATATTTTATTGCTGAAATTAAACACGACGTGTGCTTTAGATGAAAATGTTACAACTGCTACCTGTAAGATAAAAAGTTAAAATATTTAATTTACATTCATTTTTCTACTTATCAGCATTACCATTTTTTATAATAAATCAATTGAGCTATATGTATTTATTGATACTGTAAACAAATAATTCGCATCAATTATCATCTTGCTGAATCTTTCTATGTATTTAAAAAGTCGTAGCTTCCTTTAGGTACATTAGGCACGTGCCTAAGAATTGTAACGCGGATTTCTAATAATTTAACATTTAACAAAATTGTGTTGAATAATGCATGTACCGAAAGCATATCATAGGAAGATAATCCGGTGATAGTTTGTTATATAATTTAAAAATTAAGACAAGTGCTGGATATCAATTGCTTATATTTCTGGGCGTTTGAATTTAAAAATGTTAAACAAACAACATGGCCGCTGATCAAAACTCTCTGCATATCATGGAGAGGAAACAAACATACGTCGGCGACTGAACGAGAGATTTGATTCGATTTTGTCGTTTTCATAATCGGCATCCCAGCAGATTAACAATATTTTCTTATAAAATTACATCGGGGAATACTAATCGTTCTTCAAACATCGTATATAAGCTTTAACAAGCTATATTCATGTTTGGTAATATGCTATGTAAATTTTTTTTTATTTATTTTTTTATTTATTTTTTTTTGCCAAGTGGTTAAGTTATTAGATATATTTATTAAATTTCAAAGCAGGTTTTATAGTAGATATTTGCTAATTAAAGCGAAGCGAAATAGTGATAGAACTGTGTGGTTGTATCAAACAAACAAGCGTATTCGTGTATTCGAGTAACACATAACACATATGTTTAGCTGGATAAGAAATCCAATTTTATTGGAAACACTGAAACTGATAGGTCCTCCAGTTCAATGAACTGGCAAAACCACAATCTATAAGGCCACAAATCAGTAAATATATTTTGCAGAAGTAATGCACACAAATACAAAATTCATACATGCGTTAAATTACTACCAATATATAAAATTTATTACTTTTAAGTGGTTTAATGGTAACGCAATGACTTAGAGATCCGATGATTGTTGTTCAATTTAGAGAGAAACTTAGTTTAAACATATTTTATGCATAAGTTTTCACAGATATATGTCATAAAAAGAGAGAATTTACAATTTTTAGTGTAATAATCGTTTAATTTGCTTAGGCATTTTGATTTTAAACAGTGGGAAAAATAGTTGCTTTTCTCTTGTGAGTGCGAGGGTGGTTAGTGGCAATTATTAGGTTTTCGTGGACTGCAACGCAGCCGCGAAAACCTACTGTTCTTCTTGTGTTTCTTTTTCCCTTTTTTTTTTTTCCATTATTATTATTCTTTGCACTGTTTTTGTGGCCGCTGTTGCGGCGTGATTAGAAGTGCTACAAATATGAAAATTTCGCTGCATACTCACATGTATCTGAAGTTGTGCACCATTAAGTTTGTTTTTTATTTTAGTACTATTTTTTCATTTTCATTACCCTTTAATTGTGAGTGGCAATATCCATATCTTTGAAACTTTTGAGCTAGAAGAGGTTGAATGTTTGAATCTTTGAAAAAATCTGGCAAATTAGGGTGTGTCCACGAAAAACATGCCCATTTTTGTTAGAGATTAGATATCCTCATTCTGTTTTTTGAAATTGATTCTGAAGATCTTTGCGCACAAAATATATGGGGTGGCGATTTCAGAAAATGCATAAAATGGCTTTCAATAAGCGGTCAAAGTGTACTAAAATTTAGAGGATTTTTTTTTTCGAGAATAGGCATTTTTTTAGTTTTTTGATGATTCTGCCATTATTTTTTAATCAATCTTTATGCAATTTTCACAGATTGTATTGTTTGTTGTTTCAAGGGACTTAACAGTTTCAAAATTTCAAAAAATGCAAAGGTCAAGGTCATATTGCGATTATTGGTTTTTTCTTTGACCTTAAATATCTCAAAATCTAAAAATATTTTATCGAAAGAATATGGGTAAAATCAAAAGCCTCTAAAGAGTACTTTTTGAAGAAATTTAGTTTTTTCAGATCGGGGTTGATTTGGTTGTTTGGTGGCAGTTTGAAGTTTGGTCATACTTTGAACTGATTTCAAAGCCTTTAAAGTTTAAATGTGTGATATATTTTGTCATCATTGGAAAAAAGAATGTCTTACCTCGTCAACAATAAAAGAATTTCGCAAATCTGTCGAGAATTGATGAATTTATAGAGAATTTAAATACATGACCCAGAATAAAAACTGAGAAAATTTGACAGAACACTGGATACCTATGTTCTATAATTAGAACTCTGCTCTGCTAGCTTTGCTCTTTAGGTTGGGATGTAACAGGTCATGAATGTATGTGTAAAACTAGCCTACTATCTCACTTCCATTGTAGCAGGTAATTTTGTTATGCATCAACCCATCAGAGGTTTTACACACAAAGCTACTGTAATGGCTAAAGACTCCCTGCAGTGATGACCAGATATTAACAGGACTGATCACAGCAGTTGGGGGCCTGGCTCAGTGGGACATCACATTCCTTTCGAGATGCCTTTAATTTAAGTTTTGGTCACAGCGAATTCACCAATGAAGAAAAACACTAAGATATATAAAGCATTTTGCATTTTGTTGTTTTTCTGGTATTTTAACTTGGCTGATCAGGTTTGAAACTGTTTCTCATCACGAAAACCGGTGCATTTGCAGTATGCAAATCTAGTTATATATATTATGTCAGTCCAGCATATATTCAAACACACATGAAAAGATAACACACATGTCTGTCGAAACCATGACCTTAATTGCTTAGATACGATACCGACTTTGATGTAGGTTCGTTCTAAGAACGTAATGAGTGAGAGTTGTGAATATTAAAGTGTAAACAGCAAGTTCGGTCAGTGATAAACTAATTCAAATATTTTCTTTGAAAATCTGGTTATTATCCGATCGAAAAGGAAGCCTCAAAAACGACCAACCAAATACAAAATTTCACACACAGGCCCCACACCGAAGGAAATCGTGCCTACACATCAAGTTAAGTCACGCTACGACCTTAACAGACTTATTTGAATTGGACCAGGAGGTCTGAGGTTCGATCACAAACCTTATTTTTGGTTGGGCTGATGTCGAGGCTCCGTATTATTTCATTCACGAATTCTTTTTCTTCTGTGAAATTTTTATTTTTTATACTTGATGAATCGTCGATGAGAAAAGCTACGTCCAACGGTCTGGTACATGATACTGTCTCTGTCCACACTGAAACAATAGGGAGTGCACCATTAGATACCAATGGGCCATTTTGTGTAATATGTATCTCCGTTGATAATTTGATTATATCTTGATTCTTAATAATGTCTTTGAAAACCTTGTCATTTTTTTAAATTAATTTTGACTCTTTGTTATATTACCATTAACTTTCTGAGATGTTTAATACTGATATGTATATGTTGCATCTACAAATGTATGTCTATATCAACTGTAGTTTTTGCTTCAGGGGCGGACAAATGTATACCTACATAAACTGTAATATTTGCTCCAGTTTATGTAAATCTCAAACTTACAAATGTATGAACTTTAGAAATTCTTCTATTAATGTATATACGAACGCACGAATGTATACTTATATTAACAGTTTAAAGTTAAAAAAAATAAGAGACAAACTTACCAGACCCGAGTTCCGTCTGAAAAGAAAAAACAACATTTATTTGTCATATACCATTTGAAAGATATATATATATATATATATATATATATATATATATATATATATATATTATTGATAAACACTGACAATTGTTCTAATAACATATTAATCTGTACATCAGATTTTCTCTTCAGTTTGTAATGTAATTTTATTAAACAGTATTTATGTACATCAAACGCATATTCATTATCTTTTTAAGAACTTTTTTTTCATATTTACAGAGTTTTCATTTCATTCCATGCATTTGATATTTTACTCTTAATACTGGTTTCTTTATTCATGAGCAGTTTCTACCGGATGTGGCATCCAAGGGTCAACAACTTGTACCAAAGCTGAGACAAGCAAAACAGGAGGGGATTGCGTTTGACACCCTTTATTTAGAAAGGAAAACAGAGAGAACGGACAAGGAATTACGAGTAGAATGAGTTTGATTCGTATATTACCAGACTTAAATAAGGTCATAAATAATGAGAACGACTATGACATTAATTCATTAGATAATCTGATAAGTAATTTTCTAACGCCTTTTGTGAAGCTTCTGAGCCATTATGCAAGCATAACTTAAAAAAGCGATTCATGTAAAACATCAGTTTTAACAAATAGTGGTTTGATCGAGAGTGTATAAAAGCTAAATCCCATTATAAAGAGGCTTTATTAAAATATAACAATACAAAGCCGTGCGAATCAAGAATGGTATTGTGTGAAAGATAAAGGTTTACAAGAAAGACAATGGCTTTTATTCTTAAACAGTCTTAAGAGTTAGAAAATGTGAAATCAAGGCGACCCAAATATTTCGAGACCCTTTTTTTAAGAAAAAAAAAATTCATGAAATAATATATCAAATGATGGATTTAAGGAATATTTTTCATCTCTGTTTAATGATATCTATGCAACACTTTTAGGCGATGTGGAAACATTTAATATTCAACGTGATTTAAATGTCGATAACCCAAGTTTTCGGGAACTTAATGTACCATTACCCTTAAGTAAGTATACGATGCAGTCAAACGCTAAAAAAGAAATAAAACATGTCGCCCCTGCGATAATATCTTAAATGAATAGTTCATACATGGGGTACACATGAAGCGAACGATATTGAGAAATCCATACTAATTTTCTGAGAAGAATACTAGGAGTAAGAGTTAATACAAATATTCGATATTCTACGGGGAGTTAGGGCGCTTTCCACTCCAAGTTATACGAAAAGTAAACATGATCAAATATTGGAATAAACTCGTATAACAAAAAGACTAGTCAGTTGTAAAGTAAATTTATAATTTTTTTAAAAATGATTGCGATAGTGATATTACATATAATGGAAAAAAACTTGGCATTTTTTATAAAATATATATTTTAATAAGTCATGGTTTTATTGATGTGTGGACGAATTCAGATTCCTTTTGCAGAAATAAACAAAGAATTAAAGATACTTATTTTACAAAAGTGGTATTCTGAGATTAATAATTCTATTCGTTTACAGTCTTACTGTATTTTCTAACATAATTTTAAATCAGAGAATTATCTTGATATTATTACAGATAATAAATATAGAATTGCATCATCAAGATTTAGAACATCTTCATATAATCTTAATATAGATTTGAAAATAATATATCTCGAGAGCAAAGATTATGTAAGTCTTATCGAGGTTTTCGTAAAAAGTTTTTTAACCTTATTACTGCCACTGGCCAACAACCTTAAAATATGAAAGATTGATGTCTGCTACATCTAAAAATATATGATTTATGCTCTCTCTATGTGTGTGTGTGTGTGTGTGTGTGTGTGTGTGTTGCAAAGACGCATTGATTAAATTATATCAGTATTTAACACTTTTTTCCAACAGTATGTTAGATTTTGAATTAATTCACTGTAACCAGCTGCTATCTTTTCAATCTATTTTGATTAGGTTAATAAATAGAAAAGTTATGGCTTTATATAACCATATAAATAACAATTTTTATGTGTACAAAAATGCAATAGGACTATTTTTATAATGTTGTGGACACTATCATTGAGATCAAAAAGATTTTCATATTACATGTACCTCTTCTTGAAAAAAAATATGTTAAACTTCATATTACTACTGATACATGCTATAAACATGGTATATGCTTTATGCATAATAAACTTTTGTATTGTATAATTCCTATACAAGATAGGAGATAAAAAAAGAATATAGGGAAATTACATTATTGTTTCGGTGAATTATTAATTAGATAGATCCTGAGAGTGTACATGTACCTAACTTTAAAAAGACATATTTAAACAACGTGTATTGACGTTTTTCAACAACAGTTTTTTTTTCTGATATTAATAGCAATACGATACTTTGTTATTTTTATAGTCATTTTAAGTGTACATTTAATTCTGGGGAATACTTGCCAGTCATTGTATTTAAGTTTTTAAGAACTACATAACTTAATTTCGCATTTCTTCGCATTTGTTAAGAATTAATTCCGCAAGATTCAGAAAAAGAATACCGAGAGATCAAAGATATTGCCAGTAGTGTTTGCAGGGAACTCACATTGACACAGAAAATAAATTCCACTTTGTAATTAAGTGCAACTGTTTTTTTAGACTTACAAAAGAAGTTTATAAATAAATATTATTACAATAATCAAAACATTTTTTTTTTCAACTTTTAAATACAAATAACAAAGTCACCCTGTTAAATCTATGTAAATATCTCAAACTAGCTCACGAAAGAAGAGATAATATTCAAAGAAATATTGAAATGCTTGTTTCCCAGAATGATTAAGTTTTTATATATCAGTTCCACACTTTCTTTACGTGAAATCGTGTAGCATTTTCGTCTTTATTTACTTTGCTGGTATTAGTATACTATCCATTCTCTGCGATATTCGTCTGATACGTATCACTAAAAGCTAACATACATAAGATGACACGTATTTTGTATTTTTGTCAATATAATGTATAGAGTTATTTCTATTTCCAGCCATATTTATTTACATTCATTTTATTTTCAGATAATCGTGACATTATCATCCATTTGTTCGATAATATGTACATGATTACGTACTCTATTGTACAAATCTAAATAAAAGTCTGTCTGTCTTAATGATGTTCGTCAATAAGTATGAAACACGTTTTAAGTTATAAATCGGCCATTGAAAGCCAGAAGGACTCATCAGCAATTCAAAAATGAGGCTGACGAGCCCTCCGGCTTTCAATGTAAGATTATGCGTATTTAGAGAAATTATGTGGCTTCGTAAAATCTTCTGAACTGTGCATACATTCAGCAAGTATCATTAAAAATACTGAACTAATGAATTAAGTAATATCATCAAATCATAACATACCGTAATAGCCAGCAAGACAGCAATCTTCAGTGAAATAAACATCTTGACGTTTGAGAGTCCTGTAACGATCACAAGATGCGTATGTTGCCATGGCGGGATTCCAAACTTATATAGCTAGAGAATAACCTTTCCGTGGGCATTTATCACATTTTTGCATGGAATTAAAAAACAAATCTGCGAACACACCGTTTATCCCATGATTCTGCGCAATGTCACCTAAATGGTGTATTATAGTCAATTAATAGTGGTATTTGAAATTAGAATGAGAGTGCTCGTATATACTGTGTAAATCATTGGTTAAAGCTTCGATTGTTTTTATTATTTTACCTTTTTAAAGGTATGATGTCGAAGCTACGGATAGATGTGGTAATCTACAATAGGTTGGGTTGATTTTAGGAATCTGCAAGTTATTTGTTGTGAGTTGGGGAGTGCACGGGAAAGCCCCGCCTGAATGTAGGTTATTCTGCCATTTATAGTCCTGGGGTAGGGCCGGACGGTTTATTCTGAAGCTAGCTTTACAGGGTAGTTACTGTACCTGAATCATATTAAGCGATCGGACTCCGACGACCGGGAATAACCGTGATTTTTAAGGCAGAGGAACCCTAATGGCATCGGAAAATTACGGCCAATGTCGGTAAAGATTGCCGAACTTTCGATATTCCTTCGTCATAACACGCCATGATTCGGAATCATCCGAATGTGAATTATTTTCAATTAGAAGTTTCATTCGTCGTTTCTTATATCATTTTTAATTAAATGCAACAATTTTAATTGGTAGTCATCTATTTACATGCATACATTCCTCGTTTTTTGAAAGGAATAAGCACACCATCTCGAATAACCCTAGATTTGTAAAAATGCATAACTGTGATGGTTGAAAAATTTCGAAATGTTCTCCATAAAAAAGGCAAATCTTAATAAGCAAAGGGTAACTTAATCAACCATAACTACAGTACTATAGCACAAGTTCGTGTATTGGAAAGTCATGTAAAGCGGATAATTGCAATGATGATTCTTTCGTACGAAGAGTGTACGTACTTGATCAATAGTATATGTTTACTTGTAAAACTCTTTAAATCTGCAGTTATACATTTGTTGTGTACAATACCAAATCGTGAATTTTGTCTCCGGGGAAATTTCATATAAAATTGTGGGATTTCTTCGAAAAATGTCATCATCTGCTCAATATTTCATTTAACAATGATTTTACACTAATGACGTAATGGAAAACACTTAATAGGATATCAAGATTGTGGTCACATTGTACTTTAAAAGGATTTAGAAAGCAGCCAATACCTAATATTCGGTGTTTTAACTACGCTTAGAATATAGGGGGTCAAGTAATACATACTGTTATTTCTTGGTTATTTTATTGTTACCTTTAAAATGTGCATTTTATGTTAATATTTCAGTATATGAATATTTTTTTCATAGCTTGTTCTGTGATTTTGTAAAAAGAAAATATGTACTATATATGAATTGTAGTGTTGCTATTTTATACAAAAAAAACTGTAATATGACTGATATATGCCTTAGGTATATGATAATTCATTCATGAAGAAAAAATGTGACGTTTGATGATTTTATAGCGGTTTTAATATGTATAACCCACACGATTTGCGTAAGCATTTCAATACAGGGTTAGATAGACTGAAAATCATTATTTTTTTTATTATCTGTGGTTAGAAATTTCTTATATCGCACAAACTGCTTTCTTAAAATGTATAGAATAAAAAAGAAACCCAAAATTTCAAAATTCATGCATCAGGGTTCCACTACCTTAAAGTGAGTTTGAATAGTTTAGTGAGTCTTTAAGGCACCAGTATACACATTGTACCGTCATTGAATGTAAGATACATAATCTTGCCAAAGTATTCGTGTATGTAGAGGTTCATTTACAGTTAGATATAAACACAAGCTTTAATTCAATTACGCTTCTGTGAAGAAGAGAGTGTTGTCTTTGCGTCTTATGAATAGATAGACAAGATATACATTTAAAAGTAATCGGACTTTCTCTTTATTTTATTCCACTTGTTATACGTAAATCATGCTACTCCTCGTAAAGTAGAAGTTTCCGTTTGGCTTCTTAATTTAAGCTTTAATACACTGAACCACCTGGATCATAGGAGGCCAATGACATTACAAACTTTTATTTTTTCAGGAAAACATTTTCTTCAAAAGATCATAAAAAGATAATTGCACTAATCAACTAATTTTGTTCAATTACCGAGATATGAAAGTATTCGGAATGCCAATTAGTCTAAAACCTGATACAATCTCGCAATCAAAATGTCGTTTTCCGAACAGTATTTGCTTGCCTTCTATATTAACATACATTTATTAAGCATGCACTGTTCATAACATTTACAATGAATAATTTTCATTTCAATTGAATTCAATGCTATCATAACAAAAACAAAAATACAATTGACTGTTTATCATAAGGGCAAATATTTAAAGTATTCATACATATAAATATTGAAAAATATGTCTTACAAATATGGTAATTAATTATTGATTGTGACTTAAATTGAGTATTTGAGTTAACCGTCGCTTCGAAAGTATTTCAGTCATATAGCGACGTCCAGCTAGTTACAGGTGGAGGAAGACCCCAAATGCACGAAGGCATCCGGGTAGAACCACCGACCTATCGCTAGCCAGCTGAAAGGCTTCCTCACATGAAAACCCGAATGACCCTGCCGGGATTCGAACCCACGCGGTGAGGGGCTGAGTGAGTGTTAAAGTCAGCAACTGTACCCTCTCGGCCACGGAAGCCCCATTATTAATTGTAGTATTGTCTTTAACCTCAATACCCAATAGAAGAAACATAAAATACTTCATAACATGAGCATAGCACTGTGTAGTAATATAATTCATAAGGCAACAGAGCAGTCTATATCTTAAATATTTCTATCCGAAATGTTAACAGAAAAAAATCAAACAACATTTTTGGCTCAGCTATAAAAAGAAACGTATTATTAAACATATGATTAAAACATGATTTTTGAAATTTTCTATGTAGAGTATATCAGGAAGCTCAAGGAATCAACCTCTTTTTAGCTATTATGTTAGAGCAATATTAGGTGACCATTTGTGTTAAATGAAATTAAATTCTGACTATTGGTTTTGTTTCAGAGAAGATGTTTTTTAAATATTCTATAGAGTATATAAGGAAACTGGCCAACCTTGTGGGGTCTTCATTTTTCAAGGGATCAACTTCTTTTTTAAAAAGTATGGTAGATGACTATGAAGTGACCATTTTTGCCAAAAGAAATTCAATACTGACCACTGGTTTCAAAGGAGGTGATTTTTTTTTTTTTTAATGAAATGGTGTTGGTTGCCATAGCAATCAGAATTCTGCATAGATCAATTTTATTTCAGTAAATTTTGTGAAAGGCCACCCTAATATAATTAATGCTGAGTTTCAATTTTTGCCAATATGTTTCAAAGGTGCCTTAATAAGGCTTATTGTTGACGACGGGCGACAATACGGAGCGTGGTCTCAGTAGCTCACCTTCTCGCGCGGAAAGGTCGACACTCGACAATTGTAAATGACACACGACAATATGAAACGACACACAACAACGCGATACGACGCACGACATTATAGCGCGCAAATTTCGCGGAATGTCGTGTTACAGTTAAATCACGACGCACGACATTATAAAACGACGCACGACAATGCGACACGATACACAACAATGCGACACGGCACTCGACAATACAGCGCACAAATATCGTGTGTCAACCGGTTCGCTAGTCATTAGCCTGTGTAATAGTAGATTTTTTCAATAATGTCACCGTTTTTAACGGTGCGATTATAAGACATAACTCTATCACCGTATAGACACCAGCAGACACTTGACAATTGCGCGCTATAATGTCGAGTGTCGCTTCACATTGTCGTGCGTCGTTTCATAATGTCGTGTGTCGTGATTAATCTGTAACACGACACACGACATTTCCACGGTGTTGCGTTGTAATGTGCCGTATCAAATTGTCGGGTGTCGTTTACAATGGTCGTGCGTCGACCTTTCCACGCGACACACGATATTAGTACAACATTATGAAACGACACAAGACAATGCAAGGCGACGCACGATATTTTGAAACGACTCTCGATATTTATTGCAATATTTCGTGCAAAACAATATGGTAAGTCAACGCGATATTTGCGCGCTATAATATCGGGTGTCGTGTCGCATTGTCGTTTCATAATATCGTGTGTCGTTTACAAGTGTCGTGCGTCGTTTTTAATTGTCGTGCGTCGATTTCATACAGCGACACACGATATTCAAAGTGACACTTACTGGATTCCGTAGTATATTATGTTGTGAAGAATTTGGTTGCACAATTGTGAATGAATTAATGATGATACAGTAACAAAAACATTTAAATGTCAAACCTTTAAGACAAACAATGTTAATTTCAGCAATTATATAAAAGAAATGGAAAATTGATAGAATAACTTGAAATTCCGCAGCGGTCAATTTGGCAGCACACGAAACAAAAACTAGCCAGAACATCATTATACCATAATTTTGATTTTTATCACATTCCCATGGAATCAGTCAAACGCCTACAGACATTTTGGAAGTACATTAAAATATTGTTCGAACCATTTGGATGTACATGTACGTGTGTACTTTTCATAAAGGTCTTGTGTGTATGTGAAAAAGTATGAAATTACATGACGCTGTTTGCATGTATTTGGTAAGTATCATTGTTTTTTGAGTTAAGTGTACTTTTTACAAGGATTTGGCAGGAGAAGATATCAAAACTATTTAGTAAGCAAAGATGTCGTTCACGTAAAGATGGCGTTCACGTGGTTATTGAGGTATGTGTTAAAAAGAGAGGGGGGCCAGAGTAGGCGGAGAAACTCCACTTTTCCGAACGTGCATCTTCATTTCCTTTAAAATATAACGTCGGAACGACCAAGGATCCAACCCGAATTGCATTAGTAAAAACAAGTGCGCTAACGCCAAAACTATCTGAACAACCTGGTGTTTGGCTAGCGGAAGTAGCTGAGAGACAAATATTGTTTTGGATTTTGTAAGTCCAGTATTATTTTTCTCGTCATATTTCGGACATGTTGCATTTGGCGTTCGTGTACACGTTATATGCGAGTTTCCCAATCAGGAACTGACTGCTTGTTCTGATTCGTGAAAGCTAATTTCAAACTTTTTGTCCATTCAAAGGTGTTCGGATATCAAACTGTGGTCAAGAACTAAACAAAATCAGTTGGTCGTTATGTAACAAATGCCTTGGTTAGACTGGCTAATAATAAACTGAGCAATCCTTCCTTTTAAAAGAAAATGCTTCTCTTTTTTCTTTTCTTGTGTGTGTGTGTGTGTGTGTGTGTGTGTGGTTTAGTTGACTGTCGCTGGAACAGTATTTTCAGTCATATTGCGACGTTCAGCTGACAAATTGAGGTAAAGCCCGAATGCACCAAGGCATTTTTAAAAGTTGAATCATCAATTAACCAAAAGCTACGAAGCATGAAAATAGCATTACTCTAAAGATATCTTGAATCATAACTGTTTGGTAACAGTTAGTATATTAGCAAAGAAAAAGAAAAGGCGCATGGCTTACAATTTCAGCATTGTCGAACATCGATAGGAAGGGAGTTTAAAAGATGGCGGTGTCTGATACTGGAGAATAGATTCAAGACGGACATCTAGCAAAGACATTAAAGCTGCAGTACATGTTATTTTAACCTATACTTAAAAGTGACCATTAAATCTAGTTTAGATCATAGTGGCCTTGAACTGCACAATATAGTCACGAGGGCGGAGCCCGACTATGTTGTGCAGTTAAAGGCTACTATAAACTAAGCTATTTAGCACTAGCACATGGTATTTTCCTTCCACTATCGACAAAACGTCACAAAAAGTGTGCGTTATGTAGTTGCATAGTCCACACTAATTGATTTTTACAAAAGTATTGAACTATGCGTTATAGTCCACCTTGATTATCAACAAATACCAGCACCTGATTGTTCGATAGGAAAATACCATGTGCTATAAACAGCGTTATAATTTGAAATGTACACGATTGTCCACTTTCAATATATTGATCGCAGGATATCAGAATTTTATTGGTGAGGGCTATCAGCTAAGTATTTTGTTATTTCAAGTGACCCAGCTAAGGCTATTTCTTTGATTGTGTTTACGAAAAATGACCATTTTCCATTGTCTTTGGTGGAAGTAACTGGAGCAGATCCATCATTATCAGTATGACTACCCTTTTTTTTTTTCTTTTTTTCTTTTTTTGACTTTTGAGCACATTTTTAAATTGCAAATACAATCATATTATTGACTATATTATAAAGCATGATAAGTCATCAAAAAAATTTTTTTTTTAAATTAAAAAAAAAAAAAAAAATTTTATGGTAACATACCTGTGTTTCTTGCAATATTTTTACTCATCTTTTCGTGTTCTATAAGGTTACTGTCCTAAACAGTTAGACAGTAATTTATGGATCAAATATAACCAAACAATAGTATGTATTTATGTGAATGTGATCTAAATTTATGTAGAAATTCATCTGACGTCATTTTACTGTTTATTGTTACAGAGAATGAAATGGGAAAGCAGGGGTAGAACAGAACAGAACAGAAACTTTATTTCGACATAAACTATAGTTTCTAGTCGTGTTTAATACAAAACATATACAAACAATTTTCACATGAACCATACAACAAACACACAGCTATAAACATAAAAAAATTCATACCAAAAAGTATCAAAATCCGACGCCTTCCTTTCCCTACGACAATCAAAGTGAAATTAGATGCAAAGGAGTTGATATTATTTTGGATCATTGCACTGCGAATTATAAAAGTCTCATAAACATATTTTGACAATTGTTTGATACTGATGTATTATGATACTGTAATAAGTCAATAAAGCACTTGTACGTCTATAGTAACAAGATTTAATATACTTTTTTCGGATATTTTCATAAATTGGACAGACAAGCATAAGGTGGAATTCATCTGCTATATCTGTACCGTGACAAAGATCTCAAAAAAACCTCGAAAAGGCTGGTAAAATATGCACATATTGTCGAAACGAAACCCGTTGAAAAGGCTGCAAAAAAAAGACAATTGCGTCGTACCATATTTAAATTCAACTGCGTCGTACCATTTTGTAAAAATCATTGTTTAATTGAGAAAAAAATATTCTGCTTCAAATGTGAATTTGTCTCATGACATGAAACTGTATTTGGTATCTTATATTTAGAAAAAACACGAGTATTAATACCGTTTGAGTGTGAAAACGCCGGATAAAATATTTTCAACTGCGTCGCATCTGTCATGTGTTTCGACAAGTCTTCTCCACCTCGAATTTCCAGTTCGCTATAATTTTTGTTTTTCGAAATGGATTTTCAAGTTTCATACACCATATGAAGCGAAAAAGTTATATGTATAAAACAAATATATGTATATTGATATCATGCATTTCCTGCAGAAACAGTAATGAACAAAATTATACATTTTGCTTTCCAAAATGGCGGCTTTTGTTTACAAAATGAGTAGAACGACGCAATTTTGATTCCAAGTCCAGAAAACCATTGTCACCCGCCGCAAAAACGAACTCGTTGAAATCTCTTGCGTGCAATCCATTTGGCCGCCGTACGTGTCCGAAGAGTTGTCCGTGTTCCAAGACTGAATAAAATTGGAAAATTAAACGAAAATCACCAGTGAGTTGATGTTCGATTTTATTTCTTCGAAGCACAAGGCCATGGTAATGGGCTCGTGTGAGAGATGCTTGTAGTATACAGTAGGTCAAATTTGCTGAACATGTAAACTCTCCTTATTCTGCTTTACACATTTCTGTAAATAAGAAAAAAAAACTTATCTTGTAATAAGGTCATGTTACCAACGCCTAATTACTGTAACGATTGCGCCCGTTGGACTGACAATAATGCCAAAATCATTACTAAAATTATGTTAATATTTTCAATCCTAAGTTTTCACTTACTAAAATTGATTTAAGAATAACTGAGACATCCCAAATCTGTTTGTACCCTGAAAAAGCTTGCCTGTAATAAAAAAAATATCCCTCATAATGCTTTTAATAAATAGGTGATCGCCAACTGAAATGTATTAGTACTGCCTCGCCATGAGTATGGAAATCGCAGATTGTGATCATCCTGATATCTGATATATGTCTTTGGCAATCAATTGCAGCTATGGATAGGCAATAACGAAATAAGAAAACAGATATTTGAATGGTTAAAAGTTAGCAAATTGGTATTATGTTCTTGCAAGAAATACAGAGCACTAATAGTGTTTCCACAAAATGGACAGTGGAATGGTTTGGACTTTGCTTTACTCCGCTTACGGCAGCCCAAATTATGGCGCCACGGAATTATACCGCCCTCTCAGGTACCCTGCTATAGGAAATAACCAATGTCCCAGGCAGAATTCGAACCCGGGACCTCATAACCCCGAAGTGCGTGTCCTACTACAGGGCCACCGCTCCCCACAGTACATACATACAGACAAGGGTAACACTTTCTGCCCCCTTGCAATAAATGATGGTGACATAAAAACTAGAACCATCACTGAAAGTGATTAATACTCCCAGTACCAAACTGTTTGTCAGTGATTTAACATTTTGATGTTATTTATCATCTGTCATACTACTTAATTCTATGACAACAATATTGCCCCGGCATACACATAATTTAACCTTTGTTAAATGAGTTTTATATTCCTCTAAGAGGTAGTACTCCTGTTTTTAAGCACAACAATTAAAAACTAAACACATTTTCTAACAACCCAAAACATAATTCTTACCCTATGTGACCATAATTCCTGCCTGGCCTATAATCCATAGTCAAAAAAAACATTCTGACCAAGTTATAGGCGGTTAACAAGGATCAAGTCAGTTTTATCCCACATATTTATAGATCATATACGCACTGAATAGAACCATTTAACCAAATTCTATGAAAACCTAGTGAAAGTTTGTCCCAGTATCTATGCACTATGCAACCCTTCATTGTAATTTCAACAATCGGGGAGTTATATTTAACATAAAATGACAATACACATGTTTATTCTTTGTCCATTTTTCTCAACCAATCAACGAAGTACATTTGCACCACATGTCTGTCCAATATAGGTTTTCGTTATTGGACAGTTTACTGTCCAAATGCATTACGTTATTGGACAACAATCGAAGTATTTCGCACAACATAAAAGTCATGGATAAGAGTCATTTTTAATGAAAAATGACCCAAAACGTTTACTCTCTTTATTGAGAAAAATATGTGTTGTTTGATACTTAAAAATATGTAATAACTATTGTAAACTTTTAAGCCCTAAATTTAAACAAGAGGGCCATGATGGCCCTGAAACGCTCACCTGAGTACCATTGCTACAACTGATTACAAGGTTTTTAAACAGACAAGAATTCTGATATAACTCAATCTTAAACATTTTAGCCCTGACAATACTACACACCAAATATATAAGCACTGGGCCTTATGGTTTCAGAGGAGAAGACTTAGTGCGGGGTCATTTATCTCCAAAGGGCCACCATTTTGAAAATCTTGATAATGAACCATTAGATGATGCTACATACCAAAAATCTAAGCTATAGGCCTTATGGATTCATAGTAGAAGATTTTTTTTAAAGATTTTCCTATATAACTCTATGTAAAATAAGTGACCCCTGGTGCAGGGGCATTTATCACCATAAGGTCATGATTTGTTCAATCTTGGTAATAACCATAAAATGATGCTACATACCAAATATCTAAGCTCTAGGCCTAATGGATTTATAGAAGAAGATTTTTAAAGATTTTCCTATATAACTCTATGTAAAACAAGTGACCCCTGGTGCGGGGGCATTTATCACCGTAGGGCTATGATTTGTACAATCTTGGTAATGGCCCATAAGATGATGCTACATACCAAATATCTAAGCTCTAGGCCTTGCAGTTTTGCAGAAGAAGATTTTCAAAGTTTGCATTTTTAAAATCTATTTTTAGCTCCTGTGACCTACTTTTTTAACCAATCTGAACAATTTGTACAACTTTGATAGAGGGCATCATAAGGATGATTCCTGTGAAGTTTGGTCAAAATCCCTTCAGCGGTTCATGAGGAGATGTTGTTTTACATTTTACAATGAAGTGTCAGTACAGATATATTTTGGACACGTGCCTAAATGCATATCGGCACTGGACACTTCGGTGTAAATTGATCTATGAATACACTGGACACTTCGGTGTAAATTGATCTATGAATACACTGGACACTATATGGATATTACTCGAACATTCACACTACAAATAATTAAAAGAAAATATTGTAATGCCCTACCGGAATACCTTATTTGTTCTTCTGTCATTCTTTGTATATTTAAATCACTTTAGGTGCTTATTACTGGCGACACTACATGCAGCTAGTTGTTCTCCTTGTTAACTGTACAGGTAGATAACTTAACTCAACATGATATGCCAGTATTTCTCAAAATCATTTACTTTAGAATCGATCTCCCTATGTTTTCCACGGTAGAATCCTGTTGATGTCAAGGGTCTTCGTGACTGTGCTTTATCCATTATAAGTCACATTTATTGTAAATCTAGTCAGTATTTCCTTGTCAGAATTGTTTATTCCATGGTTGAAATCAGTTTGGCACAGTTATTATACTCGGTCACTTGTTAAAGAATCGTATTTCTCGTATGTTGTTTAGCCTTGTTCACGTTGTGAGCTTCATATTATATGTGCAGTTACCTAGCAACGGCATCGGCGGGTTTATTTGATTTTCTTTACAGAATTAGAACATGAGTCAACTGTCAGATTCAAGGTAGCGTAGTTTCGAGGTTATTGTTAGTTTTATATAACTTATTTTATCTATACATTAAGTTAAGAGTTGTTAATGTCATGTATTATACAGGCTTCCATTTCTGTGAGCTTTGAGCCCACAGTTCACGCATTGAACTGTTGTCAACAGATCACAGTGTGTGGTGTGAACCTCACATTTGTGGGCTGTGTACACCTGTTTAGTATAAATACGGAATCCACAAGTAGGTCTGGGACTCCAATGCTTCTGAATTCCACGTTAGGCCGCATTTTGACTATTTTATTTTTTTTTCTCCTTGAAGAAGTGCATTTTCCCAGTCAAACTTAGGTGCGATACTTTATTAGATTATTTATAAGTATATTTTGACTGAATATCCTATTTATTTCACAGTTGCGCTCTGAGCTCATGTTTATTTGATTTAACTTTTATCTAAATACTTATTCTAGGCAACAATATAGTTGTAAAACGCACTTGGTAAATTATACGTTGTTGTTTAAAAGTTTGTTGACAGCTTGTAGCCCACCGCCCGTCTTGTTATTAATCTATAGTATAAGATAAGATAAGATAAGACGTTTACGGGTAATAATAGACCTAGAAGTCTACTTCGCAATTTTCTCGACGTTCTTACAGGTCGGTCGAAACGGGTTATTTTATCGTACACGAAAATTTAGAATTTCATTTTATTGATAAAGGCATTTGGTTGTGATTGAAGGTGTAAACTTGAGTCGTGCTATCTGATGTGATATAGATCTAGATATATTTATTTTTAAGTTACGTACTTTCATTTATTAAATCTGTAAACATTGAGAAGCCTTGTATTTACTTTTAAGTCCCTATGAGTATATACGGCCTGTTAGTTACTAATCTAAAGCCATCCAGTTATTAAAGTTGGAGTCCACACAACACAGGTTGAAGAACATGGAGACCTGTCGGAGGCTACAATATTAAAGCAAGGGCCAGCCATCTTAGACCTAGGGGAACCGGCAGCAGCGATCCGGCTGTGATCCATAAGGGCCATTTTGACGTTGAGTAAAGCAGACATACCCGTAGGACGTAACAATATAGTAAGTAACAAGAATCATGATTTAAATCAAATATGCATCTGCATCCAGCAACCTTCGTACAATACCACTGCCCTTACCTCTAGGCCATCAGGACTTAAATTCTATGAATCACTGCAGATCTTAAGGACGTTTCAGCGGGTTACAGCTGATTTTGATTTGGTATTTTTTTTTAATTTCTCATTTATTTTAAGTAGAATGATAGAAGAGGGTGGTAACGTCAAAGATGCGCAAATCCATACAACATTTTTTGACATCGTTCAATGCGCGGGAACGTTTAACGTTGTTTATGTAACGTCATTTTTTGTTTAAATATGGCGACCGGCAGGATGTAGTTTTTCAAAAGAGAAGTGTTCGTCTTGACAAAGGCTTTAAAGCCGAAATATTGAAACAGAGTGTTATTTATAAATATTTAATCAGATAGTTCCGTTATTTTTATGAAAACTTTATATCGAAATGTGCCTCTGTCAAAATTTCTGTGTATGTTGTCATTCAGATTAACCAGTCTGGTGTTGTGACGGCTGGTTGCCGGTTATTTATGGACGCATAAATAACAGGGAACCAGTCCGGAGTTCATGGAAGCTGAGCGCGTGCATGTGCGCAGCCAAGGAGAGGCGTACACAAACAGGTACCCTCAGCGTTCCAAGCTCAGTCTTGCTGAAGGTTTTGCAGTGTGTAGACGTGCTGCGTCTACGGGTTACCAATTACATAGGCGAGACTGCAGTGAAGTGTAGTTAGTTTAGAGAAGCACTTATCAGTAACTTAGATAACCAGTGTAAACTAAGAGACACTTTATTGGTGTCAGAATAAATCGGAAAGATTTATCGTCTGGATTAGCTTGAGCTTAGAGATTTTTTATCGGATAAGTTCGCGCCACTGACACAGAGGTAGATTCTTCAGCGCTTCGCAGGGGTCCAGCCGGAAGCGGTCAGGTTCGTTTATTTTATAAACAATTGTGATTTGTTTCAGAAGCAGTGTGTTTTGTTTATTTTTTCAAACACAATTGTGCGAAGTGTGCAGCTTTTTAAGGCTCGGAAGAATCTGTCTATTTTCAAAAAATCGAGCGTTCGCATTTGGCGGCCATCTTGTTTTTAGCAAGCTCGATTCGATTTGTTATTGTTTTTAAGCAATAATATATTCGATAAAGAAACTGAATTATTACAGATTATTGTAAGGGGATTAAGCAATTGTTTATTATAATTGTTAAATAAGCTCATCCCTTTTCAATTTAAGTTCCAGAACTTTTTAAGTTAGGAATTAAATCTGTGTTCTGTTTATATGCATAAACTGAACAATCGCAAGTGATCGCGATATTTTTAAAAATTCAATAAAATAATTCAGGGGGATATAACATTTAGATTGATTGAGATTAGAAATTTTATTTTCATTCTCTCGATTTATTAGTGTTATTAACAGTTGGATTGATAGAGGATAGGAATTTTATTTTTCATTCTCTCAATTCAATGTCCAGAGTATCACTTTCATTACATTTACAGTAATTAAGTATTTATTTTGAAAATGTCTCTGTTTATTAATACGGCTTCTGCAAAGCAGATTCAGAGAGCGCTCCCGAATTTCTCGGAGAGGAAAGCGGCCCTGCTTGTTGACTATAGAGACATTTTGGGTCAGCTTACTCCTGATAGCTTGCAGGTCTTCCTTAATAAAAGGCCAAGCAAAGAGTTTTTAGCTTTAATAAATTTTGCGCCGTACAAGGAAGACAGTGTGGAGGAAGATAGAGATTTGGAAGCTAGATTAGCTAGCTTGGAAATTCTCTCTACCTCAGGAGAGCAGGGCGGTGCAAGATCGAAGACTACGGCTGGAGCGAAGCTCAGGTCGGTAGTTACTAGGGTAGAACCTAATGATGAGCCTCAGCCTTTAAAAAGAAAGGAGAAAAGATCTTCAAGAAAGAATCAGACTTTTAGATCTGATGAGAGCTCAGAGCCTAGCTCCGACAGTAGCCTGGAGAAGGACTGTCGTCATAGAAGTAAAAAACATGGGCGGAACAGGAAATCCCATAAAAGCTCCCGGAAGCATGGCCATAGGCATAGGTCAAGCTCAGGGGAGAGGAGTTCAAGTTCCTCTAGTGAGTCTAGTTCATCTAGATCAAAGGGGGGTGACCCTAGAAGGCTGCCCAAAAACTTAAAGTTTACGGGGAAGAGCAGTTGGATCTCGTTTGAGGCGAGATTCATCAGCTATAAGAAAGTCCTAAAGTGGTCCCCCGAGGAATGTCGGGATTACCTGTACTGGAGCCTAGAGGATAAGGCACTGGACTTTTTAAGTTTGGTACAAACTGGGAAGCGTCTCACTTATAAAGAGATGATGAAAAAGTTGGAGAAACGCTTTGGAACTATGGAGCTGTCAGAGACAGCTAGGACTAAGTTCCATCAGGCCTAGCAAAATCCTCAGGAGTCCTTGGAGGATTGGGCAGATAGAGTATTGACACTCGCCACGCCGGCATTCCGAGGGATGTCTGAGAGCTTTGCTCTAAAGGAGGTAGTGTCACGATTCTGTCAGGGGTGTTTAGACAAGGAGGCAGGGAGGCATCCCGGCCTTGCATACCCCAAGTCCATTGAGGAGGCACTAAACCACATTAAGTGCTTCCAACATTACTCTACTGCTATGAATGTGGGCGGGCGCCGACGGCAGGACCCGGTGCATATTAATGCAGTGGAGGAAAGGGACGGGAAGCTAGAAAAGATGATTGGGAGTCTGACTCAGCGCCTAGAACAGCTAGAGCAGACAAGGAGTCACCCTTCTGTGAAACCCTCCGCTCCAATGAGGCCTGGTGAGAAAAATTGCTTTTTCTGTAACCAGCCAGGCCACTTCAAGCGCGAGTGTGAGAGGTACCAGGAGTGGGCATCCAAGAAAGCTTTAAATGGACAAGGGCGGGGAGCGCAGGGCAAGCACCCAGGCCCGAAGTATTAATAGGCCCCCAATCACAGGATCAGAAAGCAAAAAGAGTCCCAAATTCTCCAGGACAAAGTAAAAAGGGAGTGTTTCACTCTAATCTGCCAGTTAAGAGAATTTGTAATTCTAAAACTTCAGAAAAAGGGACTTTTAGTTCTAAATCATCCGATCAAGTAATTGACAAAGGAAAAGTTATAAAACAGGCCCCTATTCAGACCAAAAAGGCAGAGTTTAACTCTGTGTCGTCAGAACTGATTCAGATTCAGCGCATCTGTGCTGGATCTTCATCAGTGAGAATGACAGTAGGGGGTTTTCAGGTTACGGCGCGGATAGATTCGGGTGCAGAAATCACAATACTGTCCCTAGATTGCTATACAAGGCTTAAAAAGAAGCCCAAAAAGACTAGGGATGTAGTGATGCAGATGGCGGAGAAAGAATCCACCTTAAAGGGCTTTATTGTGGAACCAGTGCAGATGAGGCTGGGCAACCAAACATTTAAAGAGCGGGTATATGTTGCCCCAATCACAGATGATTTGCTTTTGGGTCATGATCTCTTGCATCATTTGGGGATACAGTTAGATTGGTCCACAGAAACATTGGTTTTTAATCAAGAAAGGATCCCACTGTGTACCCGATTTAAGGAAGATCGACCCATTGTGGCCAGGGTAACTATAGCCAAACGCTTAGTGGTGCCCCCAAATTCAGCTGTGCGTGTGTCTTGCAAGCTAGATATGCAAAACTTGCCTGACTACATAATAGAGCCAAATGAAAATCATAGCCTTGAGGCCCCGAAAGTCCTCCGCAGAGCCGGTACCCAACCTGTTATGACTTTTGTCAATGCTACTGACAATTTTCAGACCCTAAAGAAAGGGCAGTTTGTGGCCAATGCCCTAGAGGTGCAGGGAGTAGAGACCAAGCCAGAAAAGACAGCAAGAATAGAAACTACACAGCCAGTAGTGAGAAAAGTGGAGTCTAAAGTTAGCTCCCAGGACAAAGGATCTGGCTTGGTACCAGAGCACTTGGTACAAGTATATAAGGACTCCCTGCAGCACCTAGATACTGATCAGCGGGCTAAATTAGCCAAACTTCTATGTGAGTTTGAGGATGTATTTGCCAAAGATGAGTTCGATTTAGGCAGTTTTACTACCATCGAACACACTATAGATACAGATGGGGCAAGGCCAATCAAACAGCGGATGCGCAAGACCCCACAATGTTTTGTGGGTGAAGAAGAGGCCCATTTAAAGAAGATGATGGACGCGGGTGTGATCCAAGAGTCTGTTTCGGACTGGGCATCAGCACCGGTCTTGATTCGGAAGCGTGATGGTTCAGTTCGTTGGTGTGTTGACTATCGGGCTTTAAATGATGTCACCATCAAGGATACTTTTCCGCTTCCACTTATTGAGGATTGCTTAGACACGCTAGCAGGCAGCAGCTGGTTTTCCAAGCTAGACGCTAATTCAGCGTACTGGCAAGTAAAGATAGCAAAACCAGATAGAAAGAAGACAGCATTCCTCACTAAATATGGGCTCTTCGAACATGTAAGAATGGGTTTCGGACTTACAAATGCGCCCGCAACATTCTCAGGGGCAGTCAACCTTATTTTAAGGGGATTGAATTGGAAAACAGTCTTGGCATTCCTAGATGATATCCTGGTAATGGGTGCCAGTTTTGAGGATCATCTTGGGAATTTGACCGAGGCTCTAAAGAGGTTTCGAACTCACGGCATGAAGCTCAAACCTAAGAAATGCCAGTTCTTCCAACAAAAGGTAGACTTCTTGGGAAGAATTGTCAGTAAGGATGAGATAGCCATGGCAGATAAGGATACAGAAACAGTATCAAATTGGCCTACTCCCACTTGTTCTAAGGATGTAGAGAGGTTCTTGGGTTTTGCCAATTATCACCGAAATTTTGTGAAAGATTTCGCTAATGTGGCACAGCCTCTCTACGGTCTTACAGGAAAGAATGAGTTTCGCTGGGGTAAGCCTCAGCAGGAAGCTTTTAGTAGCCTAAAGCAGCTGCTCATTACCCCGCCGGTATTGGCTCTACCTAACAACACTGATCCCTTTACCTTTAATCTAAACTAATAAACTAAATAAATAGGCCTAATGTCCCTTTTTTAACCTAAGTCTGACCTATCCTGGCAAAATACCAGGCCTTTCCTGGAATATAAAAACCAGTACTTAAATGACTTTCCTTATTAGGCCTTTATCCCCACTTTTTTGGCTGAAAGCCCCTTTCTCCCCACTTTTTGGCTAAAAGCCCCTTTCTCCCCTTCCAAACACCCTCTATCGTTTCTCGAACAGCTGGCGGGCATTGTCAGTTGTCACCGCCAGAATGCCTTCTGTTCTCACTCCCCTGATGTGGGCCAAACCTTCTGCTGTCTGATAAACATGGTTCGGCGTCGACCACTCACTCCCCCTTGGTGGGAAGTAAGGTGCGTCCGTCTCAATCAGCAGTCGGTTGTCTGGCACCGCCTTCACAGCTTCCAGTTGTGGTGGACTAAAAGTCTGGGTATTCTTGGTGAAGCCAAAGTAGCAGTTGGCAAACGCTGTGGACCACCTCCGGTATACATACTCATCTCCACTGAAACAATGGAGATAGACGGGGTGCTCACGGTGCAGGTGCTTCCTGGCCCAACGGAGCAGCAACAGATAGGCTTCTGTTCCGCAATCATCTGACATCCCTCTACAGTGGAAGATGACAGCTTGGTCTGGTCTTACTAGGGGTAAAACCACATCCAGGATACTAAGCTGTTCATGCCATTGGTGGACTGGTTCGGTGTGGTCTATCCCTATCTCACCTAGTGCCACCACACGGTCCTGTTTCAAAAGGTCTGCTAATCTTCCCACCTCCTTGGATGTCCTTTTGTATCCCCGACTGGCATGACGTGGATGAAGTCCAATGGCCACGGCTATTCCTTCCGGCATCTCTTGGACTTCCTGGTTGCTTGGCCATGTGCTGGGATCACAAAAGCTGGCACAACATCCCACCAGATCCACCTTCTTCTCCTGTGACACAGGAGACTGGTCCAGAATTGTCTGTAAGGGGGTGTCACTTTTGTTGTGAGACCTCTTCCGGAGCCTGTCCAGGTGGAAATGTGCGTCGTACGCCTTTGGGGTGGGTATTGTTATCTTGCCCTCAGGTGCTGGGAACGCCTCACGCCAATACTCCTGCTGGTCCTTGTCCAATGTGGCCACTATTAATACTAGTGCCTTCCAGTGGAGTATCGACCCTATCGAGTTGACTGGGAAGAGCTCGAACACTGTAGGGGCTTCTCTACCAATATGAGAACAAAAAGTCCTCATATGGCGGTCCTGGGTCTCCGAGATGATGCTGTTGTCAATCTTGGAGAATTGCTTCTGCATCCCTACATAGCGTACAAGTTCATCCGCCGTCCCTGGTCTTCCCAGCAGCCAATGGGTAACTTGGGTGAGGGCCCTCTTCCGGCACTCCAGTACCTCCTTGTCATCAGCAGGTAGACGCTCATCAAAGATGCGCGGAATGTGGTGCTCAAATGCATGTGGTTTGGCATACTTGTTTGCTTCCGTACATCCTGGAACGAGACACTGCCTTTCCCGGTGCGAAGCCTTCCGGATATCCTTGGCTTTCACACAGTTAACGCTCAGTTGTAGCGATCCTTTGGCGGTCTCTGTAACAGTACGTGTCTCTGCTGGGTTTTTACTCCTCTTGGTAGGTACTGGCGCACTCTTTTGACTACCCGTCCTCTTTCTATTCACCATACCTTCTTTGGACCTAAAAATCCCTTTAGTTGGCAATGGTGTCCCCTCGGCTGGACGAAACGTCTTCGTCTTGGGGGATGCGGAAACCTTCCTTGGACTACAAGTCCTTCCCGTTCTGGCCTCAGATCCTCCGAGACTAAAAATCTCCTGTTGGAACCGTTGCCTACGGGGTCTCCGTCTTCTCCGGGCGGGCTTCTTAGCCTGACCTGAACTCACGACAGCTGCCTCATCCGTGCTTTCCTTTGCAGGAAGTGGTGAAACGGAGGCCTCCTTGGTAGGAGTTTCGCTGGGGTAAGCCTCAGCAGGAAGCTTTTAGTAGCCTAAAGCAGCTGCTCATTACCCCGCCGGTATTGGCTCTACCTAACAACACTGATCCATTTATTTTGGACACAGACGCGTCCGATTTAGCTGTTGGAGGTGTTTTGAGTCAAGTGCAGGGTGGGGTAGAAAAGGTGATATCGTATTGCAGTTTTACACTCACCTCGGAGCAGCGAAACTATTGTACAACCAGGAAAGAGCTTTTAGCTATAGTCAGGTTAACCAGGCAGTATAAACACTACCTTTTGGGTAAAGTTTTCACGGTGAGGACTGATCATTCCAGTCTGACGTGGCTGCTACGGTTTAAAGAACCTCAGGGACAATTGGCTAGGTGGATCGAGGAGTTGTCTCAGTACCACATGATAGTCAAACACCGGGCGGGGGCTAAGCATGAAAATGCTGACGCACTTTCTCGGTTGCTAGATGGATTAACCCCGTGCCCCGAGTATATAGCGGGAATCTCCCCGGAAAGTTTGCCATGTGCAGGCTGCACATACTGCAAACGGGCAGATGAACGCTGGGGTGAGTTTTCAAGGTCAGTGGATGAAGCTGTTGCTTTAAAGGTCTCGGTAGGAGAGACATTGTCCACTGGGGTCACAAGTGAGGGGTTATGGGAAAGCCCTATTAGCTTTTTAGGCAAGGGTAGACCAGCTAGTACTGGTCAGTCTGTGCATAGGGGTGTCAAAGGGTTGAGTCGGACAGGGCGTAGGGACTCAGGTAAAAATGGGGAGGCCAGGTAAGGGAAAGGTTACGGGTTCGAATCAGGCAGGGAATACTGGATTAGTCCAGGAACGGAAGGCTGCGCTGGTTCATGTCAGGAAGGGAAACTGGTTTTGACCAGGAAGGGGATACTGACATGATTCAAGGGAAGGTCAAGTTTAAGGGACGCTTTGGTTCAGGTCAGGAAGGGAATACTGGTTCCGACCAGGAAGGTTATACTGGCTTGAACCAAGGGTGGTTAGACCGGAAGGGAGGTTTAGGTTCTTGTAACCGGCCAGGTCACCAGGGTAGATCAGGGGACATTAGGTTCAAAAAGGCACAGGTTAGGGTGGTGGAGATTTTTGAGGAAGTCTGGTCAGGGTTTGACATTGTCATGAGGGACCAGACTGTGGAAGCAACAGCCTGCACGGTGGCTTCCACGGATCCACCAGTCAGTGAGGATCCATCCTGTTGGGGTTTTACACTCCATGATCTCCAGACAGAGCAAAAGGCGGATCCAGCTTTGAGCTTTATTCTGGAGTATTTGAAAAATGGCAAGGAACCTGGGGTTGGGGAGCTCTCATTGGCCTCCCCGGAAGTTAAATACTGCTGGAATAACAAGGAAGCTTTTGTGCTTCAAGGGGGAGTGCTTTACAGGAAAAAGGGTGAACTACATGATTTTGAGCTGGTGGTTCCCGCCAGTTTGCAGGATCAAGCTATTAGTTTGCATCATGATATCCCGTCAGCGGCACATCAGGGCATTGCCCGGACCAAGGCAAAGCTTAAAGAGAAATTCTTCTGGGTACATTTGGCGCGAGATGTTGAAAAGTACATTTTGTCTTGCGGCATCTGTAGCCAGAATAAGAAAAACAAGCGGTATGGTAAAGTGCCAATGACTGAATATCATGCGGGAGCTCCCATGGAACGGGTTCATATTGACTTCCTGGGCCCACTACCCAAAACAGAGGGAGGGAATGAGCACTGCCTTATGATGGTGGACCAGTTTACCAAATGGGTGGAGTGTGTTCCCCTGCCATCTCAGAAAGCTGAAGACACAGCTAGGGCAGCCATTAATGGATTCTTTTCACGTTTTGGTTGTCCTCTTCAGCTGTTTTCAGACCAGGGCAGGAATTTTGAGAGTAAGCTTATGGCCGCTCTGTGCCAGACTCTCAGAATACATAAGGCAAGGACAACGCCATATCGTCCTTCCTCTAATGGGCAAGTGGAGAGGTACAATAGGACACTGATGGATGCAGTACGTTGTTTTTTAAACAAATCCCAAAATAAGTGGGACGAACACGTACAGCAGATAGCCGGTGCTATTCGTTCATCAGTTAACAGAAGCACGGGCTATACCCCCAACATGTTGATGTTAGGCAGGGAGGTAAATACTCCAGCTCATTTGATGTTCCCTTGTCCACATGGGGAGGAAAAGGAGCTGGAGGTATTTGTCAGTGAGTTTCAAGACAGGCTACAGAGGGCTCATACTGTAGCACGAGAAACCTTGAAAACTTCACTGCGGAGGGCCAAGAGATATTATGATCTCAAGATACTGTTACGGCCCTATCAGGAAGGGGATTTGGTATATCTTTTAGATACGGCAACCATTAAGGGCAAATGTAAAAAGCTGAGCCCGCCTGGAAGGGGCCGGCAGTGATAGTAAAGAAGATTTCAGCCTACCTGTTTCAGGTAAAACTGAGAAATGCTGTATTTGTCACTAAACATGACCGGATGATGCCCTGTAAAGATCGAAATATTCCGGCATGGGTTAGACTGTATCAGGCAGATGCCAGAGCGGAACCAGCGCAGGACAGCCAAGGAGAGACAAATGAATACTGTCTTTGCAGGAAGCCATGGGAAGGACGGTTCATGATCCAGTGTGATTACTGTGAGGTCTGGTACCATGGGTCCTGTGTAAATGTTACTTCAAGTGATGCTCTGGACATTGACAAGTACAAATGCAGGGTCTGCAAAGAGAAGAAGCAGCGAAAATAATAGTATTGTTATCTTTGTTTGTTTCAGAATGACAAACATTGTATCCGAGGTAAAGCGGTTTTTAGCTGCTAACATAGTTTACGAACCTGCCAGTGATATGGTGTTGAGGCTGACCCTTGCACTGAAGAAGAGAGAGGAGCACGGTTTGCTCCTAGACCTAATCTCCGGGATGTGTGCGCTGGCAAAACGTGGGCTTAAGGGGACAAAGCAGGAGATGCTCGCTGCTAACCGGTACCTAAGAACCGTCGGTAGGACCTTGGACGAGTTCCAGGTCATCGACAGGGGCTGGATCCGGGAGCATGTTTGCAGCATGGCACCTATGCCTAGACGTAACGTCAAGTCCTGCGAGTCCAAGGCCATGACCAGGGACATCCGTTTGGATGCTGATCCTGCCCTTGAGAGGAAAGTTTGCAACGCGGCTACTGATGAGCCGACGTTGGAACTTGACCCAGAGGAGTCCATGGTAGTGACTCCGGGCTCTTCAATTCTGGGTTCACCTCAGAAGTCCACAGGGTCATCAACTCCGAGGGCCGTTACTCCTACCAAGGAGGCCTCCGTTTCACCACTTCCTGCAAAGGAAAGCACGGATGAGGCAGCTGTCGTGAGTTCAGGTCAGGCTAAGAAGCCCGCCCGGAGAAGACGGAGACCCCGTAGGCAACGGTTCCAACAGGAGATTTTTAGTCTCGGAGGATCTGAGGCCAGAACGGGAAGGACTTGTAGTCCAAGGAAGGTTTCCGCATCCCCCAAGACGAAGACGTTTCGTCCAGCCGAGGGGACACCATTGCCAACTAAAGGGATTTTTAGGTCCAAAGAAGGTATGGTGAATAGAAAGAGGACGGGTAGTCAAAAGAGTGCGCCAGTACCTACCAAGAGGAGTAAAAACCCAGCAGAGACACGTACTGTTACAGAGACCGCCAAAGGATCGCTACAACTGAGCGTTAACTGTGTGAAAGCCAAGGATATCCGGAAGGCTTCGCACCGGGAAAGGCAGTGTCTCGTTCCAGGATATACGGAAGCAAACAAGTATGCCAAACCACATGCATTTGAGCACCACATTCCGCGCATCTTTGATGAGCGTCTACCTGCTGATGACAAGGAGGTACTGGAGTGCCGGAAGAGGGCCCTCACCCAAGTTACCCATTGGCTGCTGGGAAGACCAGGGACGGCGGATGAACTTGTACGCTATGTAGGGATGCAGAAGCAATTCTCCAAGATTGACAACAGCATCATCTCGGAGACCCAGGACCGCCATATGAGGACTTTTTGTTCTCATATTGGTAGAGAAGCCCCTACAGTGTTCGAGCTCTTCCCAGTCAACTCGATAGGGTCGATACTCCACTGGAAGGCACTAGTATTAATAGTGGCCACATTGGACAAGGACCAGCAGGAGTATTGGCGTGAGGCGTTCCCAGCACCTGAGGGCAAGATAACAATACCCACCCCAAAGGCGTACGACGCACATTTCCACCTGGACAGGCTCCGGAAGAGGTCTCACAACAAAAGTGACACCCCCTTACAGACAATTCTGGACCAGTCTCCTGTGTCACAGGAGAAGAAGGTGGATCTGGTGGGATGTTGTGCCAGCTTTTGTGATCCCAGCACATGGCCAAGCAACCAGGAAGTCCAAGAGATGCCGGAAGGAATAGCCGTGGCCATTGGACTTCATCCACGTCATGCCAGTCGGGGATACAAAAGGACATCCAAGGAGGTGGGAAGATTAGCAGACCTTTTGAAACAGGACCGTGTGGTGGCACTAGGTGAGATAGGGATAGACCACACCGAACCAGTCCACCAATGGCATGAACAGCTTAGTATCCTGGATGTGGTTTTACCCCTAGTAAGACCAGACCAAGCTGTCATCTTCCACTGTAGAGGGATGTCAGATGATTGCGGAACAGAAGCCTATCTGTTGCTGCTCCGTTGGGCCAGGAAGCACCTGCACCGTGAGCACCCCGTCTATCTCCATTGTTTCAGTGGAGATGAGTATGTATACCGGAGGTGGTCCACAGCGTTTGCCAACTGCTACTTTGGCTTCACCAAGAATACCCAGACTTTTAGTCCACCACAACTGGAAGCTGTGAAGGCGGTGCCAGACAACCGACTGCTGATTGAGACGGACGCACCTTACTTCCCACCAAGGGGGAGTGAGTGGTCGACGCCGAACCATGTTTATCAGACAGCAGAAGGTTTGGCCCACATCAGGGGAGTGAGAACAGAAGGCATTCTGGCGGTGACAACTGACAATGCCCGCCAGCTGTTCGAGAAACGATAGAGGGTGTTTGGAAGGGGAGAAAGGGGCTTTTAGCCAAAAAGTGGGGAGAAAGGGGCTTTCAGCCAAAAAAGTGGGGATAAAGGCCTAATAAGGAAAGTCATTTAAGTACTGGTTTTTATATTCCAGGAAAGGCCTGGTATTTTGCCAGGATAGGTCAGACTTAGGTTAAAAAAGGGACATTAGGCCTATTTATTTAGTATATTAGATTATATTAATATACTGGTTAAGAATAGGTAGTTTTTTATAGTAGTAGGATTTTACTTAAGGGGTCTGTGGGGTCATTCAGGGGTTACAGGGTTCCCACAGTTAGGATATTAAAGGAGGTAAGGGTTGGCTAAAGGGGAGGATGGAGGCCAACATTTAATTTAAGGTTAATTTGGGAACCCTGGTTAACAGGAAAGGTGAAAAGGACAGTAGTTTCTTACTGTTCTGTGTAACCAAAAGTATTTAAAAGAAGGGCAGTGGGTAATGGGGATCAGTTCCAAAGATTGGATTTTAACCAATTGATGGATCCGCACCTGGAATGGGGATGTTTTTAAGCATCCCTGAGATCTCATCCAGAAGGGCAGTGAGGGCCATCCAGAGTTCACAAGGAAGCTGGAGTGAGAAGCTCAGACAGGCCCCAGACCCAATGACAGTGGCCCAAGTAGGTAACCCCCACAGATCAGGTAAGTTAAGCCTTACTTAAATCTTGGAGCAGCAGACATAAGGTTTTTCAAACTCCCCTGAGGTCAAAGGCTTTCATTTTAAAGTCGGGGGGAGTATTTGCGCATGCGTGTAACAACAAATACAAATTCCACAGTAATATCAATGAATGTAACCCCTTTCCTTCAAAATACATCTAAGGAAACGTTGAATAGTATTTCCAAAATTCATTCGGAAAAGATATACACACTCTAATAATGATCAGATTAATTGTTATTGATATACACGCAAACTACACACGATTAGATATGCTAATAAGTTATTGCACAACAGTCAAACTAGTATTAGCTCTGTTCTTTTTGTTAACTTTCGTCAGGGTCTCTCTATGTACATATATAGTATTAAGAGACCCTACTTCCACGCACTTGCAACTATTAGGCTACGCTAAACTTCTACGTGGATATCCAAGTAGAATGGTAAACTTGTAATTAGATCGCATCGGATAATTAAACAAGTATGTACATGTATTATTATTTCGACATGTTTGTCTACTTAAAGCAGCTCGTTCAATGATGGTTGGTAGAAATATTAAAAAAAAAATCCCTCGTTAATGTTGGTGAAGTCCTCCTGGCAAATAAACTCGGCAAGTGTAAGTCACATTGCACGGAAATAACACCCACTTCAGGGAAGTCGATTAAATATGAAATATGGTATCCCGAAGCAGGTGCTTGCGAAACCATGTGATACGTTCCGCAGCATGGCACCTTCAACAGTTCTGGGTAAAAAATTCGTAAGTTCAGTTGTGAAGTGAGCGCATGCGCGAAGAGTGAATGTGCTCAGTCATGTAAGGGCACACTAAAATATATTTTTTTAAATATTTTTAAATATGGGTTTTATCAGTCTAAATATAGGTTCAATACCGTTTGTGTTTCTATTATCTGTGATGGAGAATGCACTATTTTATTTTTACAATCAAGGACTGTTGCACTGATTGACCATGCGTCTGTAGATTGGTGATGATAGACGCAATACACACAGATAGTCTAAAATCAAATTCTTAGTCAATGACCATTTGAGAACGAGCTGATTTAATTGTCATCACAGAAGTGTCAGGTACACTTGAAGCTGATAAAAAATACAAATCCGGTCCAAGATTCACGAGATTGTGCCACGTGCTAGCCGTTAAAACAAACGTTTGAAATAATTAGTCATTTGCTGATCTATTTATATATACTTCATTCTAATGATAACCCACTTGTCTGTCCGTTGTTTATGAATGAATGTCTCGTGTGCATTTTTATTTCAATGACGCATCGCTTTTTATTTTTGCTGCAAAGTTAATGTGAATGCCTTAGGCATTAGTAAATATGAATTATTCTGAAACGCGTGTGACACTAGGGAAAAGAAACAGAATATGAAATATGAACAAAACAGCGCATGTGACAAAGGTTGGTCATACACTTTCCAGGAAGAAATATTTAAATTAGTTAATAAATTAAAACCCCAAACTACCAGGTACTTTAACTTCTTTAAAATTAAGGTTGAACAAATGCATCTATTGTTACCGTGATCACTTTAAAATGGTTTACTTATAATGTTGTCCTTTATTTTATGTTCTAAAACAAAATTTGTTTCAGGTTATCCATTCGTCATTAAATTATAACCATGGTCCTTCAGATGCTTAAAAAGACTTCGATACAGATGCAAGCATCCATTGCCCTGGAAGCATGTGCTATTTTGCTCAAAGTCTATAAAAGCTTGCATTGACTATAAAATTCCCACCATAACTTGATTGACCATGATCACAATTTAATGATGAGTGGTTACCTTTGGCCTATACATGTTAAAATGACATCTAACACTGCAACCAGCGGGTTTTATACAAGAGTATTCAATATAGTTATATAATATAAAAGAGTATACTCCTTTCGTGCATTCTGTCAGTTTCCCGCAATAAACTTTATGCATATGCAACGAAACTTGATACATATGAAATAAAATGAGACTGAGTTGATTATTACAATGTATTTATTATTTTAATAATGGATTTTTATTTGAATTTAGGAATGTTTAAGATTTAAATAAAATCAAAGAATTGAACTTTAGGGTCGTGGGTTCGATTCCCAGCCGCGACATACCAAAGTCGTAAAGAAATTGTACTGGTATAGCTTCCTTGCTTGGCGCTCAGCATATAAGGGTAGTTGCAGGACTGGTTGACCCGGTGTCAGGATGATATGACTGGGTGTGGTAGCATGCCACATGTCTACGGTGTGATACTACAGTGTGGCAGCACCATAACTGTCTTAAGTAGACATAGTCTCCAAATAACTGAAATATTTTTGGTGGGACGTTAAACCCAATAAACAATAAACATAAAGGATAATGTAAGAAGCCAATTATTTTTAGCTAGTGCCTAAGGCACAAGAATTACTATCCCTACCGACATTTTACCAGTAGTACAGGGATAACACTTATCACAATATTTGTTGATATATATTTGGACATTATATGACATTTAATAAGCAATAAAAGTCGGCATGTCACTATGTTGTTTTTTGAAGAGTATATACTAAATTATGTTCCGACGAGCAATGATATTTATAAACAAATAGTATACAATGTTTATTCATTGTTTTAAAACATACGGGTTTTATCAGAAATGTATTTTTGCTTCAGTATAAGACCCCAATGACAGTATTTGAGTGACTTGTTGTCATTTGTCTACATGAGACTGATACAGTGCTATCAAGTGACATGACTGAAAAACATCCAGTCACATTATCCTGGCAGTGGGCCAGCCAGTCCTGGAACTATTCTTATGAACCCTTTTAAACTTGATATCGCGGCGGACGAAATTGTTCTAATGGTTATAAAATTAATTCACGTACGTGCGTTTCGGTAGGTGTTTTATTCCTTAATCTAACCCCCCCCCCCCCCCCCCCCCCAAAAAAAAGACCATGATTTTAATTTAATGATAGATGGATTACCTTAAAATATGTTTTCTGTTACCGTACTTATAACAAAATGAACCCACGTGGTATACAGCACTTCTCACGTGACCGTGACAATACCTGGTACTTTGACAATTCTAACGCTCTCACTTCAGTTGACAATTGTTAAACAAAATAATGAAAATACCTTCGTGACATCGGCAACAATTTCTTCATTTTATGGCTTTTTTAAGTATATATGTCTGATAGATTCACATATATGTTTATTTTGAAGCAGCCCGAGTGTTACCTGCATCAGATGGATAAGACAGATGTCGGGTCTGCTAGGCACGTGACACTGACTGACGGCGACATTTTACTGTCCAACACTGACCTTTGCGGTTGAAGCTGTCACGATCTACCGGTTGTTGTTTCTTAATATCATTTTGATAAAAGCATGATGTATATGGCAGATATGGCTTTTTATCATGTTAGCATTCTGTTACTAATCAGATTTAAGTCACTGCACGTTCTGATTGGACCAGCCCTCGGCCAGGATATGACTTAAAACAATGACACAGGCTTTCATCTGAACATCTTGAGAGACTGTAGACACGTTATCACGATGCTTGGTTGTATTTCAGTACTGTGTGTCGCCGGGTACGCTACGGCGGGTATCATTATGGGGCCGCAGCCGGACACAGGTCAGTGGAACCAATCCGCTTTTCTTTCTTTCTTTTTTTTTGGGGGGGGGGGGGGGGAGAGAGAGAGGGAGGGGGGCGATAGAATTGTATAGCCTATGAGTGTTGTATTTTCATTTATTGTATATAATCAAATACATCACATGGAGCGTAGAAAAAAGTGTGTTTCAAATTACAGTATTTATAACATTACATGTATAAGTTAATTACTAATCATTAAAGATCATTTTTGACATGGTATTTTATAAATTCATTCATTTTTTTTTTTAATTTTAGTTCTTGAAATATCTGCGTATACGTATATTTTAGCTTAACATAAATATGTGAATAAATTCCTGTAGAGTTGGCCAGGCGTAGCAACATGACTAATATGTTTATAAATCATTCTTCCTCAAATGTGAATGTTTAGAATATACATGTATTTTTAAAAAAGAAATGATATTCGCTTTCATTTTGACTTTTGACAGTATCTATTATTTCTTGAGAAATTAGTTTGTCTTCCTTGTTCCTTTGAGGGTTGTAGAAGAATGTTAAATCGTGATGGAGCTAATCTAAATTTAGGTATTCTGACAGCATCTAAATTATTAAGGTTATACGTGTAGTATTCTTTTCGAATTCATCTTTTGAATTATACGTTTGGTGATATTAATATATATATTATAAATTATCCTGGGAGAACCAGTCTGACGTATTAATTCAAATATTTACGTTTCATTTCGTAGCATATTGTTTTTATTTTTGGCCCATAAAACAAGACAGCATGTTCAGCGGTATCTTACATTTACTGTAAGATATTTTTTTTTATTTTCAGTCATGCCAGATTTTGTCTTTTTTGTGTGTTTTTTTCATTACTGATTTCTTAAAATATTCATTACTGATTTCTTAAAATATTCATGACTGAAAAGGGAACGGTGTTTTCTTTTTGTTTGTTGGTGTATTTTAAGGTAATCAATCCATCAACAAATTATTAACATGGTCAAATGCTTTAAAAGTCTTCAGTGCAGATGTTTTTTCCTCATAGTCTATAAAGGCTTGCATTTACTATAAAATTCCCACGATCTCTTGATCGACAATGGTGGATGGATTGCCTTAATAAGTGAATTTATTTGAACATGCAGATCTTTTTCTACTCTTTTTAATCAAATACGATTATCATTGTTTGTTTTTTGTGTGTGTTTTTTCTTCTTGTTCCTCTTCTTCTTGCCCTAATTATATCGGTTTATCATTTCCATTTTCTGCTATTTTCCTTGTTTACATGTAAGACTGATCTGTATACAGCAACTGAACATGCATAATTATTTCATTTGAAGGAGTAGTTTTAATTTATGATTCAATTAATTAAATGAAATTAGTTTTAAAATACCTATCAAAACCCGCATTGCATACATATGTTGTGAGGAACTTTGGCCGAAGACCATTTGTTTTATTTGTTTACCAGTTAAGTATAGTGTCCAGTGTATGCTAAATGCATCAGCAAATCACTCTTAATTCGTGGTCAGACATTATCTGACAATTAAATGGCATGTCTGCCTATGCAACTATAAATGCCACGTGTTGTTGTTGTTGTTGTTGTTGTTGTTGTTGTTGTTGTTGTTGTTGTTGTTGTTGTTGTTGTTGTTGTTGTTGTTGTTGTTGTTGTTGTTGTTGTTGTTGTTGTTGTTGTTGTTAACGGTACCGGTTATTGAGGTCAGTCCCGTAACCATGACTCGTGTATGTGTCAAATCATCAAAGTCATTGAAATAGTGCAGGTATACATAATTGCATACCCTTTGCATGACACCAAGCATATAAGAATAGTTCGAGATTTGGAATAATGTGACTGGGTGTGGTATCATGCCACTTGTCTACGGTTTGATATAGCGGTGAGGTTTACCCCCATTTCTTTAATTTATAGCAGGTATAAAACACTGTATGCTTAAACTTAGCAGCGAGGCATCGAAATCATAATCCGTGTCGTGTAGATCAAAGTCCCAAAATGGCTGACATACTGTCAGTCGTGCTTTAAACTCAACTGACACACTGTCAGTCGTGCTTTAAACTCAAGCAGACTAGCAAATTTGAAACGGACACTAAATTCATGCATCAAACATATATATGTACAACACACGCCAATGTTAAATGTTTTAACAAGTGCTGAAATCACAAATTATGTGTCAACAACATTTAGTAGTATCTAGGCTTGCTCATGTTTCTAACCTTTGGTCATATTCATATAAAACTGCTTTTACTACGTGGGTCTATTTGCGCGGAAGCACAATTCGCAGTTTTGGGGTGAACCCTACGGTCTAGCTTGCTTGTGACGTCACTGTCTCTATTTATAGATTGGTCTTACTGTTCCACAGGTAACTTTCGGGGATACTCCAATGAGGACGACTGGGAATCTGTGTACAGGGTGTACGCTGGTGATGACTGGGACTCCCATGACGACTTCATCAGCCAGGAACGAAGTGCACGGGACGGCGACAAGGACGATTCACAGTTCCGGAGCTGGCAGCTAGACCAGTGGCACAATGCCAACATCCAAAAGGTAATTATCCAGTTTTTACCTGATTTTGACGCGGTTAAAACTCATCAATTTTACGTCGATTGGGAAACAAGTTCATACAACACTAATACCTGTATATGGTTTCTGGGTTGGACCTGTACTTTGCGTCTGGGAAGGCCATGAAATCCCTCCATCAGGGGTTGATTCTACAAACTTCGGATCCACAGTATCGTTCGTGACAACTGAACCACGGCAGTATTTCAATACTACGGCTTCCTAATTATTCACGGCCTTCTGTAGGTATTTGGAGGTTATGCAATTTATTATTAAGCAAGTATTTTACGTCGATCTTACTAATCTCTCTCGACGGTTGTAGCGTTGTACAACTGCATGTACTTTGTACCTGATAAGGTCGTGAAATGATCGCCCTCAGCAGGGATCGAACTTGTTACCTGCGGATCCGAAATCAATTTATACTTACACCATACCATGGTGCCTCTTTACCCACACTGCTCTCTCTCTCTCTCTCTCTCTCTCTCTCTCATCTGACAATACAGATTAACTATGAAACTTTGATTTGATAAACAACTACAAAATTTGTCTAAAATCATTTTACCGTCCCCGGTGGTTAGAGTGTCCGCCTTGGGAGCGGGAGGTCGTGGGTTCGATCCCCGGCCGCGACATACCAAAGTCGTAAAAAAAGGTACTGTTATAGCTCCCTTGCTTGGCGCTCATGATATAAGGGTGGTTGCAGGACTGGTTGACTCGGTGTCAGGATAATATGACTGGGTGTGGTTTCATGCCACATGTCTACGGTGTGATACTGCAGTGTGGCAGCAGTATATCTGTTTCAAGTGGACATCGTCTCCAAATGACTGAAATACTGTCGGTGGGATTTAAATCCAACAAACAAAAAACAAACTAAAATAAGTTTTAAACAATTCTAACTTTAGGTTAAAGTCGAAATATACGACGATGGGGACGAGGTTGCTGAGTTCGAATTTGAAGGATATCTGCAAAATATCACCGGATTCTTTAATCCAAGAAACCTCCGTCACACAACTTACGTGGACATCCCAGACAAATCTAGCATGATTCCTTTTAACGGGGATGACTTCAGCTTCGATGGGTATGAAAATCATACATGCTTCTTTCTTTACTGATAAATAATATCGACGACTTTGTGCACATCTATTGTAATTACATATGATTAAAGAATTTAATCAAATTAATTGATATAACAGTTTGCTGTCAATTTCAATAGCATAATTATGATTGTCATTTTAACTGACGAGTACACACGAAACAATCCGATCGCATTCGTGAACACTCGGGCGTCAAGTATATTAATGTGGCAACAAACAAGATACAAATTACATTGGGAGTGGGGGGGGCTTACAAGCATTTCATCGACATTAGACATTTTTGTTTACTTAGGCGACCATGCTCGTGTTTCTTGGATATTGTCTTTTACATCAACAAAGGAAAGCGTGAATGCTTACAATCCCTCATGCTTAATATTGCTAGAAAAAATCTAAGACTTTATGATATGGTGCTATCAAAATGCAAAGGTTAAATTTGCCCGTTTTTGTGTGGCAATATTATCATTGAATCGGGTATAAAAGACGCCAAGAGCCCCACTTTATACTGCACACAGCTGGCTATGACGCTGTATAAATACGTGAACATCGTGGTTTATACGCCCGCCAGACAACAGCGTCTTCCGAATGATAAATAGGATAACTCTCACATATAAATTATAGAACCCGTGTAGTTAAAATGGGAACACAAAACTGTTGCTTTGTAACACTCTTTTCACGTGACTGCGAGGCCTGTCGAGGTTCCACGAGAAGAGTGGACGAATTTTCGAACAGTACGAAAAATCCCCACAAAAGTTACTATTTTTAGATTTATCTAATTTCGATGGATTCACCTTAAATCCTCGCAAACTGTACATTTTTATTTATTTTTAAACACAAATACCACAACTACTGAATGGTTTCTGAATAACCGTGATACTCTGTATACAAAGTGTTATTTCATAACGGCGCCAATACTACGGCTACAGTTTTAAGCAAGAGAAACACCTTAAACTGTACAATATTTTATAGAAAAATACCTCTCGGCCCTATGAGCCTCGATGTGACTTTTCTACACAGAACATTCATTTTCGTTGCTTTCAGAATGTTGTTTAGCCATTTTGTATCGTTGACCTATTGTCCGTGAACTTACAGTACTGTATGTGCAGATGTATTTCCGTAAACTCCCGTGATAAGGTTTTGTTTCTTTAATAGACTGGCGTCACCTGCCGTCTTGTACTAGTTACGCAGTTTTAAAAAGTGAATATTTTCCACATCCAACATTTCTTTGAAGGTTTAGAGAGGATAACCCTATACATTTAAGTCAATGATCTAGACAATGTTCCGTTACTGCGCAACATTCGCAAATGATTGCGACAAGAAACGAAATTTTGAACTTTCGCTTAAACTCACACTACTAATATTGTTCATCAGAGGTTAGAGCTTGTCGTTTAGATTAAAAGATAAAGCTCTTTTTGATATTGAGACTTGAGATCTCGGTAGTGGTTTACGTGTATGTATATATATTCACTTCCACACTACATTTAACCATTGACGTAAACAATTATAGAGGATACTAACGTCCTGATTCATTATATATGTGCATTATTTCGTATGTACACTATTCATAATGCAACAATCGTTTGAGAGTAGGTTCAATCTTATTAAAATCATATCCTAATTTGCCCTCCTCTAATATCCGCAATTAGCGAAACATGAGCAAATATATTGTTCAAATCGGATTTTAATGAGACTGAGAGTAGAGGGCTTAGAATTTCTAATGTTATTTCTCAGCAAGATAATTTCTTTTTTAGTCCTAAAAAATATAACAATAAATAAATTGGCACTTATTAGGTTGAATTATATAATCATTTTTGAAAATTTTGTCATTAAGACCCCTTTTCCCAAATACTGCCTCATTATATTCGTATACTCATTAATTTAAGAAGAGTCAGCGTAAGATAGCCATAGTTTACCATAGTAACATGTTACGAATTTTCACTGTGACAAGAAGCTGGTTAAGATGATAAGATCAAATACA
>CM037787.1:5706440-5716892 GCA_021229015.1 Solen grandis
TGTGGTTAGAGGTTGGGGGTTCGACCCCAAAGGTCGCGATAAAAAACCAAAATCCTTAAAAATGGTACTGGTATAAACTACCTTGTTTGGGCGCTCTTCATTTTAAGGGAGTTTCAGGACGGGTTTGGGAAACCGGGGGTCGGGATAAAGTGACTGGGTGTGGTATCAGCCACATGTTTAGGGTTTTATACTTCATTGTGGCAGCATTATATCGTCTCAAGTAGGCATGGGTCCCCAAAAATTACTGACATACTGTGGGTGGGACAGAAAACTTAAAAAAGAAACGAACAATCAAACGGATTGAAAAGCCCGCGATCGGATCTACCCCGGGGGGTTTTATTTTTCCTTATAATTTATAGCTCAATCGAGGTATTTGGTGTATTATTTATACTTTAAACCCTTTTTAAAATAAAATTTATCATCATTTGGGTGTTGTCAGTATACATGTTTCATCTTCTCGTTCGCCCTTTTCCCCCCCGAAAAAAAGGCTGGCAGAAACAGCCAAAAAAAATAACTTGAATTTTTTTTTCTTTTAAATACAATTTGTACAACATCTGTATACAGTTTTTACAACATTTGATACTAACACGATAATTTTAATCCTTCTCCCCCAGTTCTTGCGTTTGGGGCCCGTACTTTTTGCTCCCAAAACCATGGGGGAGTTTTTTTACCAAACCTACAAACCTTTGGAAACCGCACTCATGTGTGTTTTTCCACCCTTTTTTTTCCCCCATGAATTTTTTCATAAAAAATGTGTCTTTTTTGGTGTACTCTACGGAGTAGGTTCTTTTTCTTACACCTGCATAATCATAATCGTAAACCCGTAACTATATTTCTTTGACTGGTTTTCTTTTTTTTGCTGTCTGGTTCCCCCCAACTCGAAAAAATACTTATTAAAATGTATATAATTCTAGTTTCCTTCATTGCTCTCCTAAAAAAATGACTGGTCCCCTGTCGAGAGTCCGCTCCGAAATCGGGGTTTAAAAATGGTTTTTTATTCCCCAGCTGCAAATGGTGACGTCCCCGGTCCCCGGTTTGATAGATAGCTAGGGGTTTATTTTTTCGGGCACAAAGCTAGATTACTTCCCTTTTGCTCGGCGCCTTTACCAAAAAGGTGTTTTGGGCCCCGGGGTTTTTTTTCCCCCCCCTTTTTTCTATAGTAAATCCAGAACATTTGAACATCACTGTGGCTCCAATAAAAACAGAGAGAATCATTGTTAAATTTACCAGAAATGACACAGAAACAATAATGTTCTAATAAAAACAGTTGAACTTTAACCAGTCTAGAAAGGCAAAGCATCAATTTCAAGACTTTAATATTTAAAAGAACTACTTCCTAGGGTACAACGACCCGGAAGTATTTCGATACCGGGGTCACACCTAAATCTTACCAAAATTTTTCCTGAGCAAAATTTTTCACACTTTTCTCAGTTTTTACATCTATTTCAATAAGCATAATGCAAAGCATTTTCAATTTTTACCAGATACAGTCTGACAGGGACCGTTTAAGAAAGTGGCCCAATCTGCGGACTTTCTCACACGGCAACTTGAAAGTTTTTGCAAGGAGGCAATATTTTAAAAGTATTGTAGCTTCAAAAGTTTCTGATGGATTTTCAAAATTTAAGCAGCTATGTAACCGGCTAATGCTATATTAATTGATTATGTGAAAATAAAGCTTTTACCCCAAGAGAATGGTGTTTTTTTTAACTTTATGTACCAAAATTCATGCATTTTTCAATAAAAAAATCAGAATCTGCACCACAAAAACTTCTCCAAAAAGGTTTGAAATGAAGAAAAACAGACTTTACCCTATTAAAATAACCAGACTTGAGTTCCTGCAATAACTGACAGCAATTAGTACAGTTGTATCAGAAAAGAAGCTCATCTTCTCCTGTCTGATAAGAACAATAGGGTTTACCCTGGATAATGACCTTATTTTTCTTGCAGGAGCGTCCCTCTCCCCAAAACTCTAATTAGTGAACTATTTCTTTGATAAGAATGCTGAAAATGACACTGGTCATTCTGATAAGAATGCTGAGCACCTGCATGGAGATTTTTTTCAGTTCATTCTATAACAACTGCTCACACAGTAAACACAACTTTTACATCAAGATGCCGAAAGGTAAAATAAAGAGACGCCGAGTGGGGGGTCAATTCCTACCAGGAAATAAGATGTCACCAGCTCGACGCCTTGCCGACACCTCCTTGGACACATCTGATGATGCAGATCATGCAGCTGATGCAACTCCCAAGAAGCCGACACTGCGCTCGGGACGGGATCTGCAAAGAGAAGAACAACATAACTATGATGCGCATGGAAACCGCATCATAAACATGAATAAGCTGATAAGCATCATGAATGATGTGTACAGGGAACACAGTCTTCTAGACTGTGAATATTTAAATATTGTCCTTAACAGTGAATTAAAAGTGGGACTTGGATCAAAACTGGAGTTCAGGTGCTCTTCGTGTGGTTTTCTTTCTTCTAAGATGGACAGTTACAACAGATGCCAAAGCTCAAAAGCAGTAGCTGTAAATATGCTATTTGCTTCAGCTTTGCAGGACACTGCCATAGGATTAGAGAAGGGGAACCTGCTACTTGCATCTATGGACATACCTCCACCTTCCAGGTCCCACATGCAAACCTTGATGAACAAAGCCTCCGTCAACACTATAAAAATTAATGAGGATGACATGGCCGTCAAGAGGCAGCTTGTTATTAAACACAACCAGGAGCAAGGACGAAAGAACCCGAACCACCTGGACCTGTCTTTTGATGGCCGTTACAATGCTAACAGAATGATTTCATCGTACAAACCTGGGCAGGCTGCATCACAGGCTTATGGTGTAGCCATAGAGAACAACACCAGTTACAATTACATTGTTGCCCTAGCTGTCCAGAATAAGCTTTGCTGGACTGGAGCATATTTAAGGAACAAGGGATTTGACATCACATGTCCTGGGGGCCATGCGGCATGTACAGCAAACATTACATATATGGCGCCCCATTCAGAAAGATCCATGGCTTTCAGCATTGCCGAGCAACTTTCTAAGGAAGATATACTTGTTCGCAGCCTAACAACAGATGGGGACACCAAGGCTCACCTGGGCATGTCTGATTTTTATGACAAGCTTGGAAATGCCTGGACTGTCAATCGCCAAGCAGACCCTATCACTTGGGAAGCAAACAAGTAAGAAAGACGAGGCAGTCTAACTGGAGCCTGACTATGTTCAGTGGAAAAAAGCTGTCACATGAAGCTAGAAAACAAGCAACAACAGCTCTAGCCAAGGATATCAAATCAAGATGCCATGCCATCATTGAAAAACTTCGGGCCGAGGCAGACGGAGATCTTTCAAAATTATTGAATTGTTTACCTGCCATCAAAGCTGCAACTCTGGAATGCTACGGGGGGAACTGCAGTTTCTGCCCACATGACTCCCTTGTTTGCTCCGGTGTTGGTGGGGTTGGTAGCTGGTGGTACACATCTACGTATCTACCGACACACGGCATACATCACCTGAAAATGACAAGAAATGATCGTGAGTTACTTTCAACCATCCTGGAAATACGACTCAGTGAGTATGCCGTGCTTAGTGTCTCCAGCAATACATCAACACAGAAATGCGAGGGTTTCAATAGGGCGGTACTGTCAACACTTCCCAAAGAAATCAACTTGTCAAGAAATTTTGCAGGAAATCTGGCATCAAAAACCCTACAATTAAATAATTCTTTACAAGAGTCAGTCACCAAGAAAGTAAGCAGCATTACTGGAAAACTCTTTCGCCTCGTGCTAGAAGATATTTGAACTATACATCAAATCGAGCTCAAAGATATAAAAAGTACCAAAAAACAAACAAATTTAAACTACAAAGAAGATCAAACAGAGCAAAACTGGAATTTATATACCACCAGGCCAGAAGTAAAGGACAGTACAAAGAAGAGTATGTGAAAGGTCAGGTGGATGAAGCCGGGTCCCAGCAAATAAACATTATTAAAATGCAAAATTAAATTTAAAGGAGCCTACAAGACCAATCTAAAGAATAAAAAAAAAAAGGGAAAAGCTCCGTCACATTCATGGCAGAATGTCTGATGATGGCCTGATGCCGGCCGAAACGGAAAGCTTCAAGCTGCAAAGTATAACACTAAAAATTTATACAAAATTATGAGATATCAAAGTATAAAACAATATTTACACTCTGAATTAAATTCAAGAACACAATCCCATGACCATCAAAGATGCATCTATCCCTGTAAATTAAAGAGAACACATATATTAGCCACAAAAATCTTTTGCTAAGTGTATAAGGCAATCTGGAAGGCGGTTTCCGTTAGCGTCATAATGACCACAGCACCTAGAGCGAGAAAAACAAGTCTTTCTTAAATTATTTGAACTATTTCCCTCAAATACCAGATGTTGGACATTTATGCATAGCTTCTTGTTACATAGATGGGATGCCTGTTGAGAAATGGTACATCAAAATCTCTAAGTTGCACCATCAAAGCTACACGGTGACTTGTACGTGTCCTATGCCTGCTGTCGATGGGTCTCTCGGATCCCTGAAACGAAACTGTCCATAACCCTGTTTATTAACACAACCACTCCAAATAATGCACTCTCCATTCTCATGCTGTCTGCTAGTCATCTGAAGTTTCCTCTCACACTGTTCAATAAAATCATCCATTAGTCTACATAAACTTTAAGCAAAACAGGCAAAAGAAAAATATAGCTGGTAACAACAGTTTTTTTTTTGTTTTTTTTTGTTTGTTTTTTTTTAATTTAAATTTAAATTTCTTAATTCAAAATTTTGCTTGAATTTTAAGCAAAATGCAAAAATAGTCTGTTATGTTTCTCTAGCAGCTTTGCACAAAAGCAGACGACTGAAATGGAAGTAAACAGTCAAAGGGAGGTGACTCTGGTGCCCTTATACAGAAATTTCAAAGTTTTAAATTTTGAATTTTAAATAAAATTAAAATTACACAAACCTGAACAAATTCCTTTTATCTCCTGATTTCTATTGTCAATACTAAATAGCATGTGAAATTTCAACACTTTCCAATGCATACTTTTTGAGATATTAATTTTAACTTTTTGGCATATAGGTGTTGGCCCGGTGTTTTTTTTCCTTCTTTATTCTATAGTAAATCCAGAACATTTGAACATGCACTGTGGACTCCAGAACATTTTCCTGATAATAAGTGGTCTATATTTCTCTTCTTTAATCCTGTCCAGCAAATGGAGGCCAAAAAAGTGACCTCATCACCGATGAACTTTTCTGCTAGCACTGAATGTTTACAAACACTGTCAATATTTTCAACACACAAATCTCACAGTGCACCTGTTACATCATTTCTGTTATTCATACACTCAGGCATATAGTCCCAATAAAAACAGAAGAAATCATTGTTAAATTTACCAGAAATGACACAGAAACAATAATGTTCTAATAAGAACAGTTGAACTTTAACCAGTCTAGAAAGGCAAAGCATCAATTTCAAGACTTTAATATTTAAAAGAACTACTTCCTAGGGTACAACGACCCGGAAGTATTTCGATACCGGGGTCACACCTAGAGGAGCTCCCAAAACCGATTCAGTAGGAGTCGGACGCATACAGTATCTCGTCTAGACAAACATCCCGATATGTCTGAATCAGAGCTCTGAAGGGACTATGGATGTGTGTGCCTCAAGTGAAAGAGACCGAATAAAACCATTACATTACTCAGTTGGAGGATGAAATCTTATCTAGCCCGTAATTTCCCGAGCGTTTGTACAAATATCCACTGTTTGATCATGCACAGCTGCGGTAATTTTGCAAATCAACAACGCATGTACACACGGAAGATCAGTGTTACTGGCAAAGGGGACTGCGAATAATTTCATGACGTCACATAACCCATGGGGGTAACTTGATGATCGGACTTCAAGCTTTCTTATAAACTTTTAAATCACGTGATCAAAACAAAGTATTCGTCCGGATGGGAGGTAATATGAACAAAACAGCTACGCATCAGTCACGAATCAGAATAGGAAATAAAGTTGGATAGATGTTTCATGTCAGAGGCAATATTTTCGCCATTTTATCTTTGTTATTGATATTGTCGACACAGGATTGATTTTTCTACTTTTTTGCTTTCATTTTAGAATTTGTACTTGTAGAATTATGTTTAATCATTAGATACTTATTACAATATTGAGAGGTACTTCGATTTTCACAGCTTAAATACTGTGTAGTACACTTATGGATGTCGTCACACACAACTAAAAACTGTCGGTGGTACGTTTCACCCAAGCAAGCAAACAAACAGACATAAATATTTCATCTTTAAGACGAACAAGGATATATTTAAACGATGGGTTTGAGGTAAAAGAGAGACTTTCTATTGAATATAAAGTTATTCCGTCTCCCTCGTGTTTAATTGAAAGACCATTGAAAAGATTAAACCGTGTATTCCAAAGAACTCCTTTCATGCGAAGTTGAATAAGATGACTGTGTAGCCGAGCTTCAGTATACCGTTTCATGAAGCCTGTGGTATTTTGATTTTAGCAATATGTTACTGTACAAGCCATTCATGCCGGTATGAAATCACGCGTCTCATGTATATTTTTCTATTTACTGTTAATTATTTTCTGGTGGATTAAGTGGAGAGAGTGGAAATTACAAACATGTATCAAATAATCATGGTGGATATACACGCAATACCTTATCTAAAGTGATCTTAATGCATACCGTTTTGTACTTAATGCAGGTTGATCAGACAGATCGTGTTATATCATTTTACGATCCATTCAACTTTTCTAGAGACGTACGTGAGATCTGTGACTTTTAGAAAATATTTATTTTTTACGTAACTGTCAATTAAAAGATGACAGCGAAGAGAACCGAGAATTGCCAAATGATGCCACCATCTTGGAAAAATATATATCTCTGTAGGTTTTCATTTGATTTTCAACAGATGTAAATGCAAATGGACGTGTTGGACTTAATTAGATTTTACAGCCATCAAAAAGGTACACAGAACAATATTCAAATTTGTGTAATCAAAACAGTGCAATCTTTACCTTCGCATTAAAGTTGTGTTGTCACGGAAAACTTATTTGATAAAAATGGAGATAACTAGGCAATAGAAATGTATTTCGATGAAAATAATAATATCGTTATATGTTGGTCGTTTTAAATCTAATGTTTTCCATTTGGATAAATGAATATATTTTGGAGGGTGTGTAATATTGATGATTGGGTTCTCAAAACGGATATTGGTAGTATTTCCGAAATTTAGACATACACATGTTTAGCAAAAGAACACAGAAATATATCGCTGAATAACTGCGTAGAAATCAGTAAATCAACACCTTTATAATTTGTAAAATACCTGGTTTCTATAAAGTGACACTGGTCATACATGTGAACAGAGCGGTAATAACTTACACTCCGTCATAAGTGACTTTAATCAGTGGTTTTGCGTCCTTTGAACGAGATCATGGAAGTAGTTGAAAGCTTACTTTATCTTTTCCAGTATTTTACCAATTGCGGAAAATAGAAGTAGCATTAGATACCACGCAATGGATGAAAGAAAGTGTGTAATGGACTTGCTGATCATTGCAGAAAATTCCGAATATATCCACGTGTACTTGGAACAGATAATTAAGGCTTTGATGTCGGATAATCCCCACCCAGCGGTAACTAAGCAACAATTGTTTGAAATCAACAAAATGGACGGCAAGCTTAAAATAAATTGCGATAAAGTACTGGTAATGCTCGATTCTGCAACTTCACACGCTGCTGAGATGGTGGAGAAATGGATGAACAGACTGACAAAAGTAAATGGAAACAAAGTTGAATATTTAGTTATTATTCAAGGAGAATCAAACAAAACAATTGATAAGTTAGAAAATTGTTCAATAGTGAGTATAGCTGAATATAGTGATATAAGTTCATGGTGGCCAAAAACTTTGAAATTTCTATTCAAAACCAGAAATTCAAATATTACGTGTTCCCTTTGTATTGTTTCTCAGACAGAGCAAAAATGTCTTATACGAAAAGCATATGAAGATTTGGAAAAATGCTTGAGCATTTTTGATATAGACATAGCATCAGAAATAGACAGAAATTCAGACTGTGTAGCAGTGTTTCTTCCAAGATCGATTGAAAAAACTAGGGAAGCAACAGAATTGATCGGACAACTGATAAGCGCAGAAAAATGCCACTTGGTTGCAACATGGTACAGTTCCTTGCACACTCATTTAACTTGGACAAAGATAAGGACCCACACACCTTCGGACGTTCTCCGAATGGTATATCTTATACTTATAGACCTTGAAGTGATAAATCCTTATGACGTGAAATCATCGGCGTGTTGTTCAAAAGGATGTTGTATTATATAGTACAATGTATATTTAATTTCATTTATAAATAAATAAATAAATAAATAAATAAATAAATAAATAAAACGATTTATATAATTATTTTAGATTTAATCATTTTTATTTATCTATTTTCATTTTTTTTTTCAATTCTCTTCTGTAGCTTTACGTACTCACGTCACACTTTGATCATTTCAAACTCCTAGGCAGCGGTTACTTCCCCTTTCATTTTCTCCACAAAGTCAGTGGAAAAACACGCATGCTTTTTAAACATATCTAAATATATTCAAAGTTTAAAGAATTATGGTTGACCGTTTTGCCGTCATATGATCGCCAAGTGACATTTAATGTGATTAATCTGAACGCCACTGCGGTAAATAAATAACTACAAGAAAATATAATAAGACACGGGCGGACAAGGGAGGTCACTGAGGATGAACAGTTTTCAATTACTTTAGATTAGACAAGAGTTATTTACCTTCCATTTGACTTGTTTGTAATGATATGACTACATTTTAAACAAAAGAGTAGGCCGTTATTTGTGAAATCATATTTATTTCGCAAAGTGCTTACATATCATTTCATGACCAGAGAAGTTTCATACACGTGGTAAATAATGACGCTACCATACATAGTTTTAAGTTCATCAGAAACAAAAAATTGAATGCCAAATCTTGATAATACAGCATTAGAAGTAATTAAATTTTATCCTTCCAATCATATTGTTCCATTGAGAAATTATACATTTTTGTGCATTTATTCATTACAAATGGTTATATTTTATAATAATATTTGATTAATGTTATAAGATATACAACTTATAAAATATGTATATAAATATATGTAAAGAAGATAATGTGTGTATTTGTAAAAAGTCATTTGATACATATGTATTTAATTTCAACACTTGAAGTGCAAATGTTCATGTTATATAATGCAATCTATATGTACGCTCTACCAGGATGACGATGGCAATGCATGGTGAACACCAGTTAGGTTCATTTCTTTTTGCTGAAAGTTTCTTAACAAGCATCATTCTGACATTGAATGCAGCATCTGTTCAGAGTCCCTCAATGTTGTGTAAGCGTACTGTAGAACAGTGAAGATCAAGTCTCGAACATCCGGGCACGCAAGCCGAGCGTCGTTTATCAGACTTCCAGCAAGAGAGCATTTATTTTCTGTTACAGTTACATTATTTAACCTAAACCACTTGCTCTGTATTCGTCTTTTCATTTTCGAAAACAAAATTGGGTTGTCATAGCAACAGTCTTGTGCAGCAGACGAGGTCAGTGCTGATAGAAGATGGGTTGACAGTGAGATTCGTCCGAACATCGCCGACACTGGATTCTGAAACACCAGAGGAAATCATTAAAGTATCTCTGCATGTCTCTTTAAATTAAACTCGAGATACCTGACACGAGAAAATATCGGTAATCATGCGTGGGTTCGGGGGCCTGAAAGTTTGGTAAAACGGGGTTTTCCCTATTGAATGTTTCATGTGTGTGTGTGTGGGGGGGGGGGGGGGGGGGTCCGTTTCGACACTTGACGAAAATACCAAGTGAGAGAGAGAGCGTTTCAAGCTGACATGAATTATTAACTTACTACCAACACTATTTGTTGAGAAATGAAATATTTGGGTATCTTTATTTATTTTTATTTAATGTAATGTTTGAGGAATCCATATATTTCCAAACTACAGTTCACGCCCTGTTTTCAATTACTGATTTCTTGATTCTTGCGGTCTCAAAGAATGTTTAGGAATCATTTGAAGAATCAAAATGGACATACCTCGTTTTCATAAATTTACTGCTAATTTAGATTAAAACATTAAAAATAATGCTCAAAAGATCATTAAGATAAATATATAACAATACCATTGCGTGTTCCAGAGGCTGTTCAACTGTGACAAAGTCTTCAACACGTAAGCTCCTCATTTCTTCGTCTTGTGTGTCGCACCGTCCCTTTATCGGAACATAATACATACCATTAACAAAAGTGGACGTTATCAAAATATAGGAGTATTAGTACAACCATAATACATGCATATACATCAGATTTAAACAGTAGTTGTTGTTGTTGTTTACTTGCTT
>CM037787.1:5732809-5782809 GCA_021229015.1 Solen grandis
CAGCATTATGAGAGGACGCGGCCGACTCATTCCTAGTTGGAAGGGGAAGGTCCGCAAAAGATTTTAAAACGAAATAGGCATTTTCAGTTACATTAAAATCGTGTCAGTAGGTGTGTGCTTTCGCTTTATCTGTTTTGTTTTGTTTGAAACAATAATTTCAAACTTTTAATTCCAAACACATGTAGGGAAGATTTTTTCCCCATTTTTCAACCTTTTGCATTTTTAACAACAACAAAAAATGATAATAAAAAGTTGTCTTTACAAAATTCAAAATCTAGTATGTTTTTGTTTGAATGTCTGTTTGGGCTTTACATATTTAAATTATTGTCTGCTCTTCTTGCAAGATATAAGTCCAGATTGTATCTGGGGCAATCACTAACTGTAATTGACACACTTTAGCATTGGGGTTTGGCCAGTTTTCCAAAGGAGACTTGGTGGAAATATTTTCTAGTTAAAATGAAAGATTTTGACAATCAGCTTATATAATTAACCTTGGTCATCTACAAGACAAACAGAGTAAAACAGTATCAAATTACCAAAATTATGGCATTTTACCTTGCGTATTTTTTCAATATATTTAGGCACCGTTAAATAGGGGTTATTTAAACATTTCGAATTGTTATCTAATTTTGTTTTATATTCGCATATTTATCTTTTTTATCTTAGTTATAAATGATTAATTTATTTAATTTTGCAACACATTAAATTTTTTTTTATTCAGAACATCTATGATTTTATTTTTCATTTCTCCACGGTCCACATTTAAGCAAACTTTATCAAACTAGTTATTACCATAAGGGTTGGCTAAATTGAGTTTTTGATGATATGGGGCAGGTTTCGAAAAGGTACCTAAATTGCAATTTCAGTTTACTATTTGGAGGTCATAAAAATCTATAATCAACCCCTTTAAAATTTTTCTCAGTTAGCAAAATAAATCAATTTAATTCCTTCTACCGTTCACAATAATTATATCAAAACGAAAAAGAATTAAAAATTAGTTTATCCTTTCATTTTACACGATGGGTTAAGGGCAGGGCATGCAACAAATGTTGCAAAATTAGGACCTTTTGTAAATAAAAACACACAGTATAATTTATAAAGCAAGATCATGAGATTCAAAACTTAATAATCTAAAAAGTAGGTGTTGTATTACTTGTATACAGTTATACAATTAAAAGTTTTAAAAAATTTACACGTTTTTTTACGATTTAAGCTGGGGATAAGTTGTTTGTGTGTGTGAGGGTGTGTTGGGGTGTGTGGTGGTGAATCCCTCCGGGATAGTTTTTCTTGTTACCAGTGTTTTTTTCCTATGAAAGAAAGAAAAGATAGATGTTCATTTGTGGTAAGGGGGAATCTTTTTTGGTGTTTGGTTGTGCTATTACTTGCTCGAAAGGTTTACATGGGTAACATAAATAAATGTAGGGTGAGGGTTTTGATCCCTGCGTATTAAAACTTTTTTTATTCGTGAAGGGGAAAAGGTTGGGGCTTTTGGGAACCCTTTTTCGGGAAAAATTAAAAAAAAAATTTCTTACAAGTCTGATTTTCATATGATTTATATCTCAGATATCAAAACACTAAAGATAATTTAAATTATATATTACCTGGGGGTGTTCATGCAAACCCAGCCAAATAAAAATAGTTTAATTAGCAATACAATAACCAAGTGCCAAAGCCATGGAACCCCATGATTTTGTCATAACAAAAGATGACAGGGGGACTACCTTTAAATTTATTCTGACCTGCATTTCATTCCATTAATGCATCTTTAATTGTACCACCCGTGGCCAAAGTGGTAAGAGTGTGGCCTTGGGAAGCCGGAGGTCATGAGTTCGATCCGGGGGTCGGTAGGACGTTAAACCCAACAAACAAACAAACATCTTATAATTGTATCTTTTGTAAGCCCCTTTTCTATCTTTCACTTTATTGTTAGTTTGAATTTTGTTGAGTTTTTGATTTCAAAACGGTAAAAATGCAAAACAAACCCCCGGTTTTTGGCAGAAGTCACAACATCTAAAGCTGATCCTTTTCCCAAGGATGTAAAAAATCTCCCCAAGTTGGCAGGTTACTTTCATACAGGAGGGGATCCCCCGTTAAAAAGACTTTTAAATTTTTAAGAATTTTATTTGAAAGGTATAGTTTTTGTGTCAAACTAATAATGTCATTTTTTCAAGACATTTCGTAAAAAAAGTAATAATGCAGGGTTTTGCTTTAACGTTTTTTTAAAGAAAGCAGTATTCTAATTTATCAGGAGTGCAAAATTTGTCTTTTTCTGGGTTGAAATCCGATAAAAAACAAATTCTTACAACTTTTTGTCATTAATCATTCACAATACTTTATCAAGATTTTTTTAAACTGTCCCAACCAATGTTGCTGTTGAACACCAAAATGGACCAAATTTTGAATACATGTATTACTATTTTTGTCACTTAATAGTTTCAATGTTTTGAAAATTAACCCCCCTTAATAAATTTACGCAATTTTCCGAAATATCAAAATTTTTGATTAAATTTTTTTAATAGAACTTACAAAAAATCATTATAGTTTAATGGTTTGAATAAATCTTTTCGTTTTATGGGGGAAATGATTTTTTTATTTTTTTTTTACCCGTGGTTCTATTTTTTTCTTAATTTTGAAGGGAGAAAAAACAAGTATGGGTAATACCCAAAATTAGTGTCAACAAATCAAGATCGTTTGTCATGCAATCAAAATTTAGAAAAGGATATCCCTTATTGGACCGGAAGTGTTTCAAACTTAAAGGTGGGGAAATCCAAGTGTGACAACACTCTACATGGATAGGCGTCAACATAACAAGTGTCATGCAATCAAACTTTTATTAGTTTCAAATTGTGTATATCTAACAGCCTTAAAAGTGTGACGTTAGTTTTATTCTCTTTGTTTATTGAAAATAATTTTATTCAGATGAATAATTAGCCACCCCCATAAAAATAAAAGGCTGAAAAATAAAATAAAATAGATAGATATGAACATTGAAGGAAATCATTGCTTGTGGTAAAATTGCATTACAAGCTTGAATGAACATGACAGACAGAAAATAAATAAGAACATATAGGAAACACCCTATCATGAAATTACACATATTACATGTTACTAGCAGTAAATTAGTAGATCACCTTGTCAGACAGGACAATATCGCAGTAAATCACAAAGGAAAGGTCGGTATGATAAGAAGCTATGCCGCAATTTAAAAATGGTAAATTGATCGATACTCAAAAATACGTTTTTTATCTGTATAAATTGATTTTGACCTACTTCTTCAACCAATCAGATCTCACACAAAACTCACATGCCCCATGGCGGTTGCCGTTGGGGCGCTACAGATGACCTGTCAGTTAGTCATCTCCTTCTATCCCTGTCCTTCGCACATTTGACCGCCTCGCTCAGCTTCAATCCTCTCCATTCTGTGATGTTGTCTTCCCATCTCTTTTTCTGTCTTCCTCTCTTTCTTCCTCCTCTGACTGTTCTCTGGATCACTGTCTTGGCAAGCCTTTCTCCTTTGTTACGTGGCCGAACCACTTTAGTTTGCGCGTCTTGATGGTGGTGAGAAGATCTTCATAGGGACCAATGGCTTGCCTTATTGTTTTTGACTTCCTCATTGGTTATGTGGTCTTTGTAAGAGATGCCAAGCAGTCTTCTGAAGCATCTCATTTCTGAGGCCTGAATCCTCTTCTCTAATTCTGCTGTAAGGGTCCATGTTTCACAGGCATACAGGAAAACTGAGTAGAAAAGGGAACGCATGAGTCTTATCTTTGAGCTAAGCTTGATTGCCTTGTCCTTCCAAATGGTGTTCAACTTGGCTAGTGTTGCAGCTGTCATTGCAATTCTGGCTAATACTTCAGGCTTGGACCCCTCATCTGAAACTATAGCTCCAAGGTATTTGAAATTCTTCACGGTTTCAAGCTTTGCTCCGTTGGCAGTGATGTCAGTTTTGATGCCATTGTCATTGTTTGTCATCAGTTTTGTTTTGTTTGCACTGATTTCCATGCCGTAAGCTGTGGAGGATCTGTCTAGTTGCCTGACCAGGTTCTCCAGTTCTTGTTCTGAGCCTGCGAGTCCGTCTATATTATCAGCAAAACGCAGGCTTGTGATTGTTCTGCCACCAATGCTGACTGTTCCTTGGTGGTCTTCAAGTGCAACTGTCATAATTCTTTCAAGGAAAACATTGAAGAGTGTCGGCGAGAGCAAACATCCTTGTCTCACTCCAACTGTGGTTCGGAACCAGTCTCCAATGTCCCCGTTGAGGTAAACTGCACTGCTGGCCTTGTCGTAGAGGTTCTGTATGGCGCGGATGAGGTTTGCGTTGATGTTGTAGTAGTTCATAGTCGCCCAGAGTGCCGCATGCCACACTCTGTCGAATGCCTTTTTGAAGTCTATGAATACGTGGTAGAGTTCTTGTTGGTGTTGAAGGTATCTCTCGCACAGAATCCTCAGATTGAAAATCTGCTCAGTTGTGCTGCGTCCTGCCCTGAATCCTGCCTGCTCTTCAGCTATAATTGCTTCTGCCTGGGGTCTTAACCTGTTCAATTTGATCCTGAGCATCACATTGCTAGGATGGATTATCAGGCTGATTGTGAGGTAGTTATTGCACTGTTGTAGGTTGCCTTTCTTGGGTAGGGTGATCACTAAAGACTGGGTCCATTGTGTTGGCCATTCTCCTGTCTCCCAGATCTTCTGGCTGATTGCATGTAGCGCATCGATCATAGCCTCACCCCCTGCTTGCACTAGTTCTCCTGGGACGTTATCAATGCCTGCTGATTTTCCTTTCTTCAGGGACTTCACTGCTTCCTCCACTTCTTCTCTGAGGATGGGGAAGCTGTCTGTGTCAGTTGCCGGAGGGGTGTTGAGTTTCTCTGTGTCTCGGTGTGAGTATAGATCTGCGGTGTACTCTGTCCACCTGTTTAAGATGTCTTTGGACTCGGTCAGACACTTCCCGTTTTTGTCGAGAATGGTGCTGGGCCAATCTCTATATCTCTCACGTGCTGACTCCAATGGTCACACCCCGGCTCACCACTTCAGCTGGCGGGCTAAACCACGTGAGGGGGTGGTGTTGACACTGCACCACTGGGCGAAGGATCTCCTAGAAGCAGATCACCGGCCAGGGCGGAAGGGGTTCAGAAGGAACTTCAACGGCTAAGTGCCCGTGGCCATGGCGAGCCTCCGAGTTGGGTGAAGTCGGTCGTGGCCGGGCCTGGAGAGGGATGGGCTCCGCCAGGCGTCATTGCCTAAGATTCGCTACATGATGAATACAACCAGAACAAATTTCATGCCGGCTCGGTCGTCGCCCGGAACACCAAGGACCGCCACAACGCTGAGGCATCAGTCATCCCTACAAAATGATCTGACCTTATATTTCAACAGAATATATACGTACAGAAATCGAAGATTTTGCATTTCATTTTGCAAGGATTTAAAGGTATTTTTATTGATCTCGGTTTTACTGTTATTTATTGGTGTTATCTAATCAAAGCGTCCCGGGTTCGATTCCTGGTCACGTAAGTGAGAGGGTACAGTGATCCTCGTCCAGCTACGTGGGTTTTCTCCAGGTTCTCCATTTTCCTATTACAATAATGACCATATAGGCTGCCATCAGAGCCATCGAGAGTTATTGATATAAGTTGTGAAAATTTGTTCGATGTAAAATAATAAAGATTATACTTTACTGTTAATTTGCTTTCATCGGGCTTTTTAAAACTTAAACTTCTGTTTGAAACATATATCAATCGTTGGTAATACATACGAACATCGTCAGTCTCAGATTGTATTTTGACATTAACATTTGGATTGTTTTGGTGTTTTGGTTTTGAATGTTTGAGAATTTTGTTTTAGTTATGATTTCATTCCTATATTTCTCATATAGTTTTTCATAATATGAACCTAACTTAGTTGGGTATAAATCAGTTTTGAAATAGTAAGAAGCTAAATTTAAGTTTATTACACAGTTTATCATAAAGTATCATCAGTGGCATAATATCAGTAACACAAACTATTGAGTGTAAACACACAGTTAATTGTTTTGGAGTATGCCAACATATATCAATTTGTTTTTATGGAGTGCCCATTGTATAGTCAGATAATTACACTGAAAAGCATAACAAAAACACCACGTTATCGTGAAGTGATTCTTAGAATCAACAAATGATTTATGTTAGAGATTTATAAGAGAAAAGGCGACGAATATTTATAGTTTATCGTCTGATAACAACGAGACACTTTGTCCTCTTAGATAAAAAGCACGTTTGAAGAAGGAGAAACGCGCACTAAATCATCTTATATGTACCCCATTTACTGTTGCACAAATGCGTGTCCTCCTTGAGGAGGAGGAGGAGGATGAGTCAATTCCGGAGGAGGAGGCGTTTCATTGACTGTCTTTTCATTTCCATGTTTAAATGCACAATGTTTTAACATATTGTCCCTTCTTGTGAATACTTGTTCACACTCTAAACACTTTATAGGAAACATTTTTCCCCTTATAAGTTTTTGTTTTAGACTTTGATCCTGCTTGCTCTTATATTAATCAGTGTTTACACATCTCTAGATCCGGCTTTGAAAATCCCTCGTCGTAGTTCATGACATTGTCCATCTTATAGGAGAATCGACCAGCAAACGAACATTGAATATAACATCTTATTCCACATTTTGTACAAATTCCATATTTTCAAGTCATGCTGAATCTCCACATTGTTAAATTCCACATGTTGTTAGCCTGAGTGTCAAAACATGTATGACTGACACGATTTTCGTGTGTTTTTTTATACCCTCGAAGTTCAAACTAATGAAGAAAGGGTCAGTTTCACATAGAATGTTGTCATTTCCGTTATGGAGTTCCGGTCAAGCGAATTCATTGTATAAACTTCACTATACTATATAGGGTCATTTTTACATTTGATGACGTCTCACTTTTTCATAGCTATGAAAATATTCAAATCGGATAACAACTATGGAAGATAGAGTCGATTTTAACATTTGATGACGTCATTTCCGGTTTTTATTAATAATGGTCTTCCGGTTGAGAGAGTTCAAAGTATACATCTAGCTTTTTCAATCTAAATATAGATCATGATGCCATTTCTGAATAAAGATCATGATGTCATTCTAAAATTAGATGTCATGCTAGAAAACCAATATGGCCGCCGCACATGCGCAAATAATCTGATGACGTCACTCCTGCGCATGCGCAGTCTTGGAGCCAAAGAGCTGCTATTACTACTCCAAGCACGTAGAACAACAATATTATTCAAATCTTAATGGTTAGGAAATTTATGACCATGACTAGAATAACACCCGGTCTCTTTCATTAAAATCAACATGTCTAATTATTTCCTCAACAATAGTACATCGCGATTTTAATAGATATATACACATGTAGTAAACGTATGCATATGTTAGTTTCTTATTTATTCGAATCAGCTATTAAAAACAGTTTAATCCTTTTTTTTTAAACCAATCGCATTGAATAATCAACGACTACCTAATAAAATTATGGCCACAGTACCTTTATGCCACCGTATAAAATAATTTTATAAACGGAAATATATTCTTTGTATTTTTTATATTCGTTACAAAACAACCTTCTTCTGCCAGAGGCGATATCTTGCTATAACCAGCTTTAAAGCTAATTCAAAAAAAATTATAGTATTTGAATTATTCATGCATAATCTCGTGTCCGTTATTTATGACGCATCTGTTTTATCTATTCCTTAATTAAACGATGTTGCTTACTAAGATGATACAGGTAATGAGAACAGTGTGTGTGTGTGTGTCTGTGTGTGTGTGTGTGTGTGTGATAAGGTAAGTATATTTACATTAATATAATTTTGACATTTTAAGTAGTAGTTAAAAAAGGTGTTATACCCCAGCTCCGATCTCCAGCGGAGGATACCCCTTGCCCGTCTTTTACCAAGTATACCTGATTATCTGTTTCACGGATATGTAATATATTTCAGGATACACTCGTCAAACATGTTCATGAGGATACACTCGTTATAAAAAGTTCATGGAAAGAAACGTTAATTGATTAATTAATCCATCGATTAATTATCTCTTTCTACGCATTGTTTCACTGATCATCAAGTAGTTGATTTATATTCATAATCAAAGCACTGAAGGCACTGAAGTTGTGTGTGTTTTAATTGGAAGAGGGTTTGACAAGCTACAAATATGCAGAGTAACTTAGTTTTTCCAAAGATTAAACTTGTATTAAATACTAAATGATTGTTCAATGAAGGCTATAGAAATATAGGGGGAGTAAGAGTGGTAATGTGCTAATTGTTATCATTCTGTTGAAACAAATGGTGCGTTCATCTAATGACCCTGTTAACGCAGCGTTAAAGCAGGGTTATTGGCATTGTGCGAAAATTTGACCTCCGTTTATTAATTTTACTGTGATAAACAAAAGAAATGAGACAATACTGTTCTCTTAGCACTGTCAGTACTTTGATTTGTACTACAGAGCGACGGCACAGTTTCTATTTATAGATGCAACTCAGTTGATTGCACGGCGGATCACCGCCGGGCATACTGTATTTGGTTCGTAGGTTGTCAATGGAACCGGATTTGGAGGTATAAATCCTTTCGGTTGAAGTTTCGGCATATTTTCGTAATAAAACATGAACTTTTTGCATAGAATTGAGGGAGCATGACTGAAATAAAAAATAAAGGGATAATACGCAAAAAAAATCGAGGAATGAATTGTATTCAATGCTGGAAATGAAGACAAAATATGTAGCAATGCGGAATTGATCCTTTCATGTCCCATTCTATTTTTAACATGATTGGAGATTATTTTTATTAACATCATCAAAATGTCCATTTCAACATAAAAACACACTCTATCGATTTTCATTAAAAACTGAAATTTACAAGTTCATGTCAATTTGATTAATATCGTTTTGAAATAGGAGTAGTGCAAAACCATTATACGAATCGAGATTTTTCATATTCTGAAACGGAGCAGAGCGAACAGAAGCCCGACATACATTTTGATAACAAAATTGAAATCTACAACTGCTTTGAAAGTGTATAGTACGAAGTTACATAAGATAGTGCAATAAGATAGAGGTTTATGAAATATTATATAAATATCCTTTCAGGTTAGTGATGAGATTACATTTCGGAAAGGTTCTGACTTTTACATTGCTGTAATTGTTAGCGATTATTTTTATGATGCTTGAGATTTCACAATATGATGGCTAAGAAAGGGGGTGAGGGATTTCGAATATATTCTTCATTCTATCAAAATTCATTTCAGATATCTACAGCTTTGTGTTCAGCTATGAGTATATTTAATTTATGGAAAAAATGTATATAATGAGTAAAAAAAATATGGGAAACAATTTCTGTAATGAAATTTTAATGCTTTACCGCAATACAATTGTGTTTTTTTTTATTTACACCTATATAATGTCAATGTTAGGTGAGAAAGATTTGCAGCCTGACCCTGACTGGAACCCGGGGTCTCTTGATTACAGGGCGAATGCTCTGCCGGCTGGGATTCACGGCCACATACACATGTGAGTAATCAATACTGTGACCTTATCCCCCTTCATTTTAGAATTTGTCCCTGAATTCTAGGAGTTATTGGGTAAATATAACCATGTGTAGGAATAATTAGACAGACCTGCTACTTATGTCACAGTCCAGCGTTGGACGCCTTATGTCACACGCTGAGAAAAATGTACAGCCTGACCGGGACTTGAACCTGGGACCTTTCACTTACAGGGCGAATGCTCTACCGACTGAGCTACCCGGCCGGTAGCACACCGCATACACATATTTATCCCATATTGTGAGTAATATGCAGTATGTGAATCCAGTATCTCTGGAATTTTCTATTTATGTTTTTATGTCACACGTATAAAATGCAACTAATTATCTTCATTTTTCGATTTTTTTTTCTGCTTGCAATAAATAGAAAATGGGAGTGGCTGCGGAAAACCTGGTAAATTGGACACTGACAATACATAAGCGCTTAAGAAAGGCCAGGGGCAGCTACATAAGTGTTTAAGAAAGGCCAGGGGGCAGTTACATAAGTGCTTAAGAAAGGCCAGGGGCAGCTACATAAGCGTTAAAGAAAGGCCAGGGGCAGCTACATAAGCGTTTAAGAAAGGCCAGGGGCAGTTACATAAGCGCTTAAGAAAGGCCAGGGGCAGCTACATAAGTGTTTAAGAAAGGCCAGGGGCAGCTATATCCAGTTCTCAAGTCAAAATTCAGCATTCTGTCCACCTCAGCAGCAGTTAACACCTCCAATAATACCAATAGACCATTTCATCAGGGGTTTGGCAATACATGTAATGCGGTATAATTTGTGACAAAACTGACAAATCTGTGACTTGTGGAAAATCTGATGCATATGTTTACTACCCAACTGAACACTGTGTGGAATGTTATACCAACATGAAGATTGACTTGGTGACAGTCAGAGAGGACTTCTTGACTTAGTGAACGTCTCATTTCAGAGTGAAATGGTCTGTATATAATATGTGCCTCTCAGCCACGGGGCTCAAAATTAACACTCGCATTTCGGCAAAATGCAAGTAGAAAATGAAGTTTGCGAGTTATGTTTTAAACCACTAGCATTTTTTTTGCAAGTGAAAATTTTGGCTGAAACATTTTCTTAAACATATCTTAATGAGATAATTTTAATAAGATAATCAATAACATATTCAAAACTAAATAATCCTAGCTTGTTTTTAATATCAAAAGCAAAATTTACACCATGTTGTATACATGACTTAAGTATCATACGTGGGTCTGGTCTGTCGACTATGTTACACAACACATGAACACATATATGTTAAAACATCTACTGTTTTCAATTAATATTTCCCCTAATGAATATTGATATTTGATACTGCTTTATTATCTAATTATGATTCTAATTATTTTACACTAGCCCATTTCCAAGGATTATTTTCAATCATTAAAAGTTATCCACACCCTCTAATGACATGGAAGTTTTTTACACTAGTCCGTTTCCAATGGAAACACGTCTGATGCTGATTTCGATCATCAATTTAACAATGTCAAAATGAAAGATATCCATTTTTTTTATTACATCTTGTGATGTCAATGAATTTTGCACTGGTGATAAAGACAGTGAAGAAATGAGAGAAAGAGTTGGTTGTCAAACGGAGAAAATATGGTGTAAGCACATCAATTTGTTTCCAATTTAATTTCTTTCTTTCTTTTTTTTCTTTCTTTTTTTGCATGGACCAAAACTGCTTCTTAAAACAAGAGGGCCATGATGGCCCTGGATCGCTCACCTGGTATCATTAGGCTATGTAAAATCAAGTGACCCCTGGGGCAGAGCCAATTTTGACCCCAGGGTCATGATTTGAACAAAGTTGGTAAGAATCGACTAGACAATGCTACACACTACCACACTCTACTTGGTAGAGGTCTATTAGCCCATGTTACATACCAAATATATAAACTCCAGACCTTGAAGATTTTTCTAGTTTTTTTTTCCAATATAAGTCTATGTAAAATCAAGTGATCCCTGGAGTGGGGCCAATTTTGACCCCAGCGTCATGATTTTAACAAACTTGGTAAAAATCGACTAGACAATGCCACACACCAAATATCTAAATTCTATGCTTTGTGGTGTCTGAGAAGAAGATTTTTCAAGTTTTTTTCTATATTAGCCTATGTTAAATCAAGTGACCCCTGGGGCGGGGCCAATTTTGACCCCAGGGTCATAACTTGTACAATCTTGGCAGAAAAGTCATAAGATCATGCTACATACCAAAAATCAAAAGGCTAGGCCTTGTGGTTTCGGAGGAGAAGATTTTTTAAATTTTCATTTTTAAAATCTATTTTTAGCTTCTGTGACCTACTTATTCACCCAATCAAAATAATTTGAACAACTTTGATAGAGGTCATGATAAGGATGATTCCTGTGAAGTTTGGTCAAAATCCATCCAGTGGTTTAGGAGAAGTTGTTTAAAGGAAAAGTTGACGCAAGACGCACGCACGCACGGACGGACGGACGGACGACGGACGCCGGACAAAAGGCGATCACAAAAGCTCACCATGAGCACGTTGTGCTCAGGTGAGCTAATAATTGATATAACACAATCCTACATTCCTTTTTTGGAATATGAATCAATAACTTAGAACGATGTATCCTGATCATAACCCTTCTTAGTTCAACATAGCACATCAAGCTGAAGGTGAGCTATTCTGATCACCTTGTGTCCCATCTTCTGATGGCAACAATTTGCTTTAAAAGATATATCTTTTGAAACTACTTGTCAGATGCCCATTTGTCGCTTGCAGTGACAACCAACAAAATTGATTTTGAAATTTTAAAAAAGCTGTTCCCTGAAACAAAGGGCCAGAAGAATTCAATTTCAATTTGCACAAATGGTTACCTCATAGCCTTCTACCATAATTGCTACTTAAGTTTTTCCTTAAAAAATGGAGCACCAGATGGTTGGCTAGTTTCCTAAATCATACTGTTTATAAAAATTAACTAAGGTCAGATTTTAATTTCATTTGGCACAAATGGTCACCCATAGTTCTCTACCACATTGTTAAAATGAATTTGATCCTTTGAAAAATGATGTCTTAAGTGGGGGCAGCTAGTTTCTGTATGTACTCTTCATATATATACATGTACTTGAATTCAAAATCTTTCTCCTGGAGCTAGTGTTCAAAAATATTATTTTTGCAAATGATAATCTCATGGTTCTTTCCTGCAATTCTTGAAAATGAGGCCTCCAGATGTTTGACTTATTTTCTATTAATTATAATCTGTATAAAAACTTTGAACATTTATTGTACCCGATATTTGACATTGGTTACTGCTGAATGTAACCAGGTCAAATCAAGTGGCCTGAAGTGTTATAATTAGGTGTATTCGACTCTGCCCTCTATTGTCCCTTTTTCTTACAGTTATTGTCCATTGTTAAAAATGATCTTCCCTTCCCAGAGCAATTCTCTTTATATTTAAATTTAGCGGATGATATTTGGTACATTTGGTACATGTATCAATGACTTCGAGATGATCTGTCGCGAGGAAACTTTTTTCATTAGAGCCTCTTTTCCTTTCAGATTAGTGCCCTTATTTAAAAAAAAAAAAGAGAAAATCTGCAGCCTCACATTGTTCCTATTAAAATAGTCTGATGTTGCAAAAAATATTCCAAGGAGAGCTCTTCTCTTCAGAGTATTTGCTCTTTTTAGAAAATTATATCCACAGTATTACTTTGATCTTATTTAAGATATTGTAAAGGATGTTATAATAAATTTTGGAGAATGGCCCTTTACTTTCAGTGTCATTTACCTTTGTCTTCAGCTAGAATCTCTTAAAATTTAAGATAGGCTGGTGATATATGTTTCATGTACCAATAACATGGAACTCTTTGTAAAAGAAATGTCAACAACGTCAAAAGAAATGTTAAGGTTTTGTTAAATGTTCACAGTTGCCATTATCTGCACTATTACTAAACCGATGTCCCGCAAACTTCAAACATGTGTTTATCATCATCAGACCAACCAGTAGAAACAAAAACAGTAATTCTTCCAAATATTTTTGCATATTTATGGACCTTTTTGGACTTAGAATTAATGTTAAACTTTTGTTTAACATTGATATTATCTCCAGTTTTACTCAATGGATGTCTCTCAAACTTAAACATGTGTTTATCCTCATCAGACTACAGTAGAAAAAGGAACAGTAACTTTCCAAATATATTTGCATATTTATGGCCCTTTTTGGACTTAGAGATTATGTTAAACTTCTGTTTAACATTGCTATTATCTCCAGTTTTACTCAAAAGATGTCTTCCAAACTTCACACATGCCTTGACCATCATCACACCAACTAGTAGAAACATGGACAGTAACTCTTACATTTTTTTTAAAGTTTTATTTAAAATTTTATTTTACATTGCTATTATCTCCATTTTCACTCAGTGGATGTCTCTCAAAATTCACACATGTGTTTATCAACATCAGACCAACCAGTAGAAAGAGGAATGTATGTCCAAGTAATTACAGGAACAGTAACTCTTAAATATTTTTGCATATTGTTGGGCCTTTTTGTACTTAAAATGTTAAAATTCGTTTAACATTGCTTTTATCTTCAACTTCTTTCCATAGATGCCCTCAAAGATCACACATGAAATTGCATGCCTGTGTTGGAGGTCAGACTGTTGTGAATTTTAAAACAGTTATGCCTTTTTTCTCTTCTTTTTTTTTAAGAATCTTGGTTAAAGTTTTCACACCACCTCATTTTTTCACTTAACCCTTTGAGGTATTGCTTTAAAATTTTAAATACCTGTTTATGACCATAAACTCTATTTGTACATGTCAGGAGTACATAACTCTGTCTTGGATTTTGCCATAATTATGCCCCTTTTCTGACTTGATTAATTTTTTTGTACTACTCAATTTTTCACTGAATTCTTTGAGATTTTGCTTTAAAACTTGAAGCACAAGTTTATTGTTCATGTGTATATTTTGATAATACAGAGTTTCTTATTTGCCTTTATTTGCAATATTCATTTTATTGACAAGCATTCAAATAGTCGAGCGTGTTGTCTTACAGACAGCTCTTGTTGAAGGGTAGTAATCTGTTTTAGTTCAGTAAAACAATATATTTTCTCATAATTTTAATTTGTAATAATTTCATTTCAAATATTCACCACTATACTAAAAAAAATGTATTTTATAAATGTGATAATTAAATAGTATATTATATATCTGAAGCCTCTTGAAAACAAATTTTCTATGCATTCCTATTTTTTTTCAAGCTGTATATTAAATTCTTCTTGAAAAAAATACACAAAAAGAAAACTTTCTTTTACAATGTTTAATCTTTTACCACTGTAAAACTTTATAAAACCTTCCAATCCCCAACCCATTTTTTTCTAAACTAACTTATGTAGTGCAAATAAGTAATACTTATCGGTCAGAGACTTTTAAGCAGTCCAGTAACTTAACCAGTAGAACAATCACCCTTTAGGGTCCATGCTGAAGTCTTGGTCTGGCTGCACATTTTTCTCTTCTTAGTTATTTTGTTCCAAACAAGTGATCATATAGTATCTCCAATGTATATACTGCCTTTTTGTTTATTCAGGATAATTATCAATTTGATCTCTGTTATTCTGCAACAAATTCCAAATTTGCAGGGAATATGTAACCGTTATCGGTGGGAGACTTTTGTAAGTGGTCTCGGGTTTCAGTCCTGGTCTGGCTGCACATTTTTCTCACCTGCATACATCGATTTTTTTGTGTCCTCTAAATATGTATATTAGGCCTTGTTTTCATATTTAAACATTTTGTGTGTCTTTCTTCATTTTAAGATTCAACTTCAAGTCTTGGAACTAGTTTTTAGCTCACATAAGCACAACGTGCTCAAGGTGAGCTTTTCTGATCCCTTTTTGTCCGGCGTCCGTCGTCCGTGCGTGCGTGCGTCCGTGCGTCCGGCGTCAACAATTGCTTCAAACAACATCTCCTCCTAAACGGCTTGGCCAATTTGAAAAATATTTTGCAGGAATGTCCCTTGGATGAAGCTCTACTAAAGTTGTATAAATGGTTCTGGTCCATTGCATAATTAGGTCACAGGAGCTAAAAATAGATTATAAAAATGCAAACTTTAAAATCTTCTTCTGCAAAAACTGCAGGGTCTAGAGCTTAGATATTTAATGTGAAGCATTGTCTAGTGGATGCCTACCAAGATTGTACAAATCATAGCCAATGGTGATAAATGACCACGCACAGGGGTCAACTTGTTTTACATAGAGTTATATAGGAAAATCTTAAAAAATCTTCTTCTATGAATCCATAAGGCCTAGAGCTTAGATATTTGGTAAGTAGCATCATCTAATGGGCCACCACCAAGATTGTACAAATCATAGCCCTACGGTTATAAATGACCCCGTACTGGGGTCACTTGTTTTACATAGAGTTTATATAGGAAAATCTTAAAAAATCTTCTTCTATGAATCCATTAGGCCTAGAGCTTAGATATTTGGTATGTAGCATCATCTAATGGGCCACTACCAAGATTGTACAAATCATAGCCCTATGGTGATAAATGACCCCGCACCAGGGGTCACTTGTTTTACATAGAGTTAAATAGGAAAATCTTAAAAAATCTTCTTCCATGAATCCATAAGGCCTAGAGCTTAGATATTTGGTATGAAGCATCATCTAATGGGCCACCACCAAGATTGTAAAAATCATAGCCCTATGGTGATAAATGACCCCGCACCAGGGGTCACTTGTTTTACATAGAGTTATATAGAAAAATCTTAAAAAATCTTCTTCCATGAATCCATAAGGCCTAGAGCTTAGATATTTGGTATGAAGCATCATCTTATGGGCACCACCAAGATTGTACAAATCATAGCCCTACGGTTATAAATGCCCCCGCACCAGGGGTCACTTGTTTTACATAGTGTTATATAGAAAAATCTTAAAAAATCTTTTTCTATGAACCCATAAGGCCTAGAGGTTAGATATTTGGTATGTAGCATCATCTTATGGGCACTACCAAGATTGTACAAATCATAGCCCAATGGTGATAAATGACCCCGCACCAGGGGTCACTTGTTTTACAAAGAGTTAAATAGGAAAATCTTAAAAAATCTTCTTCTAATGAATCAATAAGGCCTAGAGCTAAGATTTTTGGTATGTAGTAGCATCAATGGTTCATACAAAGATTTTCAAAGTCTTTGGGCCCCACGGTGATAAAAACCCTGCCCCAAGTCTTCTCTGAAACCCTATGGCCCCCTTTCTTAGATATTTGGTGTGTAGTATTGTGGGGTAAAAAGTTTTAGATTAAGTTTTATCAGAACCTTTTCTGTTTAAAAACCTTGACATCAGTTGAACAATGGTACTCAGGTGAGGGTTCAGGTCCATCATGGCCCTTTTTAATTTATGAATTTAAAAATATTACTTTTGTAAACAAGTTCACATCTCAAAAAAAGTTAGTAAAAAAAAAAACAATTTTTTTTCTGTTAACCCACAAAATTTTTTATTATCAGACATTTTTTTCTTTTCGCCCTGCTTTTTTCAAAGTGCTGCCATAGGCAGCACTTTTTATTGTTCCTTTGTGTCTTTTGTAAATTCCGATAGTGAATAACTAATCAGCCATTCATAGAGCAACAAATAACCCCCGGAGATTCCCTGATATATATGAAAAATAATGTGATTATAAGGAGGTTACACGGTTTTTATCGTAATTCAAGCTTTCTATATGGGCCTTAAACACCACTAAATAACCGAAACCTGCACATCCACCATCCGAATTTCAGGCATAGCCCCTTTGCATCAAAAAAACTTTAAAATCCTCCCCGTTGTAAAGTGATTACACAACGTCCTTGGAAAAATAGTTCTTCTGTGCTTTTATACTACATACATTTTTTGTGTCCCGTAAAAAAATTTTATTTTTTCAAAATTTAGTTTTCATACTTTGGGGAATCTCAGCATTCTGTTTTGTAGGATTTGTTCAAACGTTCGGTCATTCATACAAATTGAGAGGGTTTTTCGGTTTTAAATGAGAGAAACGGACCCTCGAATGTAGGACTATAGTTGTGAGTGACTACGTCACACACATTTAAAAAAGAAGCAATACCATTTTATATACGGAGATAATAGCCCAAAATTTGCGTGGTTCCGAGGATGGTTTTTTCCAGCGTGCGTTCGTGTGAAATTAATTTGTCACGCTGTATGCCATCCATTTTGCCAAACATTTTAAAAAAATTTTTTGTTTTTTTTTTTTTTTTAACAAAAAAAGGAAATAGAAACCAGCTAAAAGGTCCCCCAATCCGGTTCCAAACCCAAGGAGCCAAAACAATTATTTTTTGCGAACGCTTAAAGTTTATCAAAACCGGATTACCTTTTTTTTTTTAAATTTTAATGGTGTATTATAAAAAAAAAACATTTAAAAAAAAAAAATTTTGTTTTAATTTTTCCCTTTTTTGTCTAAAAGGCCATTAAAAATATAAAAAATTTTTGGTTAAATTAAACACTTTTGAAATCTATCACGGTTTTTCTTTTTTAAATCTCATTAGCGAATGGGAAATAAAAATTGGGCGTGTATGTTTTTTTTAATGTAAATTACCTTTAATTTTGTGGTATAATTTAAAAAAATTTTTGTATTTCTTAAAAGTTTTTTTTTAAATTTAATTTTAGTGAATTTTAACAAAATTTTTTATTTTTTAAGTAAAAAAAGTAAATAAACGTTTTTTTTTTTATTTTTTAAATTTTTAGTCACCTGAGCAAAACGTGCTCAGGGTGACTTTTTTTCCCCTTTTTTTTTGTCCGTCGCCCTCGCCCCGGCGGCGTCCGCCTCGTCAACAATTTGCTTTAAAAACACCCTCATGAACCCCTAAGGGGTTTTACCAAATTCACAGGAAACCCCTTAAGCCCTTATCAAAGTTTACAAATTATTCGATTTGGTTAAAAAAAATAGGTCACGGAGCAAAAAAAAAATTTAAAAAATGCAAACTTTGAAAATCTTTTCTGAAAAAAAGCAAGGCCCAGGCTTGAATTTGGGATTGATCATTTTGGGCCATTCCCCTTTTTAAAAAAAACCCCCCGGGGAAAAATGCCCCCCACCGGGGCACTTGTTTTACTAGTTAAAGGAAAAAATTTTAAAAATCTTTTCCTAACCCAAAGTCCTATTTGATTTTTGGTATTGCATCTTTGGTTTATTACCAAATTTTACAAATCATAGCCCTTGGGAAAATGCCCCCGCACCAGGGGCATTTTTTTACATGGGTTAATGGAAAATTTTAAAAAAACTTTTCTAAAATCCATCGGGGCCAGATTAATTTTTGGTATTTTTAAACATTTATGGTTCTTACCAAGATTGTAAAATCATGCCCCCATTTTAAAAATCCCCCCCCCCCTGGGTCACTTTTTTACATAGGTTTTAAGGGAAAATTTAAAAATCTTTTCTATGAATCCAAAGGGCCCTAATATTGAAATTTTTGGGATGAGCATCATCTTATTTTCATTCCAAATTGTCAAACATAGCCCTACTGATAAACCCCCGCACCCGGGGGCACTTGTTTTACATAAAATTATATAGGAAAATCTTTAAAAACTTCTTTTAATATCAGGCCAGAGTTAATATTTGGGATTCATCTCAAGGTTATTCCAAAGATTGTTAAATCAACCAACGGTGATTAATGCCCTGCAATGGGGGTACTTTTTTAAAGGTTTTTTATGGGAAAAAATTTTTTAAAAAAAATTTTTTCATGAAAAAAGGCCTAGAGAAAAATATTTGGGATTTAGCCAAACAAAAGGGGTTTATTCCAAGATTTTCAATTCGACCCAGGGGGGAAAAAACCCCCCCCCAGGGGTCCTTTTTTAATAGGTTTATAGGAAAATTTTTAAAAATTTTTTTTCAGAACCCTAAGGCCTAGATTTAGATTTTGGTTTTGACATCATCTTTTGGTTAAACCAAGATTGTACAACAGACCCTTTTGGTGATAAATCCCCCCCCAAGGGGTCACTTGTTTTAAAGGTTTTTTAGGAAAATCAAAAAAAAAAACTTCTACTATGAATCCAAAGGCCTAGAGCTTTTTTTTTGGTAGAAACATTTAAGGGGTTCATTATAAAATTTTTAAAATGGGGCCCTTTTGGGGATAAAGACCCCCCACTAAGTCTTTTCCTTTGGGGAAAACCCAAAGGGCCCCCGTGCTTATAATTTGGTGTTAATATTGTCGGGCAAAATTTTAAGATTGGTTTTATCAGAAATTTTTGTCTTTTTAAAAAACCTTGAATCTTGTAGCAAGGACCCCAGGTGAGCGTTTCGGGGGCCCTGGCCCCTTTTTTATGAAAGCGCCCCCCCAACCGAACCGGATCCGGCCTGGGAAAGGTTTGCCTTTGAGGTTCCTTTTTTTTTTTTTCAAAAAATTTTGGGGGGGTTTTTTTTTCAATTTTTAAAAAATTTTATATAAAAAAGTAAAATTTAAAAAGCCTGCCTTCATTTTTTTTTTATTGAAGCTAAGTCCTTTAACCCAAAATATTTTTATGATTTCAGTAAAAATTCATGAATCTTTGAAATATAACCTGATGTTTAAAAAAAATTTTTTTCTTTAAAAAAATTTGCAAAAAAAGCATGTGTCAAATGATGCGGGAAAAAAAAAAATATACTTTTGAAAAATTTTTTTTTCTGCCTCCCCTTTTAAAATACCCCTAAAAAACCCCCAAAAAATTTTTATTTTTCAAAATTTTTCAGAAAAATTTTGAAAAAAAAATTTTTAAAAAAGTTGTTTTAAAAACGTATTAAGGGAAAGGGGCATTTTTATCTAAAATACTTTTTTTTAATTATTACCCACTTTTTTAAAATAAAACCCGAGAAGGGGGGTTTAAAAATACTTAAAAAAAATAGGGAAAAAGCCTTAAATGGACCAAACCCAAAGGGGTTTTAAAATTTTAGGGGCCCCGGTTTTCCCAAAAATTGGCCCCCCCAAGGGGGTTTTTTTGATTTTAAAAGCAAGACCTTTAAATTGGACCACGGGGCCCTTTTTTTTTGTGGAATTACAAAAACCCCTTTCTTTTTTGGGGTTGTTTTCGGGATTTTAAAAAGTTAAAAACAAGGAAAAACCCCAAAGTTTCTCGGTGGTTTAAAATTTAGGGCCTTTTTGGGGGGGGGCCCCTTTCGAGCCTTTTTTAAAACCCCCTTTTTCCCCCATAGGGGAAAAACCCTTTAAAAACCCCCAAAGCAAAAAAGCATAAAAAAAACCAGACCCCGCCTGCGAGTAATCGCGGGTGATCGGGGTTTTTTGCTGTTCGCTGCCCCCCAGTTTTGGAAAAAAGAAATTTTTTTGAAAAATTTAAAATTTTAAAAAGGGTTTTAAATGTGGTTTTCTGCAGATAAAAGGTTTATGTATCCCCATTGGGGGCGTCAAAATATTTTTTAAAAATAAAGGGGGAAAAGGGGTTAAATTTAAAGGAAGCAAAGGGGTTTTTTCAGATTTAATCATAATGAAAAAAAAAAAATTTTTGTTTTGAAAACCCCAAAAAATTTCATAAACATTTATTTTTTTTTTTTAAAAAATAAAAAAAAATCACAGGGGGGAATTTTCAAGCAATTTTACTGCGTTTTAAAATTTTTAAAAATCAAAAACAAAGTTGAAAAAAAATCCCATACATCTGAATTTTGGTTCCCCTTTTGGGGGTTTTGGGGGAAATTTTTTAAAAAAAACAAAAACCCAAAAATTTCCCCCTTTTCCCCCCCCCCCTTCCCCTTAATTTTAAAAAAAAGTAAAAAAAAAGGCACATGTGTTTTTTAAAAAGGGAATTTTTTTTTTAAAAAAAATAAAAAAGAAAAACCCCAAAGGGGGGTAAAAAAGAGGTCGGGGTTTTTATATAACTATGGCCGACCCCTATTTATAGTCAGTTTTGTTAGAAAAATTTTCCCAAATTTATATTTTTAAATTTTTTTTCCCCCCCTTCCCCTTTTTTTTTTTTTGGGTGCACAATTGAAAAACTTTTTGAGTTTTGGGAAAATTAATGTCAAAACGCCCGGGGTCATTTCAAAAATTTAATAAAAAAAATGTGGGCGCTTTGTCAAAAAAATTTTTAACCCCGCTTTTTGCCCCAAAAAAAGTTTATGTTTTTAACTTTTGGGGGGAAAAATTAAAAAGGGGGTCTGCCCCAACAATTCCTTTCGGGGAAAAAAATGCCGGGGTTTTTTTTAATTTTTGGGGGGTAAAAAAGTGTTTTAAAAATTTTTCTTACAGTGACAAATTTTTTCTTTAAGGGCAAAAAATGATTTTTCATCCCTTTATCTAAAAAAATTCCCCCAAAAATTTTCATTCAAAAAAAACTCCCTCTTGGAAGGGGTTAAAAAAATTTAAAGTTTTATGTTCTTTTAAAAATTTTTTGTGTAAGTTAAGGGGCCCCCACAATTTTTTTTTTGGGCCCAAAATAAAATTTTTTAAAGATTTGGTTTTTTTGCATTTTTTCCCATTACTTAAATTTTTTGGAAAAAGGGATCAAAAAACAAAATGGGGACAAAGGGGAAAAATTTTTTTAAATTTATTTAAAAAAATTAACCCCCCTTTTGGGTTTTTTTGAGAAAGGGTTTCGAGAGGAGAGACAGAAAGTTGGTTTTTTTCAATTCCATTTTTTAAAAAAAATAAAAGGGCTGTGTTTCAGTTTTAGCTGAAAAAATGGGAAACAGAGGGGCAGCAGCCCGGGAACCGGAAAAATTGTTTTTTTTTTTCGAGGGGTTTTTTATAGGTATGGGGTTTTAAAATTTTAAGCAAATAAAATTTTTAAAATTCAATAAATATAAACCCCCCCTGAGGGGCCAGGGGGGCTCAAACCATAGCAATAAAAGGGTTAAGTGAAATTTTAAGACAGCAATTTTTAAAAACATTTTGGGCCCCGGGGCCACAACCTCGATTCTTTTTGGTTTTTGGTTTTTTGTTCCCCATGCCCCAAAACCCGGGGGTTTTTGGTTTTTTTTTAAAAAGAGTTTTGGGTATGGGGTGTGTTTTTTTTCCTTTTGTAGACAAATATACCCAAACCCCGTTTGGGTGATTTTTTTAAACCTCGGGCCCCCCCTTTCGTCCCTTTTTTTTCCCAAACTTCATTTTGGGGTTTTTCCCCATAAAATGTTTCCCGTTTTTGGGGGCCCAAGGGGGTTGGGGGGAAATTAAAGGAACGGGAAGGGGGTTTTTTTTTGGGAAAAATCCGGCCCCCCCGTTCCATCACTAACGAAAACCCCCCAAAGGTGCGAGGGGCCCCCCTGCGGGTTTTAAACCCCCCTGATAAAAATTTTAGTTTTGGGGAACCCCCCCCAACCCCGGGAATGCTTTTTTGATTTTACCCAAAAGTCGTTTTGGGGAAAAAAACCCGTCCCTTTAAATTAAAACTTTAAAAATTTTTTCAAGTTTATTTCCAAATTTAAAAAAATTTTGTCCATCTTTCTTTTAAAACATTTAATGAGATTTGGGGGGGTTTTTGGGGGTGGTATTTTTAAAAAGGGATGGGGACAGCTTTTCGGGGGGGGGGCAAATTTTGGTTTGGGGGTTTTTTTGGGGAAAAATTGAATTAAAATTTTTTTTTATTTTTTTTGCATCGGGGCCCCAGTTTATCGGGGTTTCCCTTTTTTTTCTTGATAATTTTTTACCCCTGAAAAATTTTCCCCCCCCCTTTTTTTTTCCCAACAAAAAACCCTTTTAAAGGGGAAAAAAAATTTTAGTATGTAATGCAATGGGTTAAAATGCATTTTTTCCCTCTCAATTTTAGCCCCCTGCACAAAGTGTTTTTTAAAGAGCTTTAAGTTTTCCCTTTAAACTTTGGGGGAATTTTTTCATCATTTTTTTTTGATTTTATCTTAGTTATTTATTAACACTCTGAAAAATTTTTTATATTTAAGGGGAATCTTTGTATAATGTTCATAGCATAAAAAACTCAGCGAACCGTTTTGGGAAAAATTTGAAAAAATTTTAAAACTTGGGAAAAGTATAGGGCCCCCCCCCCTGAAAAAATTTTAAGGGGTTTTAAAAAATTTTTTCCCCGTTTTTTAAAAGGGGCCCTTTTTTAAACCCAAAAATTTTTTATTTTTTTTTTTTTGGTCTTTGGGTTTTTAAAAAAAACCCCTTTTTTTTTTTTTTTCCCCCCCATCCCTTTTTCGAAATTTTTTTATAAAACTTCCCAAAAAATTTAAGTATTCCCCAAAAAACCCACCCTTTTTAAAAATACAAAAAAAAAGAAACCCCTGAAAAATTCTTAAAAGGGGTAAAATTTTTTTTTTCCTTTTTAAACCCCTTTTTTGGCCTCTCCGCCCCCTTTTTTACAAAGGTTTCCCCATTTTAAATTTTTCAAAAGGACAGAAAAAATTCCCCCTGGAAAACGTAAAAAAAAGGGGGTCCCTTTGAAATGAAAAGTAAAAGTTTTTTAGATAATTTCCCCTTTTTGGGTTTTCCCCCAAAAAAGGGGAAATTTTTTTTCCAAAATTTTTGGGGTTTTTAAAAAAATTAATTTTTTGGGGCCGAAAAGGGGAAATTTAAAACCCCAGTAAAGGGAAATTTTTTTAAAAACTGAAAGGGTTTTGGGGTTTTTTTTTTTAAGTTTGTAAACCCCAATTTTGGGGGGGGAAATTTAAAAAAAACCTTTTTAATGTCAAAAAAAAAAATTTCCCCCAAGGGGGAAAAAAACTTTTTTTTGAAAAAAACTAAAAAATTTTTCCCCAAAATTTTAAAACCCGTTGAACCTGACCCCTTTTTCAATTAAAAATTTTGAAGATTATATTAGAAAAAAATTTGTTTAAAGGGTTTTTAATAAGTTTTTTAAAAAATTCAAGGTTTCTACCCAAACCCAAAAAGCCTATTTTTCCCCAAAAAAGAAAAAAATATTGGGCCCCTTTTCAACACATAAAATTAAAAAAGGGGGGGTTTAAAAATTTTTTTCCCCCCAACCCCCTTTTTGGGGGAAAATTTCCCAAGGGTTTTGGAAAAAATTTTAAAAAAATAAGCAAGGGGGTTTTTTTCGTGAAAAAAATTTTAAAAAAACCCTAGGTTTTTGTAAAAAAATTTCATACCATTTTTAGCTTTTTTTTTTTCAAAGAAAAAAGTAAGGTTTGTCCCCCTTTGGGCCCCCAGTTGGATTGCCCCAAAAAATTTTTAAATTTTCCCCAAAACCCCTTTTAAAATATTTTAAATTTTTTTATCCCAAATTCTTTTAAAATTTTTTTTTTACTATCAAAAAAGGGTACATTTATAAAGGGCCAAAAAATTTTAGGGGTTTATTTTTGTATTTCAATAAAGGGGGCCCCAAAAAATTTAGGTAAAATTTTGCCCCAAAATTTTCCCCTTTAAAAAAAAAAAAACCCGTAAAAAAAAAAAAACCTTGGGGCCCCAACTTTTTAAACTATTTAAAACCCTTTGTTTATCAAACTTCACGGGAAATTGATCCTTTTATGTTTCTATAAAAATTGGGTTTAAAAAATTGATTTGTTTGATTAAAAAAAAGAGGTCACAGGACCCCAAAAATAGTTTTTAAAAATTTGGAATCTTTGAAAATCTTCTTCTGTATCCTGCAGGGCCTGGAGCTTAGATTTTTTGGTATGTAGATTGCTAGTGGCCTCTACCAATGTTTTGTTCATACATGCCCCGGGGGTCACCCTTACCCCTTGCCCTGGGGGTCACTTTTTTTTTAACATGGGTTTAAAATAGGAAAACCAGAAAAAATTTTTGTCAGAAACAAAATGGTCTGGAGTTTAGATTTTTGGGTATTAATATAACTAGTGGATCTCTATCAACTTTGTTAATTTTAAATCCCCCGGGGTCTTTTTGGCCCCCCCCCAGGGGGTATTGATTTTACATAGGTTTAATGGGAAAAAAACTAAAAAAAATCTTTTGTCAGAAACCAAAAGGGCCCGGGAGTTTAGATTTTGGTATGTGACAGGGCCAAAAGGAACACCCATAATTTTATTCACTTTAAGCCCTGGGTTTTATTGCCTGCCCCGGGGGTTCAAGGTTTTTTTACTTTAACTTATATAGGAGTGTCAAAAAGATCTTGTCAAAAACCAAAAGATCATAGGTTTTGATTTTTGGGTATGTAAAAGGGCCCTTGTGGACCTAACCCAAATTTTTCAAATCATGACTTTTTTGGGTTTTACTTTGGTCCCCCCCTGGGGGTCACTTGATTTAATAGCTATGAAAAATCAAAATTTGGACCACAGGAAACATTTTTTGGGTGAAATTTACTTTTTTTTTGCTTACTTCGCAGGGTTTTAGTTTTCATTTATGAGGTTTTAAAAAAGGCAATGAAGGCCCCTTTTTCTCAGGTAGGGGGATTCGGGGCCCATCTTGCCCTCTTGTTTTATTATTTGTTTCCTTCGGATTCAAACCCCTTGCGGTAAAAAATTAAAAATACATTGATGATTTGGTGTCGTCCCCCTTTAATTTTCCACTTTGGAGCCTTATTGTAATCCGATTAAAAAACAATAAAACATTATTTTCGTGCTATTTGATAAACGTTCCGTTACTTGGGAAAAAAATAATAAAAAAATAAGCTCTTTTTTTTGAAAAAAAGGGCCCTAAATTTATTTATTTTTTTTTTGGGGGGGGGGGGTTTTTTTAAAGAAAACAACAAATTAAAAAAATTTAAAAGGGGAATGAAATAAAGGGTTCAATGAAAAAAAAATTTTTTTATTTTATTACTAAAATGAAAACCCCCGTTTTAAAAGACATAACACGAAAAAATAAAAGGGTGGGAACTGATTTTTTTCAAGATTCTTCATGTTTCGCACAATGCAGATTTAGGATACATTATTTTCCTTTTCCGCGAAAAATCCTCCCTTAACTTTTTTAACAGTTGGGGTTCTAAAACAAAGCAGTCCTGGTGGGGGTTTCCCCATGCGATTCCCCCCTAAATTTTTTTCCCGTTTTTTTTCTGTTAAAAATGTTCCCTATTTTACTGATTTAGTTCCACAAGTAAGGAAAAATTTTCTCCCCCATATTGGGGAACGTTGTTTAAACCCTTTCATAAATTGTGATGGTCACGAAAAAGGGTGAACAAAAACAAACTGAAGTAGGTGAGAAATCGAATTGGGTTAGCTTTTTTCCCCGTTTTTAGGGGCCTTTTTTAAAACCGGGTGAGTAAATGTTCACTAAAATTTACGTGAATTACTCCCCTTTTTTTAATGGGGATTACTCCCCTTTAAATTTATTGAATACGTTCACCTTTTTTGAATAGTCCTCCCCCTTATTCAGGAGTACTTTTTCCACCTATTAACTAATAGTACCGCCTTATTTAATGATTAATGTTAAATTCAATCATAGGAATAGTACTCAATTTATTTAGTGACTACTGTTTATTTTTTAACGAATCCCCTTTATTTGGGGGATTTCAGTTCACCCATTACATGAACAGAAATTGGGCCCATTTAGTGAATATTTTTTTTTTCCCAATTATATGAACTTTACTCGCCTTTTTGAGTAATATTCACCAAAATTATATAAATAGTTCTCATTTTAATTTAGTCAGTACTTTTGCCAATGATAATTTTCGTACGCAACTCATGCACTGAATAAGGTTTTAACTGTTCGTGAAAATACCACAAAATTAGGTAAAAGTTAACAAAGAACACTTTTTTCCAGCAAGTAATGTTCAACAAATTTGAGTTTAAAATTTGAACCCCTTTTTTCAGTGATTTAATGTTTCCCAAATTTTACTTTTAAAAGAACACCTTTTTCAGGTTTTCAGTGGGAAATTCCCCTATCAGTTTGGTTTAAAAATTGAACACCTTCTTTTAATTTCAGTGAGTAATGCTCACCATTTTCATGAGTATATTCACCGGGTTTCAGTCATCTAAAAACTGTAAGCTTTATGCTTTTCTGAAATCAAATATAAAATATAGAAAGGAGTAAAATTTTAAATTTGGGCCCCCAAAAAATATAAATTTTTTTTTAAAAATGGAGGTATATTTTCCTTGCTTGGCGCTCATCATTTAAGGGTTTTGGATCCGGACGGGTTGGGCCCGGGGGCCGGATTTGTGACTGGGTGTGGTACATGGCAACACTATGTCTGTCTAAGTAGCCCCTAGTCCCCAAGAAAATTGGAAATATTTTTGGGGGGGGGACATATACCCAAAAAAGTAAACTTGCACTGTCCCAAAAGTAAAAATCCAGGTACACTTCAGTTTTTTTATCCCCAAACCGGGTTTTTAACACCGGAGGGGATAAAAGGTTGGCCCTCCTTCTTTTTTCCTTTCCCTTCCGTCTGAGGGCCCCGGAAAATCAAAATCCCCGGATATTTTAAAAAAACCGTTTCAGATTTTGTTATAAAACTTGGTATATGAATAATGGCTTTTACGGAAAACCCCCTGCACCCCTTTTGGTTTTTTTTTTTTTTCTCTGCCCAATTTTTCGGGTTGTTTGGATAATGGAACAAGGGTGGGGGGAACTCGGTGTTGCGTGCAACACCAGTTACTTGTTCAAATGTCCAGGCCCCTATTGATTTTAACACCAAAAACTCCCCCCATACTTTGCGACTGGGTGTGGGTCGCTGCAAACCAGCGGGTAATTCTGGTGGGGGAAGCCCCCTTAAAAACTCCCGCCCAAATTTCAAAAGCCAGTAAAATTTGAAAAATTCAGTAAAATAGTTTATCATAAAGTTTAAAGTTGAGTATTGCAATAAAGTGTACAAAAATGAAGGGCCCCTTTTTTTTTATTTCCCAAATTTAAAATTTGCTACCTTTGTATAATGTATGGGCCCCTTGTGTGTGATACCAAAAATATAAAAAAACCCCCCCATTAATATGCATCCTCAGGAGACTGTAAAAAAGCTCAAAGCAACAATTTATACATTTTTTTCCCATTTTTAAAGTGAGGGACAATAATTAGTTTAAAGTAAAAAAGGCGCTAACATTTATTTTTAATTGGATACCTTTTTACTTTTGGCCCCCTCATTTAAATGTACCTCACTTGGCGTTTTAAAAACCCCTCTGTGTGTGTGTGTATTGTGGTGGTGTGACAAATGGTTTTCTTTTAATTTTATATAAATTAATAACTTTAAAAAAATAAACTTCTAAAAATTAAAAAAAAAAAAGTATGCGTTTCCTGTTACGAAAACGGGGAAATTGATTGCTTTTTAAAGAATTTTTTACATGCGCAGTCAAACCTGTTTTAAGGGGCCCGGGTGAAATTTACATAAAAAAGGGGTTTTTTTTAAATTTACAGGTGGCGCTTAAAATAGAAAACTTTTTTTAAACATTTAAAACCCACAGGAAGGAAAAAAAAACAGCAATGGAAAACACCTGGGTTTAAAATTTGTTTTTAACGCTGTTGAAAAAGAATGATAAATTCCCCGGGTTTTCCATTAGATTTTTCAAGCCTCCAGGAGGTTGCATTTATAAGGTTGCTTTTTCAAGGGGCGAAATTTAACAACGAGGGTTTTTCAAGGGCCGGATATATATGCCCAAAATTTTTTTCCATTGTTTCTCTAATAAAAAACAGGGGGGAGTTTAAATCTGGCAAGTGGGAAGTTACCAAAAACCCTTTTGCCCCGGACTGGGAAATTCAAATTGAATTTTTAAAACGATATTCTTGGTAACTTTTTCCCTACATTATTAAAATGGATTAGGTACAATTTTTTTTTTTAAATTAAATTTGCAAATGAAATTTATCTTAGTATTCACAAAATCTTGATTAAGAACCCGAAGGGGTTTTACACTTTCTTTGATAAAAAATTTTTGTTATTTTAAAAAAAAAAATATTTCTGTTAGATACACAAGGGACATCTGTTTTACCCAAACTTTGAAAATACCTGAAACTGTAATAAAAATGTTTTTTTAAAATTTGGAAAAAAGTGGGGGGGGCTTTTCCGCGAAATCCAAATGGCTGCCATATGAAAAATTTTGATGCAAAATTTGTTAATAGTTTCCTTTTTTTCACTTTTAAAAAGGGGAAATAGAAATAACTTTTTAATAAAAGGTTTTTGATGATATTGAAAATTTAAATAAAGTAAAGGCAATATTCAAGGTCAAATTCGGGGCCCAGGGCCCAAAAAGTCCCAAAAAAAAACTTTTTTGGGCCCCCAAAAATTTTGGGGTTTATTTTATTGCTTTTTATTTTAAAAAATTTTTCCCTCAAGAAAAAAGGGTTTTGGGTTAAAAAAAAAATTTTTTCTTAGCATTTTAAATAACACGAACATTTTAGTGAATCAATGACATTTGACTTGAAAAATAAAAGACGAATCATACGTTTTTTAGTCAGTTTTTTTAAATATTATGGGTTAAAATTTTTTGAAAATAGGATTTTTTTTCCTTTTAGTTTAAAATGTTTGATGGGAACATGATTTGTAAATCAGGAGGGGATAAAAAAAATTAAAGTATTATATAATAAAGTAAACAAGAAATATTTTTAAAAAAAAAGGTACTCGGCCGGGGTAACCCTTTTGAGGGTTTAAAGTTTTCTGAAGGGTTTTTAAAAAGCAATAGATTTTGTTGTTGGTTTAATAGGGGGGAAATTCCTTTTTCATTGCAGCTCTTTAAAATTACCACGGATCCAAAAACTTTTTTACATTTTTGGGTGGGACACTTACAGCCTTAAAACATCTCCCTTTAAAATTTAAATTTCGCGGGATAAAAAACAAAACCCGGATGTTACTTTTTTTTGAATTTAGGATCTGTCGGGGTCAAACAATAAATTTCCGAAATTTTATTTTTTTTTCGTTTTTTCACGTTTCTTAACCCCTTTCATTTTACCTTAAAAGGTGTTGTTTACAATTTTGGAAAAATTTCCCGTTCGCGGGGGAAAAAGATTCAATTTTTAAAAAAATAGAATCTAACAAATTCTTTTCCCCCGCAATCCTTTTTTTTCTTTTGAAAAATTTTTTTACAATGCCCAATGGGAATTAAGAAAAATTATATAACCCCATAAAAAACCCCTAATTTTATTCCGTTTCATTACTTTTGTTTTAAAGGAAGTAAAGGGTGAAAAAAAAAAGGGCCTAAAACGGCCAAAAAAGTATATTTATTCAACAAAGGTCAAATTTAAAAGGGTATAAGATAATATTTGGGAAATAAATGTTTTTAAAAGAAAAAAAAACATTTTTTCTTTTGCAAAATTCATTTTCTTAAAAAAAATACTTTTTAAAAATATTCTGTGAAAAAGATATTTTGTAGGTAATAATATTATTTTTAAGATTAAATATAACATTTTGGGGTGTAAAAACTAGTTAATTCATTTTAAATTATATAGTTATTATATGATCATGTTTTTAATTTATAGATCAAGGTAAAAAAAACCCCAAAAATATTTTTAAATGTTTAATATTTTGCCCAGGAAATAAATATAATTATATAAAATAATTTTTCTTTTACTTTAACTTTTCGAAAAAATAAAAAACTCAATGTATAAAAAAAAAAATGTCACTCCACATTTCTTGGGGTAACTATCAAAAACCCGGGCCTGTTACCCCTAGTCACAGGCCTTTTTAAGAGGAAATTGAAAAAATTTGACTCAAAATTTTAAAAAAAATAAAATTAAATTCTATAATTTCGTTGGTATTTAATGGGTCTATAAAGGCATTCCCCAAAAGGCAATTTCTTTTTTTTAAAAAGAAAGAAAAAAAAAGAAAGAAAGAAAAAAATAAACCCGTCGTTTTTGGGTTGCAAAAGTAAAAATTAAATTTAAAAAAATTAGTTTTTGCTGGGAGCTACTACATTAGATGGGGAATTTTTAAAAATTATTTGGAATGTTTTCGAAAAAGGCGAACTTCGGTTAAAGGAAATTTCCCGGGGCCTGGGCCCCCCGTTTTGTATTAAAAATCTTTGTTTATAGCTTAAAAGGGAACTTGGGTTTTGGTTGGAAATTTTTCTAGCCCCAAAACCCACTTTTTCAAATGAAAAAAAATCAACTTAAAATCGATTCCTTTCCTTGCCGAGAGAAGAAACCTGTTATTTAAACAAGTTGATAGGAACAAAATACCCCCATTACCACTCAAATAAAATTTAAAAAAACGTTTTTTTTTTGTGGTCAATAAAAAGGGAAATTTTCTCCATTGTTTTTTTGAAAAGGTAGTTTTTGTATTTTGCATGTACTGCGTTGAGTGGGGTGTACCTGCATGTATTCTGTGTTTTTATACGCACCCGCTTTCGTGAAACTCATTCCCAAAAAATTAACTGTTCAATGAACTTATAAGTCTATTGTGATTGCCCAAATTTTTAAACACTGACTGCAAAATAGTGTGATTTAAACAACAACCCAAAATTTTAATTTAACCCAAAAAAAAAGCTGCATAAAAAACCAATTAAATTCTCCCTTTCCCAAAAATTCCTTTTCCCAAAAAAATTCTTAACGTAAGCTTGCTAATACTTTAACTCACAAAGCATTATTGCCCAAAAAAAAGGTTACTTTGTTTCCCAAAATGGGGGGATTTACTTCTGAAGGGTTTTGGGGGGTACGAATTTTTTTCGCGCCAGTCTACCCCTAAACTTAACATTACGGGGGGACACATAAAAATGGACTAAGAAGGGTTGGGGAAAAAATCCTTTTTAAAAAAAACCCCCAAAAGAATTTTTGAAAAAGTAAATAATGAAGGGCCATTTCTTCTTTTATATTTTCCCTCTCTACTCAACTTTTGCAAAGGACCCCCCGCTATTTCCCCTAAGTTATAAGCTAGACAAACGCATTTAAGGGGTGTACATTAAAATTTTTTTTTAAAACAAATTTGGGTTCTATGCAGAAATATTTTTTATTTTACCAAACTTACTAACCCAAATTTCAAAAAAAACCTGGGAAATTTAAACAAATTAAAAGTGCAATTTTTTTAAAACACCTTCAGTAAATTCAGAAAATTTTTTCCCCTTAAATTTAAATATTCCATTTTCTAAAAAGGAATTTCTTTTTTGGGTATTTTGACGATGTTGGCCCGTTTATGGGCATTTTTCTGAAAAATTTTAAAAAAAACATTTTTTTAAAATGCCAAAAAATTTTTGCAAAAATTAAAACATTTTTTAGAATTTGCCAAAAAAAAGACAGGAATTGGCCAAAACCCTTGTAACCCCATTTTTGTGTCTCTTTTTTCTATCATTTTTACAAAAAATAGCGTAAAAAATGATGGGGCAGCTAACGCTTTCCAATTTAGTTTCATAGCATTATATTATGCTTTTTCCCTTAGTACCCTGTAAGGGTTTCTTAGCAAAAGTTGAGTAGTATTTAAAGGTCGGATTTCCCGTCATGAAATGTTCCCTTACAGGCCAAACCGTCACTAAGCTAAAAGGGAGAAAAAAATGGGCACCCCTTTCCCCAAAATTTGGGAAACATACTTTTTATTTCAATGGTGGATACAAAAAAGCGGGGGGAGATGATTTTTTATTTCTTTCACTTGGGGCATTTAAAAAAAAGCATCAAACAAAATCTCACTTGAAAATATAAAGATGTTTGGTTTTGGGGACAAGAGTTTTTTTCAAAGAGTTGAAATAATATTCTGTTTACTGATTTATTTCCCGTAGTTTTTTACTGTTTTTGGGTAATAAAGGGTCTAGTCTAAATATAATTTTAAAAAAAAACAGGGGAAATTTTGGGAAATAATAAAGGGAAGACTTTTCAAAGGGATAAATCACATTTTACAGGTGTTTGTGGGAGCCTCGGATAAGAAGGGGGATTACGGGACAATGCATGCTTTGGAACTATTTCTATCACCCAATGGGGGTTTTTTCCCGTTCAAAATTGTTCACAACCCAAAAACCTCTAGGGGTAGCAAAAAGGAATTTTTTTATTCAACAAGTTTACCCACCTAAAATTTTTACAATAAAAAAATATACCCCTTGGGGCCCGGGCTTTTTTTTTTTAAAAGTTTTAAAAGTTTTCATGATATTAAATCAAAAGCTTTAGGTACATGTTTTTTAAAAAAAAAAACAAAAAAAAAAACAAAAAAAAAAGTTTTTCATAGTTGCAATAAACTTTTTTCATATTTTTTTTTTTCAATTGGTTATTTCTGCACATATATGTTTTTTTTGCCTTTTTTTTCAAAAAAACGAAGCATATGTCACCTTCTCAAAATATTAAGTTTTTTTAATAATATAATAGGGTTTTGAAAAATTTTTTTTTTTTACAAAATGACCAAAAATCAAATTTTGAAATTTTGCACACCATTTTGGGGGCAAAAAATTGCACTTTTTTTGCAGTTTAGACCTTTTGGGCCTTTTAATTTTTACAATAAAAAAAACCCCGACCTCTATAAAATCACCAGAATGCCCATTTATGAAAGTGGTTTTTGCACACTAAAAAATCCCGTTTTTAAAAGGTTTTTTATATACAATCGCTTATTTCAAAAACTTCCAACATACCCCATTTTGTCAGTTTTATCGCTCCTAATAAACCCCCCCCTTTTGTTATCTTTATGCAAAGGGCAAGGGGGTTTAATAACTTTCATCGGGTTTTTTAAAAATGCTTTTTAAAAAATTTTATTTTGGATGAAAAAGATTCCCTTTTAAACAATTTTTTAAAATTAATTTTAATAAAGTTTAAAAATCTTAGCTCAGAATTTGGAATTTTTCAAATTTTTACCCTTTTAAACCCTTTAAAAATGACCTTTAAATTTGACCCCCTTTACCTTTAAAGCAAGAAACACTTTTATTTTAAAAAACATTGCTCAAAGAAATTTTACTTTGGGGATGTTTTCTAGCATTAAGAGTTTGTTTTTTAAAAAAACTGCTTTCATATTTTTGCGTTATTTTATTACTTGGGGACCAACTTGGATTTCTCGGAAAAACCCCCACTTATGCCCTTTAGCCGGCGTTTTAAATTAAAAACCCGGGCCCCCCCCAACCCCCTTTTTTGGGATATAACACTTCTTTTTGCAATCTTTTTCCCCCCAAACATTTTTTTTAGAACCCCCATTGTCACCCTACCAATAAGGCCTATTTTATAAAAGAGAGGAGTTATTATTTAATCCCAAATTTCCTTTTCGGGGGTCCCCGGGCCCCACTATGCTTAAGAAAATGCTCCCAAATTAGAAAACATTGTCCAATATTTTTGCATTTAAAGGGTGATTGAAATTTTAAAATTTTAATCCCGACAGCAAAAAATACATCAAGATGAAGAATGCATTTTTTTAAATTTAAAAAAACTCATGACCTAAAGGGGAAAAATACTGATCGACGCTCCCACCGAGTGGGGTAATTCCCAAAAACCCTATAAAGTAGGTGAAAATAAAAGGTATTTATAGGTAATCAAAAAAAACATCCTTAAGACAATTTTTCTGTAATCTACATCAATCGTTCTTTATATTTCGATTAAAAATTAACAAGATAAAAAAATTTCCATTACTTTTTTCCCCCCCATCATGTAATAAAATTTAAATATATGGAAAAATTTCAAGCTCAATACAGTAGACATGAAATGTGAAAGTCCAGACAGACGGTAAGGATAAGTAGGTCATGGCCCATAAAGTATAAAAAAATCATTAAAATACAAAATTATGACTAAAAAACTTATTAAATATGAAAAATTACCTAGAAACAATTTTAAAACCCAAAAACAAAACACCCCCAAACAATCAAATAGAAAAATATTGGGAAATAAAATTATTCAATCACAGCTTTACATTCACTGAAAAAACCCCCAAAATTTCCCCTTTTCCCAAAAGAAAAATAAAAAACCCCCTTTTAAAATTGGGCACACACACACACACACCAAAACATATTTAAATAATATAAATATAAAAATTTTATATATATTAAAATATATATTATATATATATATATATTAAAATTTAACTTTTGATTAATATATATTTTACATACTTAATAAAAAGAATGTTTAAAAAAGTACTGAATACCCTCCCGAAAAAGATACTTGGCCGGGGAAATTGGGTTTTAAATTTTGGCTGGGTGTTTTTTTTATTTTTATTTATGTAGAAAATTTTTTAATGGGTTTAAAAAAGACGTAGTGATTTTCTTTTTGGTTTTCAGTTGTTGGGGTGTTATTTTTTTTTAAAAATTAGATATTGGCAGCATAATGCCAAGAATTGTGGGCCCTATTAAATACATTTTTTTCGATTTTTGCTATCAAAAAAAACATTGTGTCGGTTTAAATTTACCAAAAAAAAAAAAAAAAAAAAATACCAAAAAAAAAAAAAAAAACCCAATTCTGAGAACTTAAAAAATTTCAAAACAATTTTCTAACCCAACCCAAAACCCGTGAGGATCTGAAATTTTCCCTGACCAGTGAATTTGAGCATTTCGTGTATGTAACGACAAAAAATCCATTATCAAATGCGCTAAACAACACTCTAAAAAAAACCCCATAAAAAAACACTAAAGAGCCTGAATTTCTATCTCTTTTTATGGGGGCTCCCCAAAATCCCAAAATCACGAAGACGGTAAACTAGGGCACCGGGGTTTTCCCAAAAAAAAAAATGGGGGACCCTCACGTGTCGTATAAACCAAAAATTAAAAATGTCACTTATAAATCAATAACTTTTATTTTGTTTTAACCCCCACAAGATAATTTGATTTTAATTTTTTTATTGATTTAAAAAAATATTGAAATCATTTGCAAATTTTTTAACCGTTAGAAAGTTAAACATAAAAAATTAAAATTTTGTTTTTGAAACCCTTTCGGTTAGAAGTTTGGTTTTTTGATAACTCATTTAGATTTTTCTACAAATATTAGAATGGGGCCCTTTAGAATCCCGATTTCAGATTGAAAAATTTAATTGACCAATGAAAAGCCAATTATTCAATCTTTTGTGTAATTCCCCAGGGGTCAGGGGGAAATAGGCAGCAAATAATCTCGTTACGGTTTTTGTTTTTTTTTTGAATACAGTCTTTGTTGTGGTAAAAAAAATCATGATTTGGGATTTATTTCATGGAAAAAAAGACAATACGATACAAACCCGGCTGGTTGACGCCCCGGGGGAAAACGTTATCCTTCAACCCCCGGGCGGTTTTTCTTGTAATGCTTTTTACCTAAACCCCGGGTTTTAAAATGAACAAACCCACGGGGGTGAACAGAAAGTAACAATAGTTGGCCGAGGGGGCCCCTTTTCATGTAGGGGCCCTTTGTGGGAGGTGCGCGTTCAATTTAGGGGAAATTGCATTTTTTACCCCGTTTTAAAATTTAAAACCCTTTCATGCACTTTTTAAACTGCAGCGTTTTAAGGGTTCACGATTTAAAAGTTTGTTTTTGTATCATTGGGGTTTAATTAAATAGTCATTCATTAAAAATGATCCCTTTAAAATGAAAAACTACGGTTTTCTTACCAACCCGCATTTTCAAAGTATTGGTCTTTAATTTTGGGTTTTTATAAAAGCCTTGACATTTTTTAAATTTCGTAATCAAAAAGTCAAAGACTTTTTCCCTAAAAAAATAAATAAAAAAAATAAAAAAAACAGGGACACATTTTTCATATTTTTCATACATCAAATTCTTTATCAGAAATCAGGGATTTTAAAGGGGGAGGGAAAAGGAAAAATGTAACAGAAATTTCTTTCTTAAAACCCACCCTTTTTTTTTATCGATTATGTAAAAGCAACGAACACGAGTCATAAATTAAATTTTGTCTTGACAATTGGTTTTTTCTGCCCAAAACCCTCATTGCTCCAAAAAATAATTTTTTAAAAAATTGGGCCCCCGATTAAACATTTAAGTTTTGCACTGTGAATACACCTTTAAAAAAGTTTTTATTAATCTTTTATTTCGTTGAAAAAAGTATGTTTTTTATTTGGAGAAAAAAAAAATTCTGAGGTGCCCAACCCTTTTCCCCTTACCTTTGTATAATTCCCCCACCATTGTAGGGGTTTATTGCCTATTTTAAAATTTTATTTCCCCTCACCCTTGGTGATCTATCGCACTATAAAAATCAATCCGTCCCATTGTAATGATCTATCGCATATAATATCATTCCCCTCACCATTTTATGATCTTTCCACTACAATACTTCGCTCACCATTATTGTGATTTTTTTCGCACTACAATATCATTCCGGGTCCCTTTTTAGGATTTAAACGCACAAAAAATATAATAAAAACTCCGCCTCAGTATTATTGGATTTGATCCAGGTTTAAAAAAAATTCCCGAGGATAGAAAAATATTCCCTTTAAGAGCAAAGTGTTTTTTTCAATTGAAATTTTTTTTTATCAAATAAATCGTTCATAGGACCTTTTGGTTTGTAGTTCTTTTAAAAAAAAAATCATTTGATCGGTGAGATGCAATTAAAGTGTTTAAATGTCTTGCCTAAAATTTCAAGGGGCAATTTAAATTTGGGCGGTTTTAAATTTTCTGGTTCTAACTGTCACCTTTTTTAAATGCTTTGGTCAGACACTTGGGGTTTCCCAAAAAGGTCAGGTTTTTTGAAATGATATTTTTAAAAATGTAAAAACTTCAATTCCAATTATTTGAGAAGAAGAGGGTTAATATTTCTTGTTACTTTGGTTTTCATTAGATATGTATGGATTCTTTATGTTTTTTTTTTTTTACTCCTTTTTTTAAATTTTTTATAAAAAGGGGAAAAAACTTTTTTTCTACAAAGTGTCAAACCCCAACATGATTCCTTGGGAAGGGAAAAAAAATTCTCCCGAGAGTTGTCGTTCGTTCCTTTCCCCTAAAATCTCTGCAAAGGGGGAATTTAAAAGAATCTTGGGCAAAACAGAAAACACTCATTTGACCCGGATTTAAGTTTTTTTAAGGGGTTAAAAATTTTAAAACAGTGAAGAAAAACTTTTTTTAATCACATAAAAGTGTGTAAAAAAATTAATTTTTGTTGTTTTTATTTGGGAAAATTTTCTGCCTTATTTTTGCCGAGGGGAAAAACCCCCCAAAAAGCTCGTCTGCAAATGTAAATATTTACAGATTCAGCCGGATATCGAATTTAAAAACCAGCTTTTTATTTTCATAATTTGGGAAATTTTTTTGACCATTTCGATCAGGAAACAGGGTGCTATTTATATATATTTCCCAAAATTTTTGGGCCCTTTAAACTCCTTCAAATTTTTAAAAATTTTAACCAAAGGTCTGGTATGCATAAATTTGGAACTACTTTCCCGAACCCACCACAGAGGGGAAAAATTTAAAGTAAGCCGATGTGTAAGGATAACAAAATAATTGGGTTTTTTACAAGTAAGGGGGGGTAATTTTTTTGGGGGGGTTTTCAAAAAAGTATCACCATCAAAGGGGGTCCCAACCCTTACTCCCGTTCATTTAAAAAATTAAAAGGGTTCAATACTGGGAAATAGGGATTTTTTTAGGGGTAAAAAAGTTTTTGGGTTTTTGGGTTTCACGACCATCCCCTTTTTTTACCTTAAATAGGGGAAAAAAAAGAAAGGAAAAAAAACTAGATTTGCCTACGCAAATGGGAACGGTTTTTCGGATGATCAACAGGGTTTTAAACCTGATCACCAAGTTTAAAAAACCAGAAAAAAAAAACAAAAAAGCAAAATGTTTATATTGACCAAAAATTTAAAACATCTCCCAAAGGAATGGGGATGTCCCCCTGGCCCGGCCCCCCTCTGCTGGATCCCCCTGCCCAATTGTGGTTTTCACTGCAGGGGTTTTTAGCCAATATTTGTACCTATATGTTACGGTAAAACCTTGGGTGGGTTTATGCTTTAAATAAATTTTCGGGTACAATTTGGGGGGGGAGATATTGGGTAGTTTTTCACAAAGCAATAAAAAATGTTAAAAAGATTGAAATAAATTGGGGTTTACCCCCCGCTTCGAAGTATTTTATTTATATACGACGTCCAGCTAATTTCAGGTGGGGGAAGGGGCACGAATTTCACGGGGGACCTCCGGGAAAAAACCCCCGAAACCCACCGCAAGCCAGCTGGGAAAGGTTCCTCACATGAAAATCCCCAATGGCCCCCGCCGGGGTTCAAAAACCCCCGCGGTGAGGGGGCAGAGTGAGGTTTAAAATCCCCGGGTTAACCCTCTCGGCCCCGGAGGGCCCCAAAAATATAATGAATGATATGAAATATTTGGGGTTTTTTAGTTTATGACCTTACATAAAATTTTTCTTATTACATTTATTACTTGGAGTCAATTTTTTTTAATGCATGATTATGGTTTTTACGGGGAAAAATTTTTTCAAAAAATTTAAAAATTTTGATATTGAAAAAATAGAGATACGCCTTTTTGTAGTAATTAAAAAAGAGCCCGAAAGGCATAATTTTTTTACAATGCAAAATCTTTTTTTTTTTTATTTTTCTTTTTTCCCAAGACATTTTGTTACATTTTAACAAAAGAAATTTTTCTTATTGAATAAAAATAATAAAAAATTTTTGTTGATTTCCGACATATAAACATGTGTTGAGGAAAAAATGAGGAATGAAGAAAAGAGTGATACATAACTTATTAAAAAATTAATGTCCCTTTTTTTTGATAATTTTTCAACTTAAATAAAATAAAAAGAAAGAAAAAAAATTAAATTTAAAAAGGGAAAAAAAGAAAGAAAAAAAATTTAAAATAGACAAAATAAATCAACAGAGAAAGAAAGAAAGAAAAGGGGAAAAATTTTTATTTTTTCGAATAAAAAAAAAGAAAATAGAGAACTTTTGGATCATTTTTTTTGGTATTTGGTATGTTTCCCCAACCTTTTTTTCAAAAATTTTGAAAAGACTACTACAAACCCCCGTACAATAGGGACCTTTTAAAAAAACCCTTACAGATGTGGGAGCCCGCCAATCAAAAAAAGATGCCCACACAACGGGGGGTGGGTGAATTTTTTCTTGAGATAATATTATTTTACTCAAACCCCTAATTAATTTAAAAAAAACCGCCATTTAAACCAAATTAAAATTTTTTTTCTTTTTTGCTTTGGGCCAAGGGTTTTTTTCTATGTAAATCTTGGGAAAAAAATATTGAATTTAATTGGGAAAAAAGGGGGGGGGGGGGTAAATTATAAAGGGGTTTTTAGATGCCCTTTTAAAATCCTTTTAATTTGGGAAGAGCCAATATATCTAAGTGTTTGGGACATTGAACGATTTTTATTTAAAGTTGATCTCCCCTGTTTCGCTCAAAAAAGTCTTCCAAAATTTTCCCAATTTTTTTTTTACTAAACAGTTAAAAAACAGGTGAGACAGTTGGGAAGGTTTTTATTATTTAAAAACAATAGTTTTTTAGTAGTATAAAAGATTTTCAAATTTTTTTGTTATCAAAAATTTTGGTAAGAACAACCATTTGGTTTAATTTCAGCTTTTCCCCCTATGCCCCAAAGTTCAGGGAATGCACTGAAGGAACTTTTGGGAAGCTAAAACTTTTTTAAAAGGTGGATGTTTGTCATGACTTAAATTGTTTTGCTATTTCCAAAATTTTGTGAGTGTGTGGGGGGAATTAAAAATCATGTTTAAAAAAAGACCAATTCTTCCCCCCCTCTTTTCCCTCTCTTCCCCTTCCCATGATTCTTTTAGCGCTTTTAAAACCCGGCATTAGACCAGTTTGACAAAATTGCTTGAAAAGTTACACATACAAATGTACATTGGGCCTGTTTTTCAAGCCCGCTGCAGAGCTGCATCTAATTATAGAACTTTGGGAAAAATTTTGTCAAATTTTCTTTTGTTTTTTTTTGGGGTCATGTATTGAAAATTTTCATAAATTCAAACAATTTTTGACAGATTTTTAAAGTTTTTTTTTTTGTTGACGAGGTAAGAAAATTCTTTTTTTCCCAAAGTTTTCAAAAAATTTCCCCATTTAAACTTTAAAGGGTTAAACCAAATTTAAAGTTTTTACCAAATTCATACTGCCCCCAAACCAAACCAAATCAATCCCGATCGAAAAAACAAAAATTTTTTCAAAAAGTACTTTTTAAGGTTTTGATTTTTTCCCAAACTTTCGATAAAATATTTTTTTGATTTTGAGATTTTTTTAAGGGCAAAGAAAAAAAAAAATTAATCACAATATGCCCCTTTACCTTTGCATTCTTTGAAAATTTAAAAATGTGAAGGGCCCTGGAAACAACAAACAAAACAAATTTTGAAAAATTTTATAAAGATTGCTTCCAAAAAAAATGACGAAACCCCCAAAAATAAAAAAAGGGCCCATCTCGAAAATTTGTTTCCTCCCCTATTTTTGTGCACTTTTACCGCTTATTTAAAGCCAAATTTTTTGCATTTTTTGAAATCGCCAAACCCCCTTAATTTGTGCCCCAAAAAATCTTCGGAAACAATTTCAAAAAAAAGAATGAGCGTACTAATCTCTAAAAAAAAAATGGGGATGTTTTTCGTGGACACACCCCAATTTGCCAGATTTTTTTTTAAAGTTCAAAAAATTCAACCTCTTTTAGCTCAAATTTTAAAAATATGGTTTTTCCACCACATATTTTTAAAAAGGGGAGTTTAAAAGAGAACAGAAAAACCAAAAAAACTGCATACAAAAAAAAATGGGCAAAAAGGGCAAATTTTCGGAATTTTTTGTTTTGATTGGGAAAGCCCCCTACGGGCAAAAAAATTAAATACTAAAATGAAAAAAAATACTTTGTGGTTTCAAAAACTCAGATACAATTTAGATGCATGGAAATTTTTATATTTGTTAAAACTTTTAAACAGTCGGGAAAAAGCGGCCACAAAAAAAGTGCAAAGGGAAAAATAATAATGGAAAAAAAAAAAAGGGAAAAAGAAACCCAAGAAAACATAGGTTTTCGCGGCTGCGTTTCAGTCCCCGAAAACCTTAAAAAAAAAAGAAAGAAAAGTTCCATCTCAATCTACGTTTTATATCCCCCGTGTGGATTTTCTTCGTTTTTTTAGGTTAAATTAAAGAAACTTTGGAGACAGCCCTATATCCATCACACATTTAAATAATCATAAGATAAACTACGTCTGAAACATTAGGTCTTTTTAAGTCAAAAGTTAATTTGTGGGATCCTCGGCACACTTAAAATATACTTGTAAGCTTCCAGATGATTTCATAATAGACATTATTCAGTCCATCACACATTACTTGCTCAATCATCTCTGCTTTCACCCGAGTTCTCATTTGAGCTGAATGGACTAATGTTTAGTACAAACTAGAAAGTAAAGCTGTCTGAAATTTCAAAATACAGTAAAAGGTTAATTGGCATGTAGCATTTTACCGACTGACCGACCCATTTTCTTTTATCCAAGCCTGTAACCAGAAACAAGTCTGTTTTACGCATATTACTTGGAAACATACATGCTTCGTGTTTTATGGTATTTCCATTATTTGCTTTAATTAACTTATTTTGTTCATATAACCACATTACATTATTATGTTTGGACAAAAATACAACAAACAAAATATTAGGGTTGAGAGGAAAAAGAACAATAATGATAAAAACATCAAACGTTTGGTGAATAAAATGATATATTCATGACAACTTGCACACTTTTTCAACATGAATATGGCTTGTGACTCATGCACGTACAATAAACAAGCTACAATACAATACACTAATTCTGACAATCTACTGATCACAATGTTAGACAATAATTTACTTATTTTACTAAATGAAGTTATTTCTCCCAAGCTGTTTGGTACGTAACAGTTTCTCTTCTTATGCATTGGTATGATATAACTTTTCATCCATTGGGCTGGAAAATGACCTAGTTCGTGTAATGTGTAAATCAAAGTACTGAAAATATAACTGAGGTTTGTTAAATATTTCACGTTAATGAAAAAAAAAAAAAAAAAAAAAAAAAAAAAAAGAAGTAAAAACATGTACATTTCTTACATATTACGGGCAATCTCTGGTTGAAGAAAGATACTGAACTATATGTGACGTCATCATCATGGAGAGATAGTCAAAATTCATCAAAGTGCACTGGATTAAATCGTATTAATTCTGGACTAAAGTATACTTGAATTGTTGTTTGTGGATACTGCGATATGAAAACGTGAGTTTTATTAATTATATTCTGAAAAATTAGCTGGAAAATCACTTTTTCTTTGTTTCTTCTATAGCGATAAATAAAACACATATTGAGCGTCGTTTTCTAGTATAACAATAGTGGTGACGTATATTCATGATCATAATGCACTCGTCTTTGGGCAAAATTACTATGAAATATCCTAATCCGCCAATAGTAAAGACTCATATTTTGGTTAGAAATGTAACAAAAATATTGTTTTAATAGCTGTTATAACAATGACAAATAATGGCGCAAAGTATAGTACCGTCAATGTCAACTTGCATCTGCTTCTTCTATAACTTTACCTTATTTCCTGAGAATTGACCTTCAATTGTGACCTTGACCCTGAGTCTACATGGTTGGAACATGGATTCTGCACATCGTCTCGCTGAGGTTAACATTTGACTAATGTTTATTAAAAATCCTTCAAAGGTAAAGGATAAATTGAGCGGACACGAAATTAAAGGTAAAATGTTCACCTAAGTAAAATGTGCACCACTCATTGTTAAACCCATGGCCAGTTAAGCCCATGGCAGATTCAGCAATTTGTCCCAGTGGGGGTTCAACAGTGATATGTTGGCCAATTACCATACCAAGTCAACTCTGATTTGATATCAATACACTAGAATATGATATTTTATGCATAATAGCCAAATCACGCAGAACAAAGGTGTATTAACGCGATAAAAGTGTATAAATGCGAAACGAAGGCGTAATAACGCGCGAAGTTGAAACTCGTAATAACGCGAAACAAAGGTGTAATAACGTGAAATTGAAACTCGAGTAACTCGCAGGCTGATCAGGTTTTATGCTGTTCGCTGCTCCTGAGTGGTCTGGTAATGAGGATTTTACAATTAAATTTGGTAAGGTTTGAGTTTGGCTTTCTGCAGATCAGGCTTTATGTGGTACCTATTGAGTGCGTCAAAATGAGTCTATATGAGGGAAAGGGTTAAGGGATACCGTATCCTATATTTAACCGATTTCTCCCGGAGTGGCGTTTACGAAAATATCGTTTACCCGTACAATATGAACTACACTTGCCGAGTTTATTTGACAGGAAGAAAAGACTTCAACATTAACGAGGGAGAGGATTTTTTTTAAATTTCTACCGATGATCTGTGAACGAGCTGCTTTACAAAAAGTAATAAGTCAGTTACATGCTTATCTAAGAACGAAACTATCTTTAAAATCCTAAATAATAGGCCATTTAAAAATAATTTTGCTTTTGCACCATGTTTTGTTAAAAACCGGTTTCTTATTGAGCATATGATTCGGCAGATGCAGAAATTTCCGATACAATACATGTACATGTATTTGTCTAGAAGTGAATTGCAATATACCGGTAAATCTGAATATTCCTTGTATAAGCGTAAAACAGTGGCGTTAAACCTTGCGGAAATGAGAAACCTCTTAATATGACAATTTTCAATTTCTCGTAATTATGGAGTTTTTTTTACGTTATAACGCCTTTGTTTAGTGTTATAACGCCTTTGCTTCGCGTTATTACGAGTTTCACCTTCGCGTTATTATGCTTTTGTTTTGCGTTATTTCGAGTTTCTATTTCGCATTATTACGCCTTTTTTTAATATGCCAATTTCGCGTTAATACACATTTGTTTTGCGTTAATTACGACTTTAAAATTCGCGTTGTTACGCCTCTGTTTCGCATCAAAATGCCTTTGGTTCGCATTATAATGCCCTTCAAACGCGTAATTATGCCATTCTTAGCATAATAACGCCTTATATTCTCACTATAATGCCGTTTTTGGCGCAATTACGCGAAATTAATATTTTACACATGTTTTATGATGAATCAAAAAGTATTTATTCAATGTTCCTATACTTTTGATCCGTAAATTACACTTAAATTCGCGTTAAATGAGTGTTTTCTGTTTTGACAAGATTTTTGTCATTGAGCCCATTGCAGAGATGTTATGTGAGGAACGAATTAATTAAATCTTAATTATTGATACAAAAGAGGCAAAAGCCACATGACCCAAAAACTCCACACACTCTCCTGCAACTATAGTCGGTAGTAAGACAATCGAATTCGCACTTTGCTTGTTATAAAACAATCCGGAATTAGGGTAAGGAGGCCATTCCCCAGGACTCGATTTATATACACTATCTACTGTTACTTAAGTGTAGAACTTAACAAGGTACTTGATGTTTTAGACACTTGAATGTTTGTGTCTACTTCAAAGTTAAGAAATGCTCTGGGAGAAACCTAACTCGCTTTCATGAAAAATTACGCATGGACTACTCTAGGTTAATTACAGACATTTGAAGCGCTACATTTTTTAGCTCGACTATTCGAAAAATATGAGAGCTATTGTAGTCGCCCTGGCGTCGGCGTTGGCGTTGCAGCTTTTGGTTAAAGTTTTGCGTGCAAGTTACTATCAACCTTATATCTCAATAACCATTTATGGTATTGACTTGAAAATTTATAAATATGTTCAGGGGCATCAGAAAACCAAGGTAGATAACTCTTGACTGAATGTAATATGAATTATGGCCCCTTTTTAACTTAGAATTTTGGTTAAAGTTTTGCATGCAATAGAAAATTTGGTTAAAGTTTTGCGTGCAAGCTACTATCTAGTTTGTATCTCAATAACCATGCATTATATTGACTTGAAAGTTAATGAATATGTTTAGGGGCATCATACTTTCATGGTAGATAACTCTTGATGGAATATGTTACAAATTTATTGCCCCTTTTTAACTTAGATATTTTGGTTAAAGTTTTGCATGCAAGTAACTTTCATGCAAATATCTCAGTATCCAGGCATAAGATTGATAGAAACATCTTTAATATGTTTAGGGGTATCATACTTTCATGGTAGATAACTCTTGATGGAATATGTTACAAAGTATTGCCCCTTTTTAACTTAGAAATTTTGGTTAAAGTTTTGCATGCAAGTAACTTTCATGCTTATATATCAGAGTCCAGGCATGGGATTGATTTGAAACATCTTTAATATGTTTAGGGGTATCATACTTTAAAGGAAGATAACACTTGATGGAATATATTAAAATTATGACCCCCTTTTAACTTAGAATTTTGGTTAAATTTTTGCATTCAAGCTACTCTCCAGCTTATATCTCAGAAATTGCTTGTGGAATTGACTAGAAAGTTAAGGAGTGTCTTCAGGGGCATCAGAAAACTAAGGAGGAAAACTTTTTGACTGAATTTTATACAAATTATGGCCCTTTTCTAACTTGGATTTTTGGTAAAGTTTTGCATGCACAGTGTTATTGTGCTTATGTCTCAGTAACTAGGCATGCTATTGATTTTAGACATCATAAAAATATTAAGGGGTATCAGACTATCAAGGTTTATCATTTTTGACTATTATTATGTACAGGGTATGTGAAGGGAAAGAATTGAAATAGATTTCATTTGATTTACCAACAAGCATTTTGAATAGTCGAGCGTGCTGTACTCTGACAGCTCTTGTTTCTTTTTACAGGAGTAAATCTTCAAATATGTAAAATGGGTTGCTGTTAGAATTTATAAGTGTCACGGATATATTATTCACGCTTAAAATGGATGTTTACAGGGCAAAATAAAACGTTTACAAACAACAGCACGTGAATAGCGGTTACGGTTATGAATAAAAGGTCTGCCTAACATATCCCATTTGTATTCGTAAGTGCTGAATCGCAATGCGTGGATCCGCACTAAGCGCGGAGAGGTACAGTTAAACTTGTCATGGAAAATTAGCAAGGTCAGCGATGCCTGGTAAGCGTTCGTACCCACTAAAGACGGCAAGCTGTCGTCTAAAAATGCACAGAATTTAGCTAATTTTTTTCTTTTTTCCAAAAAAAAAATTTTTTACTGCGAGTGTTATTTCCTTAAATATTTTTTCTTTAATAAACATCAAATATCGCCTCGTGTTAAAAAAAATTGAGTCATTTTAGAAAAATATTTTTGTTGTTGTGAAAGCAGACGGAAACGCCATTTTGTTAGTTTACCATCATCACGTGACATTTGTGACTGCTTGCAAGGGAGATCACTGTGTCGAGTTTGAACAAAAGATTGCCGCAGTTACGTTTCATGGATAGCGTAATATTCCCCCTAAACTCCACCGCAGTAGTTACCTCCCCTTACAGTATCGTACCATGACATAACCGGTGCACGGAGATCTATCCGCCATACTTAGGCGTTACCGCAAAAGTCACGTGGTTACCTGCCGTGATAGCTGACATTTTATTAACGGACAATTTGGAACATAATTATTCAAACATTCTTTTTCACACAGTATGTAGATCTGCATCTAAGTCATTGAACAAGATGTCTGAGTATATTTTTTAAGAAAACAAACATGATAAAAAGTCTTCTTACTTCATTTAAGTCTTACCCCTTTAAAAGTGTTTTACATATTAATTGTGGCCATACCACGTGGTTTAAGCAAGGCGTAAAAATTCTGTGTTTCGGGCAATTAGGTAGGGTCGGGCCCGAAACAAATTTTTTGGGCCCAATCACAAGCAGCATGATGATTCGAAAAAGAAAACTAACGTTATTGTAAGTATTTTATTTCTTTACCTATTTTAGTGGGATATAGCGCATGCGAAGCGGAAAATTGGGCACTACACAAATGCCCTAATGATTCTTTTGTCAAATGTACAGTTTTTCCTAATCATAAGCGATGTGCTTTACGTTTTAGCAAACAAAGTTTGCAAACTCGGAATGTTTTCCCGAATGCTAGGAAAACCGTATATCTGAAATAATTACTGGGACCTATGTGTAAGGCACAATTTTCCGCTTCGCACGCGCTATATGCCATTAAAATTGATAAAGAAATAAAATACTTAAAGCAATTTTTTCCCTCTGAATCGATGCAAAATTACGCTTTTCGCGAAAGCTTAAATGTCATATACCACGTGGTATATGGTCACACTGTAACTTCAGATTAAATATTATGTTTTCGTCACATAAAGTGACGAGTATGTGTCATGCAATACGTCACATTGCTTCATGTTTTGCTATGCAAGATAATATGAAGAACAACATACATACGACCGAGGCCAAATGTGTTCGTACGAAGTATAAAGAAACGGGGGCCCCAACTGGTCGAAATCCTATACTTCGTAAAATATTATTGGATTTCACTTAGATAAAACTGATTTAGACAATTGGAATGGTTTATATGTCAGTAATTAAGGTCATGCATCTGTTGTATACATATTGTGTGCATACTGATTGTTAGGTCAAACACTTGGGTGGAACGAATGTATAAGAAATATGTACCCATTTCGCGATTTTCTATCAATACCCACCAGCAGATAACGATAGTCAATCAATCTAAAACACCACCACCAGTCCACGACGACCAACAACAACAACAACATCAAGAAGGAAACATTAAAGACATTTAAAAAATTATTCTGATTGCGTAGACCAATCAAATTTTATAGTCGTATTTAATCAATCTTTTTACGCAGGGAATAAACACACACCACAATTATGGTAAAAGTAAAACCAGCCAGTTTTAATTAACTGATTAATTTGCGAGCGTCTGCGTTAAATATGTAATTCGCTTTATTTAATGTGTCACCGTGAGAGAAAGATGTAAACTTCATTTCGTCAATACACATATCTTAATACGGCGGTATACACACGTAAATCTGAAGCCAAAGGTTGAAGCATCGGGCAGGAATGATTATAGATAATTAAATCATGATCTATTAAGAATTGAACGTTCTGAGTCGACGTAACTTTACGTACACAACAAAAGCAATGAGCAAATCCACGTTGTAGATTAATATACATGCACATCATTAAGTTAAAACTGTATAGACAACCATCCGGAGTTTTCATTGGTTAAACAATACATACATATACGATATACATAGAGGTTCAAGTGCATGACTGATGATGATATGTTTTGAGCTGGTCATGTTTTCGCTTGCTCTTACAAATATTCCGCGTTGAAATACCACGGCTGCCCTTGGCAACGTAAACACGCGTTTTTATTTTAGTATTGTGTCATTTGCAGGCTAGCGTATCGAAATGCGGCAGGTCGTGTTAAACGCAGGTCTGACATGAGCGGTATATCGGTGTCTTCTATCTTTGATAGATACAATACTCAGGCGTGCAATGGTTTGTTATCAGTTTATATTGTTCTGCTTGTGATTTGCGTTATTCTTTTCTTGGAGTTTGTGTTTCTCCCCGGTAACAAATTACAGACAAGTACCGACGATTTATCGCTGGATTTGCCCTTAAATGTTGTTTATGACATATACGCGAGACGGATTCAGAATATTATACATAGTGGAAAAGCCAGGAGGGAAAAGGAAGTTTGCCAGGTAGTTCCAGGTGGAATACAACGTCGCGTGAACTTCAGAGGTATGTTTTTTTTTTTTTTTTTTTTTTTTTTTTTTTTTTTTTTTTTTTTTACTTGACTGTCTACATTTAATCTAAGTATCCACCAGCAGACTTCCAGATATTGTTTTGTTTCAATGCCCCCTAGATAGTTCCCAGCAGAACACAGTTTTAGTCTGGAATATTTCCAAAGGAGAAACTACTGTAGAAAATCTATCATAATAGACTATAACATTTATGAAATCCGTCTCTTATGATAATAACCTAAACTCTCGCTGTCTCAGAAGACAGTCGCTGATGAGTAGAAGTTTTAACACAGTGTGTTTTTGACCGGTGCGTGTTAACAGTGTGTTGCAGATTATGAACTAAT
>CM037787.1:5782909-5832909 GCA_021229015.1 Solen grandis
CGAAATCGAAAGTTGCAAGGGAAGTAACTGTAGCTAATTCATATAATCACAGGACCAAAAGTTACAAGGTGTACTGCCTATTTTTGTCACAAAATAAAAATGAGACATAAGCATAATAACACTGTGCATGCAAAACTTTAACCAAAATATATCCAAGTTAAAAGGGCCAAACATTGTATTTAATTCAGTCACAAAAGTTATCCTCCTTATTTTTCTGATGCCCATGAGCAAACTCATTAACCTTCAAGTCAATACCATAAATGATTTCTGAGTTATAAGCTGGATAGTAGCTTGCATGAAAAACTTTAACCAAATTCTCTATTGCATGCAAAACTTTAACCGAAGTCCAAGTCAAAAGGTGGTGAACATCTGTTTTACATTCAGTCAAAAATTGCCTCTAAAGTATGATACCAATGAACATAGCTACTTTAACCAATATTTCTAAGATGAATATGGGCCATAATTTGTAGTGAGTTATCTACCTTGATAGTATGATACTCCTGAAGATTTTAAAGATGTTTCAAATCAATTGTATGTCTGGTTACTGAGATATAAGCATGAAATTCTTTGCATGCAAAACTTGAATTAAAATGTTAAAAAGGGGCCATAATTTTTAATATATTCTACTAAGAGTTATCTACCTTGATAGTATGATACCCCTTAACATATTATAGATGTTTCAAATCAATCCCATGCCTGGATACTGAGATATAAGCATGAAATTTCCTTGTATGCAAAACTTTAACCACAATTTCTAAGTTAAAAAAGGGGCCATAATTTGTGTTTAATTCAGTCAAGAGTTATCTACCTTGGTTGTCTAAATGCCCCTTAACATATTCATAAACTTACAAGTCAATACCATGAATGGTTATTGAGATATAAGCTGGAAAGTAGCTTGCATGCAAAACTTTATCCAATTTTTCTATGTTAAAAAAGTGGCCATAATTTATATCAGATTCAGTCAAGAGTTATCTATCTTAGTTGTCTTATGTCCCTGAACATATTAATACACTTTCAAGCCAATACTATGAATGGTTATTAAGATATAATTTGATAGTAACTTACTGCAACACCAATGTCAGGCTGACTGCAATAGCTCTCGTATTCTTCGAATAATCAAGCTAAAAATTGTAGCTTCTACAGTGTTCACAAATTGTTGACGCCACAGGACGCACACTGCACAACAGACAATGGGCATTCAGAAAAGCTCATTTGAGCACGTAGTGCTTAGGTGAGCAAAAAAAATTGGGGCTGTCTTGAACAACTTAAAAGCAACCACATGTATGCAAATTCCCCTTGATGTTCCTTAAAGGCTTTACAAGGTGTAGGGAGGGGTCTTAACTCTTGAAAACATTTATGATAAAGGTGCATCTTTCACCGATAATGGGCCTTCTACAAATGAATTGTGTACACAGTTTCTGGACTATTCCTCAATGTTTTTCCAAAATATCAAGATAGACAGGACGCCAAGGAATGGGGCTATTTGCAAATACTAAATAGTGCCCTCATTTTTTTGGAGAGTGTATATAATACTATAGTACAAATTCAACTGCACCATGTTAATTCTACCTTGTTTATCATTTGTAGCAATACTTACACTTCTAACAAAAGATTATCAAATGAATTGTCCTCATATGTTATAGACAAATTATAACTTCTGTATTTATATCAAGATTAATTCAGCTGAAACATTATATTGAATCAATACAAATCTGCATTGACAACTTTGTTTACAAGTATCAAAAAGGAAAAGCAAAGAGAACTGAAAAAACTTACAATAAGTTAATTGGTTATTTAAATACAAAAAAGAATGATGTGTTTAGGAATCAAGAAAATATAATACACTGCTTATAAATTTGATTTTTTTTCATTTCTTGCTCTGGAATATCAAGAGAAGAAAGTATAGATATGTTTGTGTACTTGTCTACGGAAAGGGAAGGTTTTACAATATTTGAAAAGAATATGTGAAAATCATCAAAGGTTTGGTTTTCTATTTGCAACCATTAAGTGTCATAATAATGTGAAAAGACAACAAGAGTGCCAGTGATGCCACAATATACGCCGCCACAAAATATAAAGACCAAGAGGGGTCTTTTAATTATTGCTTTTAACATTTCTGTAAGCATAACCTCATAATGAAGTCTGTAAGACCAATTAATTTAGCTGAACAGAGATAGAACCCTAAAAATGCTTCCAATATGACAGTAGGTCAAATAGAAGTATCAATTTGAATCCTTTTTTCTTTCTCCCCATAACTCTTGCAAAAATCACTGTACCAGAAAATCCTTGCCTTATGCACTTTTACCTGTTTAGAAACTTGAGTTGTGTTTTAAAGAGACCATGTTTAGAAAGGCATAACTATTGCAAATATTGATGAACATCAAAGCCCTGCTTTGTGCATATCTACCCAGTATAGTAATGACATTGCCCAAGTTTTGAAAAGATTAGGTCAGAAACATACAAGAAATTGCATTCCCAAAGCTGAAATATCAATCAGCTAAAAAGACTAAGTTTCAGGGGACACAAATCTTGTAAAAATCAATGAACAATAAAATCGCCACTTCATGCACATTTACCCATTAAAGTAATGACATTGACCAAGTTATAAAAAGATTCATTCAGAAATGTAGGAGGAGTTACATTCACAAGGCTGCAATATCATTCAGCTACAGAGACTAAGTTTCAAGGGACACAAATCATGTAAAAATCAATGATTATGAACCATAAAATCACCACTTCATACACATCTACCCATTATAGTAATGATATTGACCAAGTTTTGAAAAGATTCATTCAGAAATGTAGGAGGAGTTGCGTTCACAAGGCTGCAATATCATTCAACTACAGAGACTAAGTTTCAAAGGGACACAAATCATGTAAAAATCAATGAACTGGAAAATCGCCACTTCATGCACATCTACCCATTATAGTAATGACATTGACCAAGTTTTGAAAAGATTCATTCAGAAACGTAGGAGGAGTTGCGTTCACAAGATATGGACGTACGGACGTACAGACGTACGGACGGACGGACAGACGGAGAAGATGACGCCAATATACGCCTCCGGCGGCGTATAAAAACTATACCAGCTTATAAGTAATTTGCAGACTGGTCAGGTTTTGAAATATTTTTGTCAAATTATTTATGCCACCTGTCAGTAGGAGGGATGACAATCACAGGTAAATAAAGGTATACCACATATTTCTATACAAATTCTGGTCAGTCTGAATATGTGTGACTTAAATGCATCAGAATCTTAACCCTTTACTTAATATAGACTCTTTTTAAGTCATTGGCAAACAGTGCAGACCCAGACAGGCAACTCCTATAGGAGCTATCTGGGTCTCCTCTGTTCGCTTATAAAATATTTCAGTTTCTAAACAGTGGCAAAGAAGAATTCATGACTCTATACATCATTTAAGTTCAGTTTATTTATATTCAAGGCATAAATATGTACATAAATATTCATGAGGTAAAGGGTTTATGTCCCACCTCCATCCACAATATTTGTTCATGTGTGTAACAAAATATGTTTCTTCAGAATCATTTCTTTCTCTTCAACAAAATCTGACACACACAAAAGACAAAAAAGAATGAATAAAAATTGTTTGAAACTGAAAAAAATGTTTTTAAAATATCAGTGTGATAGAATAAGTATGTTTTTTTTTTCTTTTGCTAAAAATTTGCCTACGGGAGAAGTAAGTTTTCCAAAGTGACTCATTCAATCATCTTTACAGTATTAGCTAACAAAATGTTGATCAAAAAATAAGAAGAAAAAACATTAACAGTAATAACACAATGGAAGCATAACAGTAATAATTTTATGCTTACTGACCATGGGGACACACCATGTATCTATAAGAGAGATGGATCTTAACAAATGAGAAGAGTTGTCAGAACTTTTTTTTCTATTGCCATGTCAACCAGAGTTCTACACGGATCAAGTTTATTTTAGCAACTTTATGAAGATTCACCCAAGGATCATCCCTGCCAAGTTTAATCAAAATCTGCCATACGGTTTCAGAGGAGATGTCGTTTAAAGCAAATTGTTGACAACGGACAACGCACAATGGATGACGCAGGCAGGGTCATCCTAATAACTCATCATGAGCACATTGTGCTCAGGTAAACAAATAAAATTAGTTACAACAAGAGATTTATTTCGTAGAAAATTGATGTCTCCCCCCACCCCTATCACCTCACATACACATACACTGAGGCACACAGTGACATATGCTTTATTTGCTTTGAAAAAGTAGACCTACCCTGATTTCAGTTACCAAAACTCACTAGCTCACTTTTGCAAACAGTGACTTGAAAATAGGAATACATTATTATTTTTCACATGTAAAAGAATAATGAGAATGACAAGAAACAGGTAAGCCCTGTGTGGCTAGGGTACAAAATGTTTGCAGATGTTTGCAATAATTGAGATTACTCATGCCGAAAATCCAATTGTTTTAATTCATATTGTCTAATATTCATTAAATTTTTACAGTAATTACGTCGTCAGTGGTCATGGGGTACATAGTTAAAGGGCTGACTATATTGATCAAGCTCTGCCCAGAGTTATGGACCTTGTGTGTGTGTCCCCTCTTTCCATAACTGAAATTTTGATTTAATAGTATAACAGAACTGGAGTTAAATTGTTAAAAGGGAGAATAACTAGAAAAATATGATGCACAAAGTGACAATTCTTGTACATGACACTTCTCCTCAATGAGATCTATCCACCTGTGAAGTTTCAAGTTCATAGCTTAAATACTTTTTGAGTTATGCTCCGGACAAAAAACGTGACAAACAGACAGATGGACAGACAATTCTGTCATAATAATACCTTGAAAAGAGCTGGAATATATGCATATATGTCAAGTGTTAAAAAAATAATAATTTATTATTATAATAAAATATTACGATCAATTTTTTGTTTATTTACTTATCAATAACAGTTTGTGTATTGAAAACTGTATCTACATAAAGTGTGTCACTTCATCTGTATTGTCCAGGAAATGGAAACAACCTGCATCAAAAAACAATAACTGTAACACGAACACTGAACACATTATCATTATATGGTACCACTCCACTGTTCTACTCTACTGCACCACTCCTCTGTATCACTCCACTGTATCACTCCACAATATCACTCCTCTGTATCACTCCACTGTATCACTCCTCTGTATCACTCCACTGTATCACTCCTCTGTATCACTCCACAACAATGAACCTCTTTTCTTCTTTCTCAGTTTTTACCCGCACTTTTTCAACCTTTGTCTTTTTGGTAGGCAGTGGCTGAGTATCAGACTGAATATTATTCCCTGGCCCATAAATCTCGTCCATTTTTGGGGCCACACGTATTTCTGGTCCAAGTGAGGACCACACATAGCACAATTCTGGAGAATCGTCCAGGGTTGGGTAGGGTTTCCGGTTGCTTTTGAAGTAGTCGGAGGGGGTGCGGCACACAAATTCCATGTACTCCATCTTCCTTGGCAGGTCTTCCTCTGGACCTGTGGACATGAGAATTATGGGAAGACATTATAAAATGAATATTCATGAACAAATGTATAACTTGATGAATATCAATTTTCTAAAATTTTTATGGTATTAGAAACAAAGATTTTTCTATGCCATGCAGACTTTGTAGAAGTAGAAGCTACATCATTTTATGAGCAAACAGAGGAGACCCTGATCAGACCAGACCCTAGGAGCTGCATGATCTTGGTCTGCTCTTCTTGTTAGGGATCAAAACAAACTTGTGTAAGGTTAAGTGTTAATAGTTTTATTTCTTATTTTATTTAGGTTTTCGCCTCTGCAGGGCAAAAACATATTGTTCTTCTGTTGATTTTTTTATTTTATTTTATTTTTATTGTTATTTTTCCAATTCCACCCATTTTTTTAGCCAGCCTAGCGGCCAGATGAGAAAAGCTACAGCTATGAAATTTTGGGCATGGATTCATCTTTATCTGAACTTGTGCCTAAATGGTCAACTGTTCACATTTTTTTCTGATTTAGCCACTAGGGATGCAATGCATGTAATCACTGTTTTGCTAATAACTCAAGAATTTGAAACCTGATTTAGATGCAGTTTTTTACATAATGTTCTTTGTTGACAGCCCAATCAAATATGATGGAAATCTCATTATCGAGTACTGGAAAAAAATTGTTCTAGGAGAGGTTGAATGTTTGAACCTTGGAAAAAAGTGGAATAAAGAGGGTAGGTCTACGAAAAACCTACCCATTTTTGTTAGAGATCAGATAGAAGAATTCTGTTTGCTGCATACGATTTGCAAGACATATACACACAAAATATTTGGGGTTGCGAATTTAGGAAATGCATGGTTTGTCCTCTAGAAACAGTCAAACTTCACTAAATTTTAGGAAAAATTAAAATTTCAAAAACATGTTTTTTTCGCTTCTGACTTTATTTTCTGTTCATTCTTCATGAAATTTTCACACGATATGTATTGTTATGTTTGAAAGGGCCTCACAATTAAAAAGTTAAAAAAAAAATTGAAAAGGTCAAGGTCATATTATGATAATTGTGTTTTTATTCGGCCCCAAAGTGCTCCAAAACTAAAAATATTTCATTGATAGTATATGAACAAAAGTTTTAGTTCTAAATAGTTCTTTCGTATAATGTTTAGTTTTTGAAGATCGGACTTGATTTGTTCATTTTACGGCAGTCCAAAGTTTGATCCTTTTTTGGAATAATTGTTAATCAGTTTTTATGCTTCAAATTGTGATATATATAAGAAAAAGAGTGTTCGACTAGTGCGACTTATATACTTATTTGAAATATTTGCTGCATTTCTAGATACCTAATTGTAATTTTTATCAATTTTGTTTCTCATTTTGCCGCTAGAGGGCATTTTGCTTTAAATCACTCTTTTGCTTATAACTTTTGCTGATTGAAATGCGGTTTTCAGCATTTTGTTCCTTGTTGATAGCACCACAAAATGTGATGGATTTCAAGGGATAGGGTATGGGAAAATATTTGCGCTAGAAGAGTTTGAATGTTCTAACATTGCAAAAAAAATAACAAACTGTGCAAATGAGAATAGGTCTTCAAAAAAACCTTTGCGTTCTGTATTATATTGAAAATTGTGGCTGAGTTGAAATAAAGTGTTCAAGTCGATAAGGTTAAAACCGAAAACCGAGATACCGCTTGCAGTTCTAGTTTTTTTTTATTTTCACTATCAGTAAGGTATCATATTACTTATGGTTAACCCTAACTGTTCTTTTCCAACATTGTGAAAAATGCTGCAATATTTCTTTCAATGAAACAATTTGAATGATATGACACAGTGGTTGACTTCAAAAATGACACTCAGACTCAGTCATACAGAATCTACTATTGTACCTGCATTTAGCATCCTGACAGCTTGGTTTTTGTTGATCATTATTCAGTCTGGGCATTTTTGTTTGACTTGATTTTTGCGTGATTTTATTCAATTGAGATTTTTTCTGGTCAATCGGTGCAGTCAGATACTAACAGCGGATATCGACCTGTGCTGCACAAGCTGCACGTGCAAAACGACTAAATTTGGTCTTTATCCAAAAGACATGGTTTTCTACTTACTAAACTTAGGTCAACAGGTACTCCATTGATTACATGTACTGTACATTGTTATATCTGTGTTAACATAGTATTAAAAGATATAAAGAATTGAGAAATGGGTACTTTCTTTTTTGGCTGAGTATATTATTTAAAAATTGCCAGAGTTGGTCCTGGAAGACATGTATATTACATGTATTGATTAATTCAAATAGGAAACAATGGATCTACAGGGCTCTAGATCTTCATTTTTAGTGCATCAGTGCCAATATTCAGCACCATTCCCCATACCAAAAAGTATGTTTTTTCCCCATTTTCAAGCAAGATACCCCCTTGAATAAAACAAGAGCCGTCAGGACAGCACGCTCGACTATTCAAAATGCTTGTTGGTAAATCAAATGAAATCTATTTCAATTCTTGCCCTTTCACATACCCTGTACATAATAATAGTCAAAAATAACATACCTTGATAGACTGATACCCCTTAATATTTTTATGATGTCTAAAATCAATCCCATGCCTAGTTACTGAGACATAAGCACAATAACACTGTGCATGCAAAACTTTAACCAAAAATCCAAGTTAGAAAAGGGCCATAATTTGTATAAAATTCAGTCCAAAAGTTATCCTCCTTAGTTTTCTGATGCCCCTGAAGACACTCCTTAACTTTCTAGTCAATTCCACAAACATTTTCTGAGATATATGCTGGATAGTAGCTTGAATGCAAAAATTTAACCAAAATTCTAAGTTAAAAAGGGGTCATAATTTTTAATATATTCCATCAAGTGTTATCTTCCTTTATAGTATGATACCCCTAAACATATTAAAGATGTTTCAAATCAATCCCATGCCTGGACTCTAAGATATTAGCATGAAAGTACCTTGCATGCAAAATTTAACCAAAATTTCTAAGTTAAAAAGGGCAATAATTTGTAACATATCCATCAAAAGTTATTTACCATGAAAGTATGATACCCCTAAACATATTAAAGGTGTTTCAAATCAATCCCATGCCTGGATACTGAGATATTAGCATGAAAGTAACTTGCATGCAAAACTTTAACCAAAATTTCTAAGTTAAAAAGGGGCAATAATTTGTAATATATCCATCAGAGTTATCTACCATGGTTGTCTGATGCCCCTAAACATATTAAAGATGTTTAAAATCAATCGCATGCCTTGATACTGAGATATAAGCATGAGAGTATCTTGCATGCAAAACTTTAACCAAAATTTCTAAGTTAAAAAGGGGCCATAATTTGTAATATAGTCCATCATGAGTTATCTACTTTGGTTGTCTGATGCCCCTAAACATATTCATAAACTGTCAAGTTAATACCATGAATGGTTATTGAGATACAAACTAAATAGTAGCTTGCACGCAAAACTTTAACCAAATTTTCTATTGCATGCAAAACTTTAACCAAAATTTCTAAGTTAAAAAGGGGCCATAATTCATATTAAATTCAGTCAAGAGTTATCTACCTTGGTTGTCTGATGCCCCTGAACATATTTATAAACTTTCAAGTCAATACCATAAACGGTTATTGATATATAAGGTTGATAGTAACTTGCACGCAAAACTTTAACCAAAAGCTGCAACGCCAACGCCAACGCAAGGGCGACTACAATAGCTCTCATATTCTTCGAATAGTCAATGGTACATTGTTGTACTGTATACTATTTCATTTTCATTTTAGTTTTATCCAATACAGCTGCTAGACGAGAACTACAGTTGACCCTGTACTAGTGACCACCTGCACTAAGTGGTCAACCTGTACTAGTGACCACCTGCACTAAGTGGTCAACCTGTATTTAAGGGTCAATTATAATATTACCAAACTGTAGCATTTTGTTTTATTTTTAAACTTCTTAGCGGTCACCTCTGTTAAGCTGCCACTATCTCTTGTTCCCTCAACTGACCTCTTAAGACAGGTTTGACTGTATTTTGTACATTTTTTTTAAATAAAACTATTGTATGTTTGAACAGCAAAAAATCCTCCTACAGGTGAAAAGGACACTCCCCCTCCTGAAGATAGAGGTACTGTTCCCCCAAAACAGAGAGAGAGAGAGACCTGACCTATAAGTCACCATTTACATATACCATATACCGTAACTTACACTGGTTCAAGGAATATGAAAAACAACTTCAACAATCTATAAAAATTAGAAAATGTCAAAATTATTACTTTTGTGTGTGTGTGTGTGTGAGAGAAACTGGACTGAAATATAAGGGTAACCATAGTAACCATAGTTTTGCATCAAGTTCTCTAGTTGCTCATACAGTCAAAATTTTAATGCAAGGAAGAGTTGCTTTTAATTAATACATAAATGGCATTTTAATCTTTGTAGCTCAGTTTGAGTGGATAAATCTGTATCCCTGTCTTACATAGGATAGGGTCACCAGTTGCTTACACTAAAATCAGTATCATTTCTTAATTTGTCCTAATTGTTTTAAGCTAAATCATGCAATTAAATGATTTGATTTGACTTGACTATTTGAGTTCACCAACATCTCAAAAGTATTTCAGTCATAAAGCGACACCCAGCTAATTACAGGTGGAGGAAGACCCCAAATGCACCGAGGCATCCAGGTAGAACCACCGACCTACTGCAAGCCAACTGGAAGGCTTCTCAAATTAAATGACCGACCATAAAGACAGCTGTATGTTACCAAGGATATAGGTTGAAGGGTCGAAGCGCGTCCTATCAGAAGCCTGTGTGGGCAGGAGCCAGGTGATGACGGCACTCTTCTCATAATACTGGTCCTGGAGGAACCCCCGAATCTGGGCGTAGTATACATTCTCATCATCGTCTACCAGAGATACGATGTCGCCGATCTGGAAGTAGGTTCCCTGCAGTACACAGAGCATTAATACACAGTGCACTTTCATGTTCAAGACAAGGGATATTGCTGTCATGTGCCAAATGCACCGATGCTGTTTCCTATAGTGGTGATTTTTTTTTTCCATTTGGCCATTTTACATAGAGCATAATATTGATATTGTATTGATTATCAAAACAGAGATGTACTGGACAGAGAAAAAATCTATCACAAGCCCAGTGTGATCATTCTGCACCTGTGTATTTCATACTTATGGCAGTAATCCCTTCTATGGATTTCGTGTTGAGTAGTTTACCAGCAAATTATAGTGATGCATGACTGGATGAAGAGTATGGTGACTGTTTTACTGACTGTATGTGTATTTTATAAGGTTTTATATTTAACCCTTTCCCTCATAAAGCCTGATCTGCAGAAAACCACAGTTAAACCTTACCAAATTTAATTACAAAATCCTCATTTTCAGACCACTGAGGAGCAGCGAACAGCATAAAACCTGATCAGCCTGCGAGTTACTCGCAGGCTGATCTGGTTTTATGCTGTTCGCATAGGTCTTTTCATGGTTTCTTCTATGAGGGAAAGGGTTAACAATATTCAGACTTAAGACAGACAAAAATCAAAGCATGCAAAATTACAATGTGTCAAAATCTTGTTAAATTTAAATAAGAATACCAATAAAACAAGATTCAAGTTCAACATTTGGACCTCAAATAGTAATTGTTTAATGTAATCATTTGTTTATTTATTGAGTTTAACGTCCCAGAGACAGTATTTCAGTCATTTGAAGACTATGTCTACTTGAGACAGATAAAGTGCTGCCACACTGCAGTATCATGCTGTAGACATGTGGCATGATACCACACCCAGTCACATTAAACTGACACTTGGCCATTCAGTTCTAGAACTACCCTTATATGCTGAGTGCCAAGTAAGGGAGATGTAACAGTATCATTTTATATGATATTGGTATGTCATGGCCAAGCAGGGACCTACCAGTACCATTTTCAAGACTTTGATACACGACTCAGTCACATTTTACTGATAGTAATGTCAAAATACATGTCCTACACATGTAAAATTCTGAAGTTATTAGTTACAAGATTTGTCACAATAATTATAAATATCAAGAAGGATTTCCTATTTTCCACTATTTTAACCCTTTCCCTCATATAGACTCATTTTGATGCACTCAATAGGTACCACATAAAGCCTGATCTGCAGAAAACCACAGTTAAACCTTACCAAATTTAATTATAAAGTCCTCATTTCCAGACCACTGAGGAGCAGCAAACAGCATAAAACCTGATCAGCCTGCGAGTTACTCGCAGGCTGATCTGGTTTTATGCTGTTCGCATAGGTCTTTTCATGGTTTCCTCTATGAGGGAAAGGGTTAAGCAAAGAAAATTAGTATTGTTGACTAGATGATACAAAACACTATTTTCACGATTCATAAGGCATTGGCTCCATCCACAATAAGGTGAAAAAATATACTGGTAGCATTCTGTTACTTTGTCAATCTGGTAAGGAAAAGTGAAAGTGTTACTTTGAAAACTTACATCAAAGAAGATGCTTTGTCCAGTGACCACAGTTGACACTGCCGTGGGAGCTTTCACTGGTTGCTGAAACATATAATATTTACATGAGAGGAAACTAAAGAAGAATTATCTTTAGTTTTGTTATTATTTGGGCTGTTGTGACTTGAATTGTAAGGAACCACTATAATTAAATTAACAATATATTTTTTTTATCAATACACTTTTTAGACTGTCATTTTTTTTGTTTGGGAAATATTGAGAAAAAAAAACAAGCAAAATCACATTTTTCACAATTTCATAACCAGAAATACATGAGTTTTCATGAGAGGGATGATTGAAAACTGATTTCTGGTGAAATGGGATATTATCAATGTCACTCTGAATGTTAGAATATTTTCATTCTCTAAAACCATGTCTTCCTATTAAACATATACATTTTCAAGGCATGATTGGCCCTAGGCCTCTCACCTGATTCTGAGGAGAAAAAAAAACAATACCATCAGCCTAGGTAAAATATTTAGTTCACTTGAGTTTACCTGGTGACAGTCTGCCTTCAACAAAATGCCAGAAATGATAGCTTGTTGTACATGACAAGCAAAAAAAAAAAAAAAGCCTGGAGAAAGCCCTGAATAAAGTAATGTTTAAAACTGTCCAGCATTAATTGAGTTTATAACTTTATTTGGACATGGTTTTGTTTTTCTTTTCATAGTTTTAAAATTAAATGTCAATCAAACCAAGATTTCTCATAACTGTTTACTTCTCATTTACATCTGAAACTAAAAAATTATTTCATAACCAAGTAACTTTGAGAACCTGTTAGACACTTTGAAGTCTTTTTTTATGTTGTGTTGTTTATGTAAAATGCAACATATTTGTCACTGATTGTGGAAATATCGGTATCGGATATCCAAATTCAGGGTAGTCTAGTAGAATGAACAAGTTATACAAGAGGTGATTCACGAATTTTGAAACACCCTGTAGCTTTGTTTCTCGCGAACACCTGCAGCACAAGTTTCATGATTTTAACTGTATCTTATCCTTTTAATAGCAAACTACACATATATGTTACACATAGTTGTGATTTCAACATGGGTAGACATAAAATTGACTCAAGTTAATAGAGGGTGTTATAGAATACCTGTTGAAGAAAGGAAATTCCTATAGAAGCATAATGAAGGAACTAAAGGGGCAAATCATGATGTATCTTTGGCCACAATACATAGAGTAAAACATTCCATCGGCAAATCTCGAAATTCTAATACTAAAAAGCCGAAACCAGGTGAGTTTCGTAGGCGACCTACTAAGTCAACTAAGTCAACTGATGACGTTGTTTGTAAAGTTGCCATTTTTATTCAAAGGGTAAATCCTCCAACCCAGAGAGAGATGGCACAACAAGCTCAATGCAAATCAAATTGAGAAAAGACATCAACGTTCATGGCGTCGGTATTTACATTTAAATAACAACCAGTTGAAAAATTTTGTCACCACCGACGAGGCAATATTTTATCACGGTGGCAGTTATGGTCACCGTCCGTTTGTATTACCATAAAGAGTACATGATGTTCAAATTAAGTTTGTAAAACGTGATTCGTTTGCTCCAGGATCATGCCTGGGCAGGGTAAGCTTCATGGTAAAACGGATATCCGTATTATTGATAAAGGTGTAAATGTCAATTCAGACTTCTATATCAATAAGTTCTGAAGCTTTTGTCAATAAAGATCTTCCCAGAATGTTTCTTGAGACCAAATTAAAGACATGGTCTTCCACTGGATAGTGCATCAGTCTACCTCAAAACACACCTGCATACTTGTGTCAACAAGAAATCACTTTGTAACTCCTGAGAATGGATGCTGAAAAGTCCTGATGCAGCACCAATGGATTTTGCTATTTGGGTATCTTAAACGACGTTTAAAATCATACGCTGCCAAAGCGATGTAGACTCATTTACAACATGCATGGATCACATGAGCATTTGTTACAGTAAAATGCATATCAGTTTAAAATCATACGCTGTTACAAAGGGTTTCAAAATTTGTGAATCACCTCTCGTACATGCAGCTGATTCTCAGTCCTTTGATCTAAGTGCTATCATCATTTTTGATGCATAAACTTGCATCTCTACCATTGTTTTTTTAGATAATACAAGAATGAGTTATCAATATCATGCTCATCGTGCTTTACCAAAAAACAACAAAATTGTAAATTTTGCAAGAACTCAAAAATCCTGATCTGAATTCACATAATTACATGGCAAAACAGTTTGACATATGTGGAATGATCACCAAATAAATGTGAGTTCATTCAATCATGTTAAAGTAAGCTACTCCCATATATAAGTCAACAGGACTGTTATAACCATAGGTATCTTCCACTCTGAAAATTTCATTAATTGCCTGCACACACACAAATAAAGCGATTCAATGGTAATACATCACCTACTAGTGACTGTCTAATTATTGCTAGTTGTTGACAATTAGTTACTTTATTGAAGAGCAACAAAAATCGATTTACTTATAAAATATCCGTTCCGCAATGTTGCAAATTTTTATACCATACCATGTGTCTAGTGTACACTGTAAATCAATGATCAATCTTTAATCTCTTCATTTTACCCAGTTATCTATAGGAAAAACTTTAAATATCTCCTTTAATCCTAGAACTAAGTATAACCTGTTAACTACTACAGCATTATAATGCTGAAAGGTGTCGAAAAACTACTTCATGAAGTTCATGTAACTGTGTATAATTAAGTGCCTTGCATAAATATTACTCCTGGTTCAAATGATAATCAGTCAGAAAGTTATCGATTATACCCCCCCATTCAATTGCAGAGATCAGGATAAAATTTTCTGTAATGGGATTACTGCCCATGGTTTGAAAAATTTCAGTGGGCACTTTTTCAAAACAAATAGGAACTTGAAAATTTAACATTATTTAATACCTTTAAAGTTTAAAACTCAATAAAATAAACAATTAAACATTGAACAGGTGAAACATCAGCAGTCTATCAATTGTTTTATCAGTTTATTTTTTTAATAAGTCTGTGGCATGTTTAAATCATAATCACCAATATTTTCAAGGTGAATGCTATTGATTTTGAACCATTGACACAGTATAATTCTCCGTAAAAAGGCATCCGGAACAGATGTTAAAAAAATGAATAGGACACGCTAATTGCATACAATAATTAAATATTTGAAATAATATTCTTTCATAAATCATAAACTGTCGAAAATTGAGTTTTAATGCACAAAGGAGTGTAAATATCGGTAAAATAAGTTGCATAATTAAACCCTGAACAGTAAAATTCCAAATTGTACACCTCTCCTGAGAATGATGATTTTGGTTATCCTTTTCTCTCTTTGAATCAATTTGAAAGGTGTTTGGCCTTTAAGTATCAAAGATATATTGGTTTAATGTCAATAAACTCAACATCTCAGATTTTTTCCGGTTAATAGCCAATGTATATTTCAATTGAAAAAAACTCATTTTGAAGGATGGAATTTGGTGTTCATCTTTGGTTTTAAGGATGAAATTTAATGAGCATCTTTGATAAATGCAATGGGCGCTTTTGAGTTTCAATGGGTAAAATTTGCACTGCTTATCCTTATCTCTGGAAAAACAGATAAAAGATTTTTTTGACAAATATCAAATGATTTCTATCATTAGCACCTACCCAATAGTAAGGAAAAAATGTTTGTATGTTCAATAACTTAAATTACAAAAGTCAATACAATTAAATCCAAGAGCGATTTTGTCCCTGATTACTTTGTTCTACTTGTATAAGACCAGAAATTGTTGGATTCATCTTACACTTTTCTTGAAGATTATCCTTCGACTCTTTCCTTTGGTCGCCACTGGTTTAGTACTTGCAATTCTATACTTCGATGGCTTATTTCTAGAGCTTTTCCGCAGCACCCGCTCTTGCACATTTTCTACGTTATTAAGCCCTTTCTTTCCAGGAGGGACGCCATTTCCGACTGGTTCTTTTCCACTATGGGCCTGTTTTGTGACGCACTCATTGCAAATTATTTCCCCCTTTTCTCCCTTGCTCCACATTGAGGAGTTGTTTGATTTGCAAGAACTGCATACTGGCTTTACACCAAATGGCATATCTATAAAGGTATGCCTAAAATGCCTTTACTTTAACCCCCTAAAAATGTCAAGACACCAGACTAAAATAGGTTCAGCTTTCGAACATTGTCTTAGTTGTTGTTTAAATGTAAGGATAAAATCCGAGTCATTCGATATATGATCATTTTTGTGGTTTCATTATTAAAGAGTAACAAGGGGAAAAAACACGAAACTCAACGTTCTCGCCGCGGTTACTCCCCTTACAGTAAAAAGTGCTGTACTTAGCTTAGGGCCTTTTTTACCTTATTTTTTTTTTAAATGGAAATGATGAAAGACAGCCTTTTGCAACCGTAACAGCCCCAAGTTTAGGGTTGGTACAAAAAAAAAAAAAAAAAAAAATGGGGTCGGTCGGGTTAGTGGAAACAAGTATTTTTTTATTACCCCTAGTCAATGGTATATGAATTTATGTGATTTTAGAAAGTTTTTTTCTATACTCTTGAAGTTCTGGCATTGATTTCTTTGGGGATTAATAACTATATGTATATTAAATATCAAATTTATACTCGAATACCTTTCAAAATAAACTATTACATTTCCTAAATCCAATTCTTGCTTTCAATTGTTCTAGTTGAGTCAATACATAATTATAAATACTTAAATCGGGTCCTGCTTAAATGAACTAGGTCTTTGCTAAAATAAATGATAATAAAGAAAATACGATTTTCCCCTCTGTGTTACATATCGCCCGCTTTTTCCCGTACGTCACTGTGTGTGTGTGTGTGTGTGTGTTATCCGCGTGTTCCTTCTTAAAGTTTCAAACGCTTGATATTTTCCGCGTAAGGCTTCCACGTTTAGACCATAGACCTATATGACAGTAATTAGAGTATATATGTAGGCCTGTTTGGTAACCAGATGCAGTGGTTTCTCCTCATTATCTTTGGTAACCAGTGGTTACTCATATATTTCGTTGGTTACTAAATTTATAACGGTTTGTGTGTATAAGAGAGAGAGAGAGAGAGACAGACAGACAGACAGACAGAGAGAGAGAGAGGGATTAATTAAATGAGGTTGTCAGGGAAGGAAAAAATGAATTTATCAACACCCTTTTATTTCGTGGGATTGTTTTACGTTTATTTTAATTATTTTATTTATAGGATTGCACACGTAATAATAAAGGTTTAGTAAAAAAAAAAAAATGTGCATTTGCAATCTTTTTTATATATTGAAAATAAAAAAAAAAAAAACATAATGTTATATGTAAAAGGCAAAGCATCGAAGCGAGCGCAGCATTTTTAATTCTGTTTATGTGTAGGTCTTGACTTGGCCTAGGTTCTTAATTACTGACTAAATGACGGATCCCCGAAGAAGGTGCTAGCGGTAAAAAGTGGCACGGTTCAAATAGCTAATTCGTTTAAGTACAGACTGAGAAGAGACCGAAATGTACGTAGAGTGAATATGACTAACGTTACTCATGTAACGGTCAACGAAAATAGAAATTCTAGCTATGCGTATTATAGGTTCAATACCGTACGTAACACTATTGTCCGTGATGGGGAAACCGCCCATTTATTCTTAAATCACGGATAGTTAAATTGGGTTACAATGCATCTGCAGATAGGTATTGATATACACATGTAGGTAATACTCATCTATAATTAAAAATAAAATCATAACGAAATGAACACATGTGATGCTTTAAATACACTTCTACTTACAATACTGTAACTAAAACTGTAAAGGGAGGTCACCGCGTATAAAAGAGCGAAGCCCAACGCAGCAGTTACTAACCTTACAATACACTCTATATTAAAAATAGCCCTGTCAATAATTCATAGATTTCAAAACTAAGAATTATCACAGGGTTCGTTTTCTGTCATCAACCAATTCTAATTCAAGTGGCTTCTTTCAAAAGAATGATAGTAGGAGCTCATGCGGCGTTTTATTTTCCATTTATACGTTAATTGGGAAACACGTGTCTGTCTAACGTACACGGTACGTTGCTTGAACTGAAAAACTGCCTTATTAAAAAGAAAGTGTTTTGACACTCCTAAAATATCAATTAATTTTATCTAGAAAAAAATAACGACCCTATATGTAAGATGGTAAGTAACTTTGTCCGTACATTTCGTCGCGTATCAATTGCCGTTATATACTCCTTTGAACATTGTAGGTTTTCATAAAACTGATTTTATTTTGCGTAGAAGGGATGAATAAAGACACACAGATACAAAAAACTTCTCAAAGAATTGCCTTAAGCAGCTCGCGAATACAAAAGCGTTTAGCAGGAAGAGATCTGACCGACGGAATCTCGCCATTTTTCCATGTTAAACTATAGAAAAACAAAAGCCACAATATCAGTGTTGAATTGTATACATGTCTTGGCAAGATTCCGTCGGTCAGATCTCTTCTGAACAAAAGTGTTTTAACTAAGTGGGTGATTTTTTTTATCTTTTTTTTCTTCTTTTTTTTGTACCAACGAAAGCGAATGTAGCCAATTTAAGTATTGCTATTCGAGTGCCCGCATATCAAGCAAGAAATATCTTTATAGGTATTTTGGATATTAGGCGCAAGTTATGTTGTCATAGGAACCATGCTATAATGTCATTATCAAAACATTTAACTCCTTTTCAATAGAACCATTTCTCACATGTTACATAAACATATATTCTAGTCCGTTCATCAGCTCCGGTTGTCAGATCTGTTTTGGATTATCGCCCAATGAATCGTTGTTTTAACATCATTTAAATCATTTAAACATATTTATTCCCATCATATAATACAACATAGTATACAAAAATTCAAGTAATTGGGATAGGATGTGAACGAAAGCAAAGTTTACAATGTTCTTCCCTAGAACACTTAATTACACAAGAAGGCAGCTTATTAAAAGGATATATGGGAAACATATTGAGCTAAATATATAATATAATAAGAGGAAAATAATATTTGGAATTGAGAGTAAAAATGCTGGTATAAAGTGGAGATCTAATGAATAGTTTTGGTAAAAAGAATAAAGAAAAAAAGGGAGAAAGTTAAAAGGAGAAAGAGACGTAAAAGGAAATCATCTACCAACATTTAACAATGATCAACGTGCGTTTCAAACCGTTTCGTATTTTGAATGAAAGTCTGGACACTTTGAAATATAAGTTCATTTTGGATAGTAGGCAAAAGGGAGTCACCATAAAGTAGTTTATCAAGATTAATGCTGAGATCCTGTAGTGTCAACAACATTATATTTCGACAGTGCGTATATAGATAACATTCGAAAAAATAGTGATTATTGTTTTCTATGTAGCCACAGCTACAAAATGGATCTGACACGAAAAGATGGTGTTTTAATGAGCTACACTCTGTGCGGAGTCGAGAATGTAGTATTTGGAGACGTCTAGTACCGGTATAGTAGTATGAGGGCACCTCTGAACGGTTAGTATTGATACGTGATTTAAAGATGTCATTCCATTCACGGATCGCCGTTGGAAGAAAAGAGTTAACATATGTAGTTGTTCTAGAGTAAATACTAGGAATATTGTTAGCATTTCTAAGGCGATAGCAAGGGGCTTCAACATTCATCGGTATTAAAGATGACAGATATACAGGCGTTTGACCATTTTTCATTTTAAAGATCATTATTAGACGGTGTTTTCTTCGTCTTTCTGAGAGTGTCTCCCAGCCAACTTCCATTAAGAGGTTATTAATGCTGACAAGTTTAGTGGCTCCTGAAACCTTTCTTGCACATTCATTCTGTATACTTTCAATTTGTTCAACCTCATATTGTGTACAATTGCTCCATAATATATCGCCATATTCAAGGATAGGCCTTATGAAGGAAAAATAGGTGATTTCTAATGCCCTGCGATTTAAAGAAAACTTAAGTTTACGTAGAATATTTACACGTTGCCAAGCTTTGTTAGTGATATGTGTAATGTGGGAATGCCAGGAACAGTCATTTGTCAAATACAAACCAAGGTGTTTATGCTCTGAGACATCAGGAATTATTTGGTTACACATTGTGAGCTTTGTATGTGTCTGTTGCCTTTTGCGTGTTATTATCACTGACTCAGATTTGGCAGGATTAAAGGTTACAAGCCATTTTTTGGCCCACAATTCAATTTTGTTAATATCAGTTTGAAGTGTCATGGCAGCAGCTTGAGGACAATCAGAAATTATATTTAAGCTAGTGTCATCGGCAAAGAGATTAACATTTGAGGTCAGCCCATCTACAATGTCGTTTATAAATACTAGAAAGAGCATAGGACCCAATACGGATCCCTGTGGCACACCGGCCATTATAATAACCCAGTCAGATATTAAACCAGGAAGAACAACCCACTGTCTTATTGAAGATAGATAATCAATGAACCATGCCAATAGAGGACCATCTATACCGGCTGCATTTAATTTAGCAATGAGGCCTTTATGCCAAACTCTGTCAAAGGCTTTGCTTATATCAAAAAAATACAGCCCTGACTTCTTGACCATCATCAAGTGCTTTACAGAAATTGTTATAGATAAGAGTGAGTTGGTTTACGGTAGAGTCACCCGGTAAAAATCCAGACTGAAAGGGGGTTAAAAAACTGTTATCACGAAGATGGTTAAAAGTGTGCTTATAAATGAGACGTTCAAAAACCTTCTCCAATGTATTAAGTAATGATATAGGTCTATAGTTAGTTAGAAGAGAAGGATCACCTTTCTTAAAAACTGCTGTAACATGAGCTTCTTTCCATGAATTGGGCACTCGAGAGCATAACAAAGAAGCATTGAAAAAAACACACAAAGGAGAAGATAGTTCATGAGACGATTCGACAAGAATTTTGTTACTGATACCATCGGGCCCTACTGCTTTCCCAACAGGTAACATTTTAAGAACATCCTTGACCTCTTGTGGATTTAAACATATATTCCTCAAAACATTATTAATGCGAGGTAAATCTATGGGAATGTCCTTATTACTGTCGTCAATATGTGTCTGACTTTCGAAAGTGGGGGTATTAGTGGAAGGATTTATAAGTGGGGGTAATTGATGTTTTACAGATGTACCAATAAAAGAGTTCAGAACCTTCCACCATTCCTTTGATGAGGGTTTATAATTGATCAGTTTGTCAGAAAGTTTCGAGAAGTACTTGGCTTTTGATTCACGAATAAGTGTAATAGTCTCATTTCTGGTTTGTCTAAATCTCCGCCAATAATATTGTGATTGTGTTGATTTAGCTTTTTTGTATAGCCGTTTTCTTTTTCGAATTCAACGTTTTATTTCAGCTGACATCCAAGGCAGATCATTTGAACGTACTTTTATAATTTTGTTGGGAATGTTCTTCTTAGCGATGTTTAAAAGAGTATGAGTAAATTTTTTACAATACAAATCAATATCAGTGTCTATGCAGCCGCCCCAGTCGGAAGAATTTTGTCACCCTGTTTATATTTCCAAATGTGTCTATAAAAACATATTTCCTTAGGTTTTGAGAATCTCAATATTGCATAAACTGGACAATGATATCGTATGTCTTGGGTGAGAAAGTGATCCATGACACCAGATTGTACAAGGCGGTCAGTATTTGATAACATAACAAGATCAAGAAGAGATTCTGAATTTTCAGTAAAGTGTATGGGTTCATCGATAACTTGATGAAGGTTGAATTTTTGTAACACGTTAAGTACCTTACGACGTGATGGTTTTAAAGGGAGATATAACATCTAGATTAAAGTCACCCATAATTACGATATCATAGACATCCGACTCTACAGCGTGACGAATAGAATTTTCAATCATATCATAATAAGACTGATTTGCATTGGGTGGTCTGTAGAAAGTACCAAAAAGAATATGTTTATTTCTGTTGATTATAACTTCAATCCAAATACATTCTAGATCATTAATTTCAAGGTCGGACCTCCTTTTATAGTATATGTTTTCTTTTACATAAACAATTACACCTCCGTGTTGGTTTAAATACTTTTATACTGGGGTCGTAGATCGGGACCGCCCTAGTTCGGGATTTTGTACAGGTCCCGGGATTTATAATTTTCCCGATATTCATTTAGTATTATTAATATGTATGACAGTAAACAATATATACATGTACGTTTTGCTTGCAACCAGGTAATACTTGCAAGGCTTTACATAATAAGCTTCTTCTCTCAGTGTTTAATTCTCACTGCATATCGTATATTGGGACCGTCATTTACACGTATCCATGCATGAGATGCACATAAACATGAATATGAAAACTGTATACACAGCTGAATGACTATTTTAAGCCAAAGAAATCAAGAAGAATCAAGCTGAATTAACGTTCAAATCAACTATATAATGACACTAAAAAACTTTCCCCTATTGTACACCTTAACAGAATCCAATCCCTAAGAGTTCCAACTACCCTTGGCCACATCCTAACGTCACTATACTAAGCTGGAACAAAACCCGCTGATTAAGTTGCAGCCACTGTCTGCCTGACACGAGATAGCTGGGATTTTGGTCCAGGCAGACACCAAGTCCGTCAAAGAATCTAGCTTCAAATGACAAAGACCTTGTATTTATTAACGTCATGCACCTAATTGAACACATAATTTTGAATTCATACATAACATTAATATATGAAATATAATGATACTGAACAGCAAATACTTCAAGTACATGTCACCGTTTGAGTAATAATAGTGTTTATTAAAGAGAATTCTACAACATCATTTTATTAAAACAAAAAGTTTAATTTATAAGGATATAAGGAAAATGCCCCCGCTATAATCGCAAAATGAGTTATACATCATGGATACTATTTTAAAGAACGTTGTTTAAGACCTGATGCTTGGTCATGGTAAGTGGCCTTATATAAATTGCAAGGTCAGGCTTATATACAGCAGTTTGACAAAGAACAATGGTGTAGAAACGGAACTCAAACTCTTGAGATCCCGCTCATAGTCAAGTGTTTTCCGGTCGCATCTCTCTTTGTGTCGTGGGTTAATGTATAATCACTCAGTATACATAATGCTTTAACATAGGACGGTTCTTCCTCTGTACAATCACGTGAAATACGAATTAAAGAAAGGGATTGGATATACACGCATTGCATGGTATGTGCATTTACAATAATTATATTACCGAAGAGAGAGAGAGAGAGAGAAAGAGAGAGAGCTGGACTCTGTGGATCAAGACGTTCAACAGATTTCATAACATATGCTCTCAAATAAATTGATTTTTTCACTAATTTTGCAATGTACAAATATGATATATTTTCGAACTACTTGACACGGTGTTTCCAAAACTGTGAACTGTTATTAAACGATCTACTTCTAGCCAAACATTTTATCCTACAGATTCTTTCATTTAGGATATGGTATTCCGACCCAATCTGTCTTTGATCACATTTACATGTATATACAAAGCGTATCCTTCCTGTTTACATTGTAAAACTTAAATCTGTAGACATCTTCATGTTTCATGTTTGTTTGTTGGGTTTCTCCCATCACACACAGACAACATTTCAGTATTTGGAGACCTTGTCTAGTTGAGACAGATACAGTGCTACCACACTGCAGTAGACACGTGGCATGATACCACAACCAGTCACATTATCCGGACATTGGGCCAATCATTCCTGGAACTATTCTTATATGCTGAGAGCCAAGCAGGGTGTTACCAGTACCATTTTAACAACTTCAATATAGGCCTAAATGTTGAGTATTAGGTAATTTGCAAAACAATTGTATATACATGTAATTACTTAATGAAAGGAAATGAGTTTTCGAATAAACAGGAAATTAATTAAAGTCTCGTTTGGACTGCTGAGTGTATTATTGGCTAGTTGTGCATGAGATTCACTTGCATCAAAAGATTGTAGTTTATTTAGCTTTGAGATAGCGACGAGTGCAGACAGTTAAATATACTGTGATGAATTATTATGCCTCACTTAGATTTTTACTATAAGGCTTAGTGTGGCGCCAGAGGGAAGCAACCCGTGACCCTCTTGTCATAAAGAACTATCCTTCTCGCGCAGGCGCATACGGTACACCGGCATTTAGCATCATCCTGGGGTTGCTTCCCTTGCCTACACACTCTTATCAAAATTGATTAAAATAGCTGTTTTTTATAAATTTTGTGAAGCTTTTGTGTAGCATTAAATAGTTTGTTTGTGGGACGTTAAACCCAACAAACAAACAAACAAACAAATAGTTTGTTACCAGAAAAAGACCCGCGAAATCGCGGGATTTTTTTTTTACTGTTCGGATTCGTCTAAACAGATATGAGTTATGTCCCAGTGCCTAACCACACGGGTTTCACATTAAAAAACCAACTTTGATGGCGCTTGGCTGTGAAGCCGAGGGTTGTTGGTTCGATCCCCACTGGTGTCGGGCATGGTCTCCATGATGAATCATGACTTACAACTTCTTTTTGATGGTCATTCGTCTTCCACCGCGGTATTCGTGTAAAGTTTCAGTACTGTCAGAATCCCAGGAGAGAGGTTTTAGTTGAACTGGCCATCTGTTTGCCTTTGATGGCATAAAATGGCGTTTAATAATTCAAATAAAATCAAATAATTCAAGTTTAACACACAAAAAGAAAAAAAAGATAAAATTAAAAAGGACTAATTACTTGCACATGTTTAAATGTGTGTACATGTATTTAATTTCAAAGGGGAAAGATAATACTAATAATTGCAGCGATTTAAGTTACTAGAATGGACTTAAAAAATAATAAATATTTGCCTATATTTTATCGGCAAATAAAACATGGGCGGGAGTTTGATAAGTGCGTAGCACGAGTGATTTAATTATTCGCATCCAAACGACATAAATTCAAAAGATAAATTGGATAACTAATAATAACTAAAAAGAGAAAAGGACCTGTGTAATTAAAATGGGGACACAAAACCAATTTCGTTGCTTTGTAATACTCTTGCAACGTGGCTGCGAGGATAGTCGAGGTTCCCCCAGAGGAGTAGACGTATTTTTGAACAATACGAAGAACACAATATTGGCCTTGTTCGAGCGTTTACTTTAGTCTCCATAGTTTAGCCATATACCGCCAAATCTCGGTGTAGTTTGACTTTGGTGACGTCATTTTTCAACAATGGTTCGACCCACATTTTTCTCTGGTCTCTATTGATGCAATATGGCGTATGATGGCTGACAAGTTGATTTGACTTGTTGACATAAACTTTTCTGTGTATTAGTGAAGAGTTACATAAATCATTTTCGACATTTAAAGATAACGACGTTTTATGTAATCTATCAACTATTCCCCCCCTTTTTAGCTCACCTGAGCACGAAGTGCTCAAGGTGAGCTATTGTGATCACCTTTTGTCCGTCGTCCGTCGTCCGTCGTCCGTGCGTGCGTCCGTCCGTCGTCAACAATTTGCTTTAAACAACATCTCCTCCTGAACCGCTGAAGGGATTTTGACCAAACTTCACAGGAATCATCCTTATGATGCCCTCTATCAAAGTTGTACAAATTATTCAGATTGGTTGAAAAAGTAGGTCACAGGAGCTAAAAATAGATTTTAAAAACTCAAACTTTGAAAATCTTCTTCTGCAAAACTGCAAGGCCTAGAGCTTAGATATTTGGTATGTAGCATCATCTTATGGGCCATTACCAAGATTGTACAAATCATAGCCCTATGGTGATAAATGCCCCCGCACCAGGGGTCACTTGTTTTATATAGAGTTATTTAGGAGAATCTTTAAAAATCTTCTTCTATAAATCCATAAGGCCTAGAGCTTAGATATTTGGTATGTAGCATCATCTAATGGTTCATTACCAAGATTGTTCAAATCAAAGCCCTATGGTGATAAATGCCCCCGCACCAGGGGTCACTTGTTTTACATAGAGTTATATAGGAGAATCTTTAAAAATCTTCTTCTGTGAATCCATAAGGCCCAGAGCTTAGATATTTGGTATGTAGCATCATCTAATGGTTCATGACCAAGATTGTTCAAATCATAGCCTTATGGTGATAAATGCCCCCGCACCAGGGGTCACTTGTTTTACATAGAGTTATATAGGAAAATCTTAAAAAATCTTCTTCTGTAAATCCATAAGGCCCAGAGCTTAGATATTTGGTATGTAGCATCATCTAATGGTTCATTACCAAGATTGTTCAAATCATAGCCCTATGGTGATAAATGCCCCCGCACCAGGGGTCACTTGTTTTATATAGAGTTATATAGGAAAATCTTAAAAAATCTTCTTCTGTAAATCAATAAGGCCCAGAGCTTAGATATTTGGTATGTAGCATCATCTAATGGTTCATTACCTCAGTTGTTCAAATCATAGCCTTACAGTGATAAATGACCCCGCACCAGTGGTCACTTGTTTCACATAGAGTTACATAGGAAAAGACCTAGAGCTTAATCTATAGGTTTGATGTGAAATATTGTCTAGTGGTCCGTACTCACATAATTCATATAGACCAATCATAAAAAAATATTTTGCAATATTACTAGTTTGAGAGATTATGACTAGATAATGGTTAAAATCTGGCCCTTGATTGAATCACTTTTTACTTTAAATTACATACTTGATATATGTTTTATATTAAAATCAGTATCTACGATTAAATAAAATGATAAAAAGACTAAGAGAATATATTGTGTCAATTGTATATTAAATAAAAGTTTTCTTTAAGAAAGATATGAAAGTACAGATAATCGTATTGTTGGTAATAAAAACACATTCGGTCGTTTTAGGTTATAATATTATTAACCAATGAAAAATTAGGAAACTATTCAGCCCTCCATTTCCGGTTTCAGTTTGGTAGGTATACGATTCTCTTCAGAAATTTCAACGAATTATCGAAGATCATTAATCTAATAGACCTAAAAAGCGATTGAAAAGTAGGTCAGTAAGTCAAATCTTAGAAAAATCTTGTTTACACATTAGAGGCTACAATTTTGATTCAATCTTCCTCGAACTTGGTCAGAATGTTTGTCCTGGTGATATCTTGAACCAGTTCTAAAATGGGTCAGGTTAGATCCAAAAGTAGGTCAGTAGGTCAAATCTTAGAAAAACCTTGTTTACACACTGGAGGCCACAATTTTGATTCAATCTTCCTCAAACTTGGTCAGCACAAATGTCCTCAGGTGAGCGTCTTTAGGGCCATCTTGGCCCTCTTGTTTAATATGGATTGAACGTCGTAGTCAAACAAAAATCAACCCAAGTAATTGGTCAGTCCGAATAAAGGTACTCTTCAATTTAGAATTTAGGGGAAACAATGGCTAAATGCTTCTTATTCAAGTGATGAACCGCCGACCGAACACATTTTGCACAGCCAGAGACATAATATTTCTCATCTTTCTCAGCGTTTTAGCGACGATAGTAACTACACATGCGCAGAGGTTTACATGCGACTGAACTATAGTCAACGCTCGAACAAGGCCATTGTCAAGATTGTGTAGCCCTAATGCTAGGGCCCTATATCCTGAACAATGTGTTAAACGGGTGTGCAATAAGGTGATAAAGTCTTTTGCTGGAAATTTACAGCTTGAAACATACAAGAAATACCGACATAAATTTAACTCGGTCTATATAACAGCCAATTATTTCATAGAACAAAACAGAACATAATTTTATTGACTTAAGCATACAATCGCTCATCGTCATACAAATAACATACACATGTAGGAAAATGGCTACTGAACCGATGTATATCATATATATTTATCATTATAACATATTGAGCATACTGAAGTGATATAAAGATATGAGAGTGGATCAATTAACATGAAGGAATACCGTCTCTGATCGAATTTTAAAACTTTTTATACAAAACTTTGCTAGTTTTACCAAAAGCGCTTTTTTCCTTGTATTGATGAGATTCATGAATTTTAATATATTTGGTCTGTTGTAATAATATTTAGGGATAAACTGTATTCTTAAATCTCTATATAATGGGCATTTAAGTATAAAATGAAACTCATCTTCTATTTCAATTAAGTTACATAGAGTACATTTACGTTGGCTTCTAACAATATTTGAGTGTCTACCTGTTTCAATACTTAATTTATGTGAAGAAAGTCGGATTTGTGCTATAGTATTTCTAAGAGTACAATTACTTAACAGCAACAGATATTCAGAGCATTCATACACAGTTTTATATTCTCTATACAAATACAACGATGAACAAAATTAAATATTATTTCTCCAAGTCGTAATATATATATCTTTTAAACGTGTCTTTAAAATAGGTATAAACATGTCAACATCTACTGATTCTGGAAATAACCAAATCTCATGAAACCCGGCGTTTTGTAAAATATTCTTTTTTTTTTTTTTACCAATTCTCAAAATTTCCTAATATTATTTCTTGTCAATGATTATCTCTTACCGTCTTTAAAATGATATTATCTCCCTTTTTTTCCATATAATTTTAACCAATACTTAACCATACGTACATACTGTGTAATATAAAGTGGAAATCTTCCCAGTTCTGAATATAATGCTAGGGTATTGGTTGAATTTTTTACATTTATAAGTCTCTTACAAAAATTTTTATGAACAATTTCTAAATTTTCTGCTTTAATATCTCTCAAGACTTCACAACCGTAATTGAGGATGGATAAAATGTTCATATATGTGATTCCAACTAAAGGCATCCGTTACGTTGATTTGACCGAAAAACTGCCGCATTAAAAAAAATCAACAACCTTATAAATAATAAGGTAGGTAACCGTTTCCATTGAAATCGTATATTATGTCATTTCAATTACCGTAACTCCTTTGACTATTGATAGATTTTCATAAAATTGATCTAATTTTGTGTGGAAGGGATGAATTAAGACATACAGGGACAAAAACACGTTTGGTAGGAAGAGATCTGACCGACAGAATCTCGCCAATGTCTCGTGTGTAAAACTATAGAAAAACTAAAGCCACAATATCAGTGTTGAATTGTATGGACACATACTGATGAAAGAAACAAATTAACCTATATTGAACTCGTATGCTGACTTGAATTCCATTGTTTTGAGAAGATTTTGTGACTAATTCGACAACAAATCTACATCAGCAATGTCACCTAGACGCTCGAGAGAAACTGTAGAGAATCCGCAGTTTAAACGTAGCTGATCATCGGTCAAGGTCGAGTCTGATGAACTTTTAAAAAGGCAGACAATAGGCTGCATTAGATGAAAAATGAAATAACAAGTATTCATTTTTGGTTCATTTGTTTCTTTTTTCAGTATCTGTCCATACAATTCAATACTGACATTGTAGCTTTAGGTTTTCTTTAGCTTTACACGTGAGAGACTAGCGAGATTCCGTCGGTCAGATCTCTTCTGACCAAACACGTTTTCGACTTCGCGAACTGTTGTAGCGCGATTCCTCATGCAAGGGGGTGTTTTTTAGTACCTGATTGTCTTTATTCATCCCTTCCATGCAAAATAAGATCAATTTTATGAAAATCCACCAATTTGCAAAGGGGTTACGGCAATTGAAACGACATGATGTGCGTTTTTAGTGGAAGAAGTTACCTACCTTCTTGTTATATATAAAGCCATTGATTTTTATTTTATTTTTTTGCTTAATGAACAGCAACGTACCGGGTACTTTTGATTCCAACCATGAAACCAGCCAGGATAATGTGACTGGGTGTGGTATCATGCCACATGTCTACGGCATGTTACTGTAGTGTGGCAGCACTATATCTGTCTCAAGTAAACATCGTCTCAAAATGACCGAAATACTGGCAGTGGGACGTTAAATTCAGTAAACAAACAAACATAAGATAATTGTTTACAGAAAAAGTAAATTTCAAATAGAAAAAGGCCTCAATGAATAAATTTACGACTTTCCTTTCAAACTGATCATTAGAAATAGCGAAACGTAATTCTTTACTATTTTCTTTCGCGGAAAGTTTTGCATAAAAAACACTGATTAGTATTTGTAGTAGTGTTATGTTACGGCATGAAATGAATAACCCTGATAACGTTTTAATTTATTTACAGAAAATGATGTGTACATTAACGTATAATTCTCTTCGCACCATCGAAAAAGCATCTGGTAAGATATAACTTTTATTAATGGTTTCTTATTTATGATGTTGCTGTTTATTATCATTAATAATGTTATTAAATAATATCATAATTTATTGTCCACTTTATCAATATATGACTTAAAGAACTGTAAATCCACTTTTGACTGATCTAAATCTCAGAATTTATGTGTTTGAAATGATGCAGAACACCATGGAAACAGATTGTAAACGAACATGGACGTTATTAAAGACGTATTTAACAGTAACAGGTTTTTACTATATAGACAAAGAAGGAAAATTTAAACTAGCGCAGAGAATTTAACTTTACATGTTATAGAGAATCATACTAGAAACGAAGTTAAGGATATAATGGGGTCCCCATTCTACTTTTCGAGATATCTGCCCTGAATATGAGTTTTATTTTTTTTTCAAGGGCAAAATCAAAATCAAGTCTATCGATACCTTATTTTCTTTCACATTGTTGTTTGTAATTTCATTTCCAGTCATTATGTAAGGTTTAAAGCAATGCTCATGATCCAACAGAATTTTCATCAGGTTTCATCATGTAAACAAACTGCGCTTTTCTTTAAACAAAATAAGAAAATGTCTATATGTTCGCGTAAGCGACTATAGTATAAAATATATCGAATAGAATTTCAGAAAAAGTTTGCACAGTGACAAGGAATACAGTACCAAATATCGATCTAAAATCAAATTGCCCTTAAAATTACATAAATAGCATATAATGTACTCTCTGGGGCATATAACTCAAAAAGTAGAATGGGGAACCCCAATTTTTCCATAACATTGTTTTTATTCTGATCTCTATAATCCTCTAAAGTTAAGAAAACTTTCCGCGCTTGTTTTTATTTCCTTTCTTTGTTAGAAAGTAAAAGCCGTAGGGTACGTCTTTAATGTAAAGTTATGTTTTAGAGTGAGTTAAATCATGTCGGATGTTAATGTCACTGTAAGCTGCATCGTATCAAACCAATGTTCGTTTTGATTGTTGCATATCATTAACTTTGAATCAAGAAGTACGAATCAAATACTTAAATCTAATCATTAACTTTTTCAAATTTTAATGAACATAAATACTTTAGCAGTGATTCAAAATGGTGCGAAGATCTACCTGCACACTGATGAACAAATTAAGGGTATTTTCGAGCACCAGGTACATGGCCGTTCAAAGACATATGTCTATGCTGCCTTACCAGTGTCATCACACGTCACACTGGAGTGTCGCATAGATGGAGAACCTAACTGTTGTGTACTTGAGGTTACAAGGAAGGTATTTCATCACAAATTTAAATTCATGTTTTTTTTGTTTTTAAATTGTTCATTTTCTCCTCCAAACTTTTGTAAACATTTGAAACCTACGGTTATCATATAACACGGATATAACAATGATTAGCTCATTGATGATGTATTTTACTTAAGTCTCGGAATCTTTGGCTATGATGTTTTAAGACTCGTGAGACAACCAGGGATTTAAAAATGCATATTCTCTTAATCTATGCACGGCAACGTGCTTAGATTGGCATTACTGTTATCTAAGGGTCATACAATTTGTGTTTCTGATTTGCAAATCCATCTTTATACGAATTGCAGGCAGCTATCTTTCTTCAAACCTTCTTTTGATGTTGTGCCGTCCAGTTTCTTATGAGCGAGATCATATAAAAATAGCTCTGTCCACTTTTGGCTCACGAGACATTAAATTGAAGGAAAAGTAACACCTATATTCTTACTGAATATTTCAGTCTCACAGGTATGCCAAACTGGAAAATACGGACCCACTTGCCGGGTTTTGTGTGGACACTGTAAGGACGGGGCACGATTCGAACACCGGACTGTGACAGGCCTATGATAGAGGTTACTTCGGCAATATATGTACACAAGGTACGGACCAGTAAACACCAAAAGATCAATACCAAATTTGATAGTAATATGTTGATAGCTTGACTTATCACAAACTAAAACACTTGAATTGCTTGAAAGTCTTTCTTTTCAGTTTGGTTCATGATGTTAAATATTCTCTTAAATTTACATGTACATCTTTTCCCCATGTATGGTTTCTTCTTCATATATCTGCATATGTTGTAAGTGTAAACGGCAATCAAGGTCATAAGGCAAAAAATAAGTTTTGTTTCTTGTCGCCCGACCGACCCCCCTTTTTAACGACCGACCCTAATGTTTTTTTGTTTTTTTTTTTTACCTTTCCGTCTTTAAATCTTTTACGTTTCATGTAAAAGAAAAATGATAATAATAAAAAAATATAAATAAAACCCGACCTCCTGAACCTCTTTTATAATTGTTATTAGATGAATATGACAACGCTTGTGTTCTTGCAATCGATCAGCTAAAGCTCTGTGATGACCTGTCCCTCCCGAGACTGACGCTCTCGGGTATGATCAAGTTTTGCCAAGTAGATAAGTTGTCAAATGTATTTATTTAATTTCCAGGCATATTTATGGCAGATATTTGCGACTCAAGACAAAGCAAAAAAGTGATAGAATTTGGGTCGTTATCACACAAACAAATATATTTAGCTATAGAATTAATCCATTGAACATAGTGAAGAGAGGTCCCCCCCCCCCCCCCCCCACCCCAGAGTAGTTTAGGTGACTATTCTGTCACAAATCAGCCACATTGTTGTAAAAGTAATACACACAAATGGTATATTCACACGTGCTTGAATTATGACCAGTATCATTATGGCTATCCTTTAAGGGAAAATGGTCCAGTGGAAAGAAAACTTGACTGCGGATCCGATGGTGGTTGTCAATTTGGTAAGAAACTTTACAGACGATTGCGGCAATTTCTATTTGCACGCGTGAATAATATTTAACACTGTCTTCTTATAGAAATAAACGCTTAATGACGGAGGGAAAAGCCATGATCGGAAAAGGGAATACATGTTATATTTCAACTGCAAGTTTTCAGTACTGTTACCTAACTGTAAGGTTGAGCAAGTCATTTTGAACCGTTGTTAAAATAGATTTTAACGCAGTTTTTAAAAGAAACAAAAACTGCAAAGCAAACATGTTATTCCTGTGTGAAATGTACACGGGATTTTGTTAGTCGGCCTATATTCAGGGAGCGTAAATAAATGTGTATCTGCGCCCCGGTACTCCTTAAAAAAAAACTAGACCAAGTCACCGGTTAGGCTTTTATTCCAAAGTAAACGTTTATTTTAAAAATTAAAAAAAAAATTTAATTTAAAAAAATAAAGGTTTTGCCAAGGGATTATTAATAGATTTTAAATTAAAAAAAATCCTAAACTGCTGCTATACAGGTATATAATAAAAAATACTCAATTTTCCCAGGACCATTGACCCCCTGTTATTTGTTTTCATATCTAGATCAGATAATATATTATTAAGTTTCCCCATAGGGAATTTCAACGATACGATTGAAAGAAAAGGAAAAGAAAATTAATGTTGAAAACTGTATACTAATAAATTTGCTGATTGTAATATCGTATTTCCATTCACGTCTGGTCATATTAGAAACATATTTTCACTTGGGGCTCAGCCTGAAAGAAAATAATATACGTTTTACGTTTTACAAAAAATAAATAATAATAATAAAAGATTTTGTATAATGAGTGGATGGTTTTGTTTTGTTTATTTGTTGTTATTGTGTATTTTGATTAAAATTATTGTAGATATATACCTGTTTATACAAAAAGCCGCATGTTTTCAATATCATAACCATACATTTCAGATTAACGCATTTATCTCCACAAGGTGAAGGAAGATCTCGGCAGTCTCGTGATCTCTAAGGAGACAGAACCGATGCTTAAGTACATTCGGAACACTTCGCTCATTTATACGAAATCCAACGGGTTAGACCGGGAATTGCCAAGTTGATACGATTGGCTCCAACAGTTTGACGTCATTTGTGAGATAAACTTTATGTATATAGAATGAAATGCCGTTTTAAATGAAAGCGTATGACCATTTGATCTGTTATGTACAATCATTAACTTATTGAAAACAGAATATGAAATTGTGCTTATATTATTACGTAAATGTGTTTTACTTTCCTATTAGCTTCATTATATATTTTGCAGGACGGCACGTTGATTAAAAATAGTATGAAATGTGATTACTCTCGTATTTCATTTATATTGTAATTGGACTATTATTGATACATTAACGATATGTAAAAAAATAACACTTTTTTGAAGTCAATGTGTCTACCACATTTACCTAAATGTCAATCACACTGGTTTAATTAATTGTTATCATTTCATATATGTATGTGTCAGACCTATTGTACAAAAATACATAAATGTATGTTCAAATTATTTGTAGTTTGTATGAAATAAAAAGTTAAAAAGACACAGGCGGGAACGGCTTGATTTACTTCTCTCCCTTTGTTGTATCAACATTGATAGGATAAAATACTTGAACAATTACCTGATATTTTTAAACTTAATATAACAGGTCAGTAAACATTAACCGAATACTGATGAATGTTCAGTTACAAGTAGTGTTACTACTGTATTTATTGCAATACTGTTAAACTTCACATAACTATTACGAATAATTTTAGGTCTGAAATGTTTTCCTATATATATCACTGATCATAAAACCATTATAATGCGACCAACTGACCATATTGTATTCTCCGTACATATCTACGTTCGATCCTCGGCCGCGTCATACCAAAGTCGTAAAAAATGGCACTGTTATAGCTCCATTGCTTGGCGCTCAGCATATATGGGTAGTTGCAGGACTGGTTGGCCCGATGTCAGGATAATGTGACTGGGTGTGGTATCATGCCACATGTCTACGGCGTGATACTGCAGTGTGGCAGCACTATATCTGTCTCAAGTAGACATCGTCTCCAAATGACTGAAATACTGTAGGTGGGGCGTTAAACCCAACAAACAAGCAAACATGTGTAATGGTCGAAAAAGACACAATAGTATTTACCTATGTAGATCTACATACGGCATCTCTCGCTCTCACTCTCTCTGAATTGTTAGATACAAGATATGCTTATAAGACACTTTTTTTGATACATATGCGACTTTTACTTCATTTAAAATTTCAGTTACACAAATAAAATAATGATTTCTTTCTTATTATTTCGACGAGAAAAAAAATGGTTTATATATAGAAGACCGTCCCCGGTGGCCGAGTGGTTAGAGCGTCCGCCTCGGGATCGGGAAGTCGTGGGTTCGATCCCCGGCCGCGACATACCAAAGTCGTAAAAGATGGTACTGTTATATCTTCCTTGCTTGGCGCTCAACATATATGGGTAGTTGCAGGACTTGTTGGCCCGGTGTCAGGATAATGTGACTGGGTGTGGTATCATGCCACATGTCTACGGCATGATACTGCAGTGTGGCAGCACTTTATCTGTCTCAAGTAGACATCGTCTCCAAATGACTGAAATACTGTCGGTGGGACGTTAAACCCAACAAACAAACTATATATGGAAGCGTCCTAGCGCCACATGATAATTTTAAAAGTTTTTTTCCAAAATGGTACCACGTCCTCATTGGAAGATATTAGTCTATTAGCCTTATCAACCTGCAAGTAAGCTGAGGTTTATGCAATCGTTTAAAACCCAGATCAACCTGCAAGTGAACTGACGTTTATGCAATCAGAATAAACCTAGATCAACCTGATGTATATGCAACCAGTATCATCCCAGATCAACCTGCAAGTAAACTAACATCTATGCAACCAGTATCATCCTGCAAATTTACTGACTTCTGCAACAAATATAAACACAGTTTTTGTTCTGGTTTTACACTTGACTTCTGCAATCCGTATAAGCCGATCTAGATGCAGTCAGTTTAAAACCGTATCAGCCTGCAAAAAAACAACAACAACAAAAACAACAACAACAAAAAACCCACTAACTTCTGCAACCATTGTAAACCCAGATCGATTATCTAAATGACCAGAACTGTCTGCATGTAGACATGCATAATATCTATGCAACCAATATAAACCCAGATCAGTCTGAAAACAAACTGACCTGTCGCAAGACAGTTTGACGAAATCAGAATTTCACATGTAATGATGAGCTTGTAAGAAGGCAAGATGCAGTTTTGCTCTGAGTCTGTTCAATAGTAAACTCAATGTCCGTTCATTACAATTTAATGACTCAATGTCAATCAACTGCGATAACTGTAGCCTCATGTCCAGTGTATCTTCAACTTTTCTAAGAAGTTAAAGGTTATGTTATATTGTTCATGTAATGTCTATAACCTTTTATAATGCAAAATTCTCGTGTATCTCAATTGTCATATATGAATATGTATCTTTACATATGTGATGTTTACATTATAAGACATAAAACAAAAATAATTTTAAGATGAATTTCCTTCAAGAATTGTCATGGCTATGGACCCTAAAAACATGTTCCTTAAGGTAAACATTTGAAATGAAATACATACTGTACTTTTGTTACCAGTGATTTTGGATGAGATTATTAAAAAAAATGCAACTTCATTCAAGAGTTGTTTTCTGGTGTCATAGGTATATTACATGCTCTGAATGTCCGTTTAGCATTTTAGATTTGCACAAACGATTTGAGAAGAAAATCCACAACTGTTAGAGGTTTGAATTACCTAGACCTAATGTGGCTCCGTGATAAATGTCAACCAATTTATTTCACTCAATTTGCGAAATGTACAGTAAAAGTGCCTCTAAAACATTGTTAAATAGGTGATACGAGTTATTTTAACTTTAAGTCATTTTTTTTAAAAGTAAGGCAATATAAAACGCAAAAATGGCAATTTTCGGAGAACATTATATATTTTATTTCTAACAATCTGACCCATAGAGTAAAAGACGAGTAGTGTATTGTACATGTGCGCAGATGTATCTTCGTTGTTAAGACCAGACTTTTAGAAAATATAAAATATTTATCCAGCATAACACAAAATGGACATTTTATATCGACATTCCGTCCTCATGATTACGGTATAATGTATTACTCTCAAAACATAATGTCGAGAGATGAGTTCGTGCAGCCCAGACTACCACGGGTGGCCCGCCACATAATCACCAGAATGTATTATTTTGAAGCCACTGATTTCTATCTGAAAGGGGACGAAAACAATGTCTTGTGAGATTTAATCAACGAATTCGATGTAACAACAGTGTTCATTGAAGCTTACATCCATGTTGCTGGGGAAAAGATGAAAGAAATTTTATCATACCAAGGTGATAATCACACTTTTACAATGGTTCTTAAAATGTTGATCAACACGATAAGGATTCAAACACAAGACGGCGGGCGGGCCAAAGTCTCGTTATCTGTCGTGTGCCATCTCTTGCCTCCCGGCACAGACGTTCCTATAAAACAGACCGGGAGACTGTCCAATCCATTATTTCGTTCTGGAATGAGCCCAATAAACATCACATTTTCCCAAAGCATTCAAACAGAAAAATCAGGTTAGTTAGATTATACATTGTACAATTATATGTCGAAGTGATATTTTTTTCTAACTGAATTATTGATCGAATAAACAAAGTATTATTTCATTAATTACATAATTGTTACAATTTTGATGAGCGTTACGTGTTCTTTCTGCATTGTTTTCTATTATTACTTTGAGCATTTGAACCATTTCGATAAAAGAAGAAATGTACGATAAGTTAAATCTACCACTTTTGCTATTATAATAAATCGTTTACCCTATTCTCTTGTGCAATAACAATCGCAATTTCACGAATGTAATACTGGATATATATTCTTTTTCAGATTTTTAACACGGCATCAGATTTTATTATCAACTTTCCCTCGCAGATAGTCATATAGAGACCATTCCAACTGCTGATTTTGAGGTAGGAAAATGTCCCTAAACAAGAAGCAATACATGCGGAAGTGGAGTTCCTATGGCCACGAGCGGGTCATGCAACAGAAGAAATGCGTGTCCCGCGAGTCCTGGAGTCGCTCCTGTCCCGTCCCTGGCGGGATGCAGTCCCCATTGTAAGGCCATAAGGCGGTTGGACATACATTTAGATCAAGCATTCTTTTTCAAACCTGGAATGTTTGAACAAACGCCATCACGTGGTGATTTATTTGACGAGCATCAGACCCGCGATATCAAAAGTGATAAACACAAGGGGAAGACAATTCTTCTGAAGAGGTTCTTCCGAGATATTGTCATGCATAACAAACGAATAGTTAAAGCCGCTATAAAACTCGCTGCCAAACCCAGTCTGAGTGACGAAAAGTCGGATGTGAATGAAAACTTTGTTAGCAGAAAGAGTCAAGACGCGAGTGTGGGAAAGCATCAAAATGATTATCTTGTAGAAAGTCATGATCACTCTGAACATGTCCAGGACCTGCATACGCGGTGTGTAGATATTTGGGAACAATATTACGATACGGATACTGATTCTGACCTAGATAGCGCTCACGATGACCTGGATTCTTCTTTCGGAGACGACCTCAGTGATGTGATTAGTGTTGAAGAAAGTGGTAACCCTCTGGACAATGCCTTTGTGGAAGCGCATGTAGACAGTGAGAGTGATGAAGGAATCGATGTGGCAAGCGATCCTTCTACAAACCTTGATCAAGCTTTTATTGACGAGCTTGAAACATCAGATGCTGGCAGGTTGAGGACACGAGAAGCAGATTTTTGTGAACTGTTGCCTCTTGAGGAGAGGGATGCGCTTGTGAAGAAATTATTTGGATATGGATCTGAGGTGACATTCACGCACAGGATGTGGAACTAGACAGTTTTATGACATCAATAATTGATTCACTTTGAACTGTGCGTGTTTATATCACGAAATATGTGCTAAACAATTTGAATTACTATTGAAATTGTGCTTTATAGTATCGCTTTGTTTATTATCTTTTAAATTGCTTTTAGTAGATAAAGTATGTGAATAATTCACAGAAAATAAAAAGTCCGTATCTTATTTAATCCATCCAAGGAATATTCTTTGATAACATTTGTGCTTGATTGGATGACTTTTAAAGATGTAATAATGTCTCCTACCGCGCTTTCTCCCTTGTCTGGAATGTACATATTTACATTGATCAAGCAATCATATCAAGGGTCAAAATTCGTAATACATTTCAGGTCTATAAGTAAGCTCATGGTTTAGATTTTGAACTAAACAAACGTGTCTTTGTCTTTTCTACTCTCTCTCTCTCTCTCTCTCTCAATTCAATTCACCATCATTCACAACATATTTTGTTACGCGCGATTACTATGTTGATTATGGAATAAAATTGTTATTAGCAACCTATTATCATATTGATTCTACAAGCAACTAATTAAAACACATGTATATACACAAATGTATTATAATTTAAATTATTATATTTTAATTCTATCAAAGTGTGTGTGCGTGTGTGATGAACGTGAAAAACAGAACTGATGGTCATCATCTTGTTTTCATAGGGACCTGGTTGGTATACGTAAACGCGATACATCTTATATTGGAATAAATAAATATGTAAACCTCGCGTCATTTTCAAGATCATTTAAAATGGTTAATATTCCTTTCTTTCAAATACAATGTAATAAATTAGAATTGAGAGAAAAAAAATACGATAGGGGTTGGTCTAGAACTGTATACTTTAATACGCTTACATACGGTATCTTGAGACTAAATTAATGATAATTGCAGACGACACCCCGCCCGACTAATTAAATCACAATTATCAGTCACACGAACAGTTAACTTCCGTTGCGCGTGTAACCGACACACGTGATGTAACATCTACAGATAATTCACTTCCGTCGCGTGCTTATCATCACAATCGTAATTATATGCTTCGATGGTCTAGGTGACAAAACAACAACAACAAAAAAAAAAAAAACAAACAAACAACAAACAACAGGAGATGACAATTTCAAAAGTTGCTCTTTTCAGTCAGTGTCAGTATTTTTGGTTAAAACCTTATCTTTAATTTAATGTGTTACCCTTCATACGAATTTGATGTTATTTCAATCGTGTATTAAGGTACTATTTATTTCGAAAGACAGTATCAATTCTACTTACCCGCTCATCATTCTTTTGATTAAAGCAACAACAACAACAAACCAGCATCAGAAGCGAAATAATAAGTATTTTATTAAACATTCTCAGGAAACCTATTTATGAATTAGATTTTATTATATTTTAGCCATGATGGTTAGGATGAAATACTACACATCATAGATATTCTAACGCTAGTTTTTAATCCTTACTCACTATTTTAGAAACCACCATAAGATTTTACTTGAAGGTTTGCACGAATTACAAGTATTAGATCATACATTTTGTATGATTCAAACTGAAAACTGCCCGTTATTTAGTTATTTAGTAATAATTTCGCGCAAACTTTGCAATGTGCAATGGAACAGGGCCGACTGTAAATGTTTTATTAATACCCGAGGATATTTGTGGTTTATTCTTACTATTTTATGAGTTTACTATCGATGAACAATGTAGAGATGGAATAACAGATTAAAATTTTAATTTAATTTTAAACCTGTGCCATGCGTTTTTGTGTGTGCAAATTTCGATTTCGAGGGTAACGTACATTTCTGGACTACGTGCAGTGAAATCTCCAAATAATGTACTAGATCACTAGCGGTGAATACAACAGTCCACATGTGGTGAACATTTGGTTAGATACTGGTACAGGTTAGATATAACAATATCTAGGTCGTGTTAGAAGTTCCTTTCAGTGTATATTGGTAAAATACTCAATGATGATAAACACTTGCAGGTCAAATACTCTTAAAATGATATGTGTGTGTGTGTGTTGTATTTTTAATGTAATTCGCTTATATATAAATGATATTTTTGGGTAATCTCTCCTTCCGAACTGTAAGTGGAAAGAGGAGCGTTTTTTGCGTGTGTGCGCGCGCGTTTGAGAGAGAGAGAGAGAGAGAGAGAGAGGTATGCAGAGTTCATCCTACATCTTGCTGGGGTGGTGGGGAAAATAAGAACAGATGCGGGAATATTCAATTATCTGATTATTATATATGTATAATAGCGCATTTCACAATGTAGCACATGTATGATAACAATTCTTCAAAACAAAACTCTCTTTAACTTAGATACAACTGCCACAGAACCTCTAGATTCTAACGAGCGTGTACATAAAACTCTCGAGGCTAGAGTCACTAGAACACCTGTCCAACCGGAAGGGTGCACTGAACATATGCTGGATTTCATCGGATGGAACCTCAGACTTGTCCACGACGTCATCCTCGATGTTTTTCTCCAGATCTGGTAGACTGCATTCATCACCAGAACACATTTCATCAACGTCACTACTTTCTTCAATCCTGCACTCATTTAAGTCCGCGAAATCCGTGTATCGAATATCAGCAGACGAATACTCCATGAACGCGTCATTCATGTCACTAGATGGAACACACGTCTGACACATGACGTTAAAGATACTGTCACTGGCTCCGTCACCTGGCATTCTCGGTGGAAGATCGTCTGCTTCTGCTGATCCATCTCCGCACGTTCTAGATGGCAGCACCGTCGTCTGCTGACGTTTTTTGGCGGAAAACTTAGAGTAAGTCATGGCGTCTTTCATGTATCGCTTCATCATCACCAGCTTCCCACTAGCCCTCAGTACGCAGTTTATATCCTTTGACGGCAAAGTCACTTTTCCATGGCGACCGTTGTCTAGGAGATTGTTTGTAAGAGTATCATTCTGGGTTCCTCTCAATGTCCTAGACTTAGCACGCTGTTTCTCAGGTATAACTCGAACCATTTTCATTAATTCGACTGTTGAACACTTTTCTGATGTGTTATAGTTCTTTTTGGCCAGTAGATAATGATTGAAGCAATTTTTTTTTAATGTGCCTTCAATTTTCAGGGTACCATTATATACTGCATCGAACTGCACCCTTGATTGGTCACATGACTTCTACTCTAGCACCTGTCTCTGCTGGCACGCGCTGATCACTTCCGGGGTGTGCATGGAGTATACAGTAAATTCCGGCACGCGACAGACAATTGGGCGGGTGTCATCCAATTTATTCGGTGACACCTCTGGTACATCATTATCGAATTATACCACTATGTTGTAGGACAATAGTATTGCTCTAAATATTAAATTGTAACAACATTTTGTTGAACATAATTGACAATCTATAGAAAACTTTTATATATATATTTTTTTAAACTAGGTAAATGTTTACATGATTGTCAGTTTTGAAGTTTTTTTATTACTTTGAATTGCTTAACTTGGTTTCACAAAACACACTAATACATATGCACGAGTTATTCAAAAATATTATAACGGAAGGCCAAACGTATGGTAAAATTCAATATCTGTTATATCTTTAAGGATAACAATGTTCTTGTTGAAATGCCCTAAAATTACTTTTTAAGTAAATTTTGATAAACTGAAATGACATATGTTATTACATGTGTAGGATATCGTCAAAGACACATCTCTCTCCGCCCGTTCACTTACCTATCTAACTCTATCTACAAATGATAAAACAAAATTAAATGATTATTTGGATCATTAATTTCACAGATATTTCCTGAAACAGTATTTCAATCTGACTGTCTGACAGTAAAATATTATAAAAAAAAAAAAAAAAAAAAAAGAATAATAAAAAAAATAAAAATAAATAAAAACAGAAAAGTATAGTTGTGTCAAGACAGTGTAAGTATTACCAGTGCATTGAAAAAGAAATGAATATGTCATTGTGTACTATCGCAGTAATTTCAAACAATCAAATCAAATACACATCATGTATTGTAATTGAACACGTATATGAAACATAACTCACGCATATGATGAAATATAAAAAAAATGATAAAACTTTTTTTTTCTATCTGGAATAATATAAAACGACAAACATATGCACTAATTTTTTTCAGATTTCCATCAGGGAGATTCGATAAAAAGTTTCGCAATGTCAGGTGAAAACTGAAAGTTTAAAGTGCGGCGAAACATTGATCATGTCATGATCATTTAAATACGAAAGCAGTTATACTTGTTGCGACTAGCATGTCAAAATTGGCAAAATTCAAGAATCAATCATCAGAACAAGTCATTGCGAATAATCATCGATTAACGTCAAGAAGTTTAGCGACATTTAGCGTTGTTGCGACATTAAGCTTCACCTTGCGACATATACCGTCAAATGCGACATTTAACGTCGTTCAGACATTTAACGTTGCTACAACCACCATTGATTCCGGAGAAAAATAGTCTTAATTGTGAAGTTAACCAATATAGTCCGAACAGGTCTAGTATAAATAAGTTTTAGGATCTGCATGATAATTTAGCTTATTTGTATTATTACTATTAATCATTTGTATACATTGTTTGGTTGTTTAAAAATTAGAAATGTTTATAAAAGAAATATAAACGCTTAAAACAAATCTCAAAACTGAATTTCAATTTAAAAAAAAAAGAAGAAGGTTCATGTCAATCGCTTGATTTTAGAACAGCATTTTACCCCTGTTTTGTTTAGTTTGTTCCCCTGATTTTGCCATCATTTTTATGACTATAGATTTACAATGTATCTTTATAGTAGGTTTTATCTTAATATCTGAATTGTACATTTACTGGTGTTACCTATGAAAATAAATTGCTGGCTCACATGATCATCCATCTAAGACCTTCAATTCCACAGTAGAAATCTCATTAAAGACAACCAACAAGTTATATCTCAATCCATAATCAATATCCACATTTTGGAGGTGGTCTTAATAGTGGAATAGCGAGGTAGTCTTAATTGTGGGACATGCGACCATTGAATTTCTGCTTAAAACTATTTGGTTCCAAACATGAATGGTCTTATCAGCGAGGTGGTCTTAATTCCGAGATGGCCTTAAAGTGAGTTTTTACTGTACCATTTTTAATTTCGAGAACACGGGACCAGATGTTCTGTTTTGGTTAATATATTATAAGAAAACCAGTCAGAAAACGAATCATTTTGTCTACAGATATCCTACACTTACACACTACAGGTATCCGGTCGGACTTCAATATGCTGCCTGATTATGAAGTAGTCCCAAGACCCTTTCCAGTCACACCCCAGTTCATCATGGTCACGTGGGGCAAGAACCCAAGATACTGCACGTGTGGCGATCCTAATAAAATTGGGGAAGGTTAAAAAAAAAAAAAAAAGACAGAAAAAAGAAAACAACATTAGTTATGTATATGAACGTGTTTCATGTATTTTTAAGTTCGTTTAAATAAAAAAGAGAATGTAAATGAAAATAACTAGCGTTGATGAAGTCGACTCTGTATATCGAGCAAACAAACAATGTTTCAATTCAAGCAACAAAATCATCTTATCTTGTACCTGTACTACATCTAGTGATCAAAGCAACAATTACAGTATACGAGTATCCTTAGTCTACACCGGTCAGTTCAAGGTCAGTCGTTTATCACTCTTCAAGGCACTACAGGTTGACGTCATGGATGCCGCTCTCAACGTTTGATCACAGTCACATCTGTGATCGCCGTCGAATATTCTCGGCATTCCAAAAACGTCCTATGTCATTTAAACACAAGTGCCCGGCTAACTGACACCTTTCCTCTAGCTTGCTGTAGTAGTTTAAACGTTTTCATTGGTGTCTTTTCTAAATTTTTGCAATAAAATAATGTTTGCGCGAATTTCCGTCCGTTCCTTGACGTCCATTATTACATAGCGAACGTGACGACCGTCAGTATTCAAATTGTAATTATTTCGCGAATAACGTCAAAATGAGGTCAGATTTTCTGATGATGATAACAAAATATATTAATACATTGTGACGAAAATTTAATGAAATTAGGACATGTTTTCCTATTTTGAAGAGACATATTCTTTTAAATATTTTAATATTTGAACAAATAATAGGCGTGGGCGCTGAAGCGTTACTATGGTAATGCAATCAAATATTTTACTTTAAGACTTCGATTTTACACTTGGCGATACAGAAGAGATAGACATTTATTATGACACCAACTTGTATACAATATGCAAATATTTGAAAGAATGAGCGAAAAAGTCTACGAATATCTGGATCAACCCTCGTATATGTATAAAATAATATTTGATTTTGACTTTACTGTAGCAATTGTGAATGATCCCGGAATCAAGGAAGGTGGACTGAAAATTAAAGGTGAACTGGATGGAAGACGTGATAGTGATCCTGCAGTCCCTGCAGCAGCTACTGATGATGATGATGATGATTGCTCCGGAGCTGTTCTTCATATCTATGCAAGTAGCAGCTAAACATACACAGAAAGCATTTATTTCAAATATGTATTGTCTTACTTTAAACTTATTTCTTTTTGTTTAAACTTTTTTTTAATTTTACATCGATTACGAAACGATGGCTCTGATGGTGGCGTATGTGGTCATTATTGTGGGAGGAAACCGGATATCCCGAAGAAAACTCACGTGTCTGGACAGGCGACCACTGTACCCTCTCACATACGCGACCAGGCATCGAATTCGGGACGCATTGGTGAGAAGCAAAGCGCGTTACTATTTCGATTTCTAGGCAACCAATATTTATTTCTTTTGACATTCTTACAACTTATACTAACTCCAGGGTGGAAACTGGCGTGTGTTCAGTATGCCAAACCGTATGTAACCATCGCTAGCAGTCAGCCTGATACTGGTCACGTGTATCTATGTTACACATAAGGTACGTCTACCCCAAAGACAACTTCATAGGAACTGTTGCATACGGGTTAAAATACTGAAAGCACGCCAGTCTTTTGCGTCAATGGGAATTGAACCCACAACCTTCGGATCCGCAGTCATGTAAGTTAACCTTTAATAAATTTCAGCGCATTCAGATTCCTTTGATTTTGTCATTCAAAGTTAATATTATTCAATCTATAAACGTTTTTTACCATAACCTTATTACTTTTTTTTTCGTTTTCAGATATCGAAGACGGAACGGAACAAGTCCATACTGTCTTTTTATCCTAAAACCATTTTGCGTATTTGATTTCTTGTCCAATCAATGTTTAATCATTTTGTTTGAAAACACATGTCAGTTTTTGGCTAGGGGGAACCACCTGTTATAGGATACTGAACGTGTTTTAAATTAACAATAAATTATCGAACAATTATCTAAATTATCTATATCTAAATTATATGAATAATACAAATTTTATTAAATTCCGTGAAATATTTCTTTTGAGAAACAATAATAACAACATCAACAGAAAACATGTAGTTACTGGGGGGGGGGGGGGGGGTCAGTTTTGGCTAGGGGAAACCACCTTTAAAAGGTAGCCAATTCCCTAAAAAGATCACTGCTGAGATGAGAACAGCGAATCATACGCTTGTTATCAGTCTACACCCGTTCTGATTCGGACCAAGGTTAAAATGTAACCTTTCTGTCTGCGGATCCAAAAGTTGTGGGTTCGAACCAATGAGGGACAAGATTCGTGTATGAACTTTCAAGGCGCAAAATACTAGATCAATCCAGGAACAATTGAACGGACAGATCATACTTTTTAAGGACATTTCAGTTTAACTCAGATTTTAATTTTGGTCACATTTTAGAGTTTTATGCAATTTTTGATTAAATTTCAATTAAAAAAGGTAAGGTATACATTTGTTTTTATATTTTCAGAAAGCCTTTATATCAGGAGATTTAATCTGAAAAGGAAATCTGTCCATTGAACTTTTTTATCAAGATTTTTTTAAATAAAATTTCATAGCTTTTGGGCAGGTTTTGGTATATTTTGTCCAGACACAAGGACTTTTATTGCTCGTGGTGTATTTCCCCTGCATGTATGACAGGATTTTCGCCTGTAACTTTTACAACACTTTTTAAGTTACAAATTATGATGAAATATTCTGAAAATATTATTTTGGTATGCTATCAAAGCATTTAAAATTTTTAATGCTTTGATTGTTTCAACCAATTTCAGCACACAGTGACTTACCATAAGCTAATTCTCTAAAACGAGCATGGTGATCCTCTATTTTTAATTCATATATCTAAAGTACTTATGTGCAAAATTTTTGAAAAATGTCCGTTAGAAAGGGAAAAAAAGAAAGAAAAACGCTGAAACGCCTTTGAAAAATTATTTCCCAGTTGCCGTAAAAAAACAACCACACACACACACAACCCCCCCCCCAAAAAAAAACAAAACAACAACAACAAAAAACACGGGTACTTGACACAATTATATGTCAATATACCCAATAAAAAGACTATACAGACATTTATTGCAGTTAGTGTCAAATACCTGTATTGAAGAAATAACTAAAAAAAATAACTGCTTTTATTATGACTCTGATTTTAGATTTAAAAAAGAAATAACGACCATTAATGAAACGGGTCTCTGGGACAACATACACACTTTTAACACATGCTAGGGTATAAGTATTGAAATAAAGAGCGTGGAAATCTGTATAATAGTGTAATACATTAATATGAAATGTTTTTAATGTAAATGTGTGAATTTTATGTAATATTTGCTCGGCGATTGTATGTAAAAGAATGCTCAAGAAAATAATTTGATTAGATAAAAGCAACTTCTGAATTAAGAACTAACACTAACATCTAATCTATTCGTATAACGGGAACAAAATGTTTATAATCTAACAGCCCACTGTTCTATGCACAAAGCATACTACAAAGTTGTATAGAATAAAGTTATTTCTGGGAGAGGGTCAAATGAAACCGCATTCGCAGTTATTCTTGTTCTTGAAAAGTTTCAAGTAACTATGACAGTTTTTTTTAACGTTTTCTTTTTCTTTTCTTTTTTTGCGCACCGCAGAACAAAATCTCTTTTAGGTTGTACGTATTAAAAATCTAGCAAATCCAAAAGTAAAATGCGTCGTTACAAAATTTGGTTCATATATATTCATTCGCACATTAAAAAACTTCTTAAGGTATCATACATATACAGTCCATTAAGTTTCATCATGATTTTGAAATCCGCTTTAATAACATTTAAGTTATTCAAATGAAACCTGGATAAATATACTAATCAAAGGTTGCTAAACGCCAACACTATACTCAACCAAAAAAGAAACTTTCCATTTCTTTAAAAGTATTCTTGTGTACTAAATTAGATAACTCATTATCGTTTGGAAATGCATTTATAAAACATTTATTTCAGGTTATCGATAATTACCAGTAGGTAATAAATTGATCAAAATCAAAATGTCACAATTTCAAAATAACTTTTTAAATGAAAGTATTTTACAAGACAAAATTGAAATTTTAGTCAGTGAATGAAAATTATATTAGTCTTGTTCCCGCTCGTCCTCAAGATTACAGATAACGTACTGTAAGGGGAAGGTACTCCAGCTAAGACCCATAGTTGTCATTGAATTTTATTGGAACATATGAAAAGCCAAACAGGCGTGCGTTCAGTATGACAAACCGTATGTGTACGCTTACAGTTAGTTATGAAACTACCTCAGTGTCATAAACAACGATGTTGACATATACCCATGTACAGCATAAGGAGCACGTGAACAGCATGCTTTATGGTCCTAGGACAACCCCATGGCTGACTTTAAGCGACCGGTTGCATACGGTTTGTCATACTGAACGCACGCCAGATTTGATACGTGTTGCACAACAATATATTTGGCCATTTCAATTTCGGGACATTTTGCGCATGCACGCTTAGCAGACTTACGCTTTTGCGTGCTATAAAATTAGGTTTCGCACAACCGTATAGGCTTGATTACAGGTTTAATTCACATAGTAAGCATAGTTTATATCGATTTCTGTGAAAATGGGTTTACAGAAACAAGCAAAGTAGAAGATATATTTCATGTATTCTTTAATATGTTCTGATATTACGACATTTACATCTGTTCAGCAAAATATAGTTTGCTTTACTACCTAGTCGAGTTTCATGTTAAATATAGAGAGCCATAGTTTTTTTGTCATTACAAATAGGTGCAAATTAACATAAAATAGTACGCAACATGATATATATTATACACTTATATCTCATTCTTGCTTTATGCACGTGATGTTTAGATACACAGTTCAGCTTTTAATATGTTAATATTTTTATTTTTTTACTTATATAAGCTTAACTCATAATTCGTTAAAAAAGTATTCCTTAATTATATTATCAAAAATATTATTTACGGTTGTTTGGAATTATCACTTTGCGGCTTATATCAAAAACTCATATCCAATTATATGCGCATCAAACACTTTTTAGCCAATTATCATTATATAGGATTTAAACATATGAACATTTTTTTTTCGATGAACAATGAATAGTGAAAATACTACGAAAACAGCAACAATACTACTGGAACATTTTACAAAATTACCAATATATTCGATCTCTTGATTTAGAAAAGCCCAATAAAACCAAAGAAAACTTATTGGTCAATATAGAGTCTACAAATGAATGATACCCTAGGATTTTACATCGAAATTTAAGATACATTCATTTCAAGGCTTTCCAATATAACATTGTTGATAATTAAATCATTTACAATCTCATTCCTCTCCAGATTTTTTTTTTATAAATGTCCAATTTTCTTGAAAACTACTACATGTATTTTCTTTTTATCGGTTTTTACTTCCTACCCCAAATGATTACAGTAGGCATGTAATCATTGCAGACAGGGTCCAATGAAAATCAAATCTACGATAATATCAATTTAAGTATCTCTAGTGCCTTAAGAAATGAAGAAAACAATATCGGGGAGACAATATCCCCAAGTTTCAATCCGAGTGAGATGATGAAGAACAGTAAATACACATGCTTTTACCGACAAACATAGGTCTTGTCATTCCTAACATTTTACGAATTCCTATGCTGATTTAAAGAAAAGCTATTAAGTGAATCGAATTTTTAATTAACATGCATAATAAAAACCGCTTCTTTTGTGGAATGCCAAATTGAGCGTCAGATTTCCCAAGATAAAAAATATTGAGTTTTCTATTAAAAAACAACAACGACTTAACGTTATACATCTAAAATCATTTCACCTTTTTCATGAAGTAATATTATGCATTTACACTACATTTCAAGAAAATGTCATAAAAATATCTAAAAACAAGATGGCCCTGAAGTCGCTTATCTGAGAAAAACTGCCTTCATTGCCAATGATTGCCATTAC
>CM037787.1:5833009-5846915 GCA_021229015.1 Solen grandis
GTTTCCGTTTCCGTTAATATTCATTCGTTTAACTGCATTCGTCTTAATGCTTCCTGTTAAGAGACTAGCATCATGACATTAGATTTACAAGTGATGCATAAAATACATTGCAAACGTACAGAATTACATACCTCTGTGTGCTCGGGGTCCTCCTCCATCTGTAATTAGCTGGACGTCGCTATATGATTGACGGTAAACCCCAATACAACAACAACAACAACGTAGATGCACATTAAAGCTGTATACATAGACTTAAAAGTAGTGAGAAGAAACAACCCAATAACACAAATTAAATAGTCAATAGAAAGCATAACTTTTGCATCTATACGCAGGAACTTCTCATTTAGATTAATGCATTTGCATTTTACAGTAGGAAGAAGAGTCGAAGCGGGTTGATAACTTTGTTTTTATGATGAATATGATACCCGTTTATTAATTTTACTATGATATACGTAATAAATGCGGCATCATTCAACGCACCAGAATCGGGAGGTCGTGGGTGCGATCTCCGGCCGAGACATACCAAAGTCGTAAAAATGGTCCTAGTATAATTCTCATGCTTGTCGCTAGGCATAAATGTGTAATTGCGGGAGTGGTTGACCCGGTGTCAGGATAATGTGACTGGGCAGTGTAGTATCATGTCACATGTCTACAGCGTTATATTGCAATGAGGCAGCACTATATTTGTCTCAAGCAGACATAGTCTCCAAATGATTGAAATACTGTCACGGGACGTTATGTACCAAATAAGTAAACATACATTAACAAGGAATACGTCAAAAGAATCGAAACCAGGTTTTCAAAGGTTGCCCTAGGCAATCAGACTACCGTTTTATCTAGCCCTGTCGTAGAAGCAAACTTATGACATCTCATATTGACATCCTTGTCACCTAAACTCTTATGTATACAAGTCTTTCTATTTTAATCTTTGCTTTTAGCCGGGCGTTTATAAAGAACAAATATATATTTTTATCCAGAATGTTGATGACATCATAATTCATTGATAATAACATAATATGCTTGATGACATCATAATTCATTGATAATAACATAATATGCTTGATGACATCATAATTCATTGATAATAACATTATATGCTTGATGACATCATAATTCATTGATAATAACATAATATGCTTGATGACATCATAATTCATTGATAATAACATGATATGCTTGATAATTTTTTTTAAGACATCATAATTCATTGATAATAAATTTCTTTCCCAAAGGTATTTATCTATTAAGCCTACTAATAGCCTGCGAACGCTATTCTAACGCTAAATGAATCTTCATATTGTATCGACATATCTTCTAAAACATGCAAATGCAAATAAATATAAGAAGCCAGTGCATTTTCAGCATTTCTCATAATACTCTGTTTTTAATGTAGCTTTAAAAATTGAGCTATTATGATAAATATGTTTCTCTATCCACATAATTCCCTCTCACAATACCTTGATTATAAACCTCAGAAGCGTATAATTTTAAATCAAATTTTTCCACACCCAGGCGTGACATTTTAAAGTTATTTTAGGCTGATTGTTTAAACATGTACTGTGTATTTGTATATATTTGTCGTAGTGTTTAAGTGGTTTCCCCAAAGGATGGGACAATTTCAAATCATGAATTAATTTTTCATTCCATCTGCATTTTACTGTGATCTGTTCTATGCAGCCCTAAAGACGGAGATGCTCATGATAGGAACAAATAATTTGTACTTAAGGTTGAAAGCATGGGACCACTTTAGAAGATGTTTGCTGGTCAATTAGATTTTCTGCTATCTTCTTCGGAGAAAAATGAATTGAAGATATTTTTAGTTTTTCCTATTTTAGCCTTTGTAAAATCAAGTGACCCCTGAGGCGGGGCCAATTTTGACCCCAGGGCCATAATTTGAACAAACTTGGTAGATGTTCACATGACAATGCTACACACTAAATATCATAACTCAAGGCCTTGTGGTTTCTGAGAAGAAGAATTTTCTTGTGTGTGTGTGTTTTTTTTTTTTTTTTTTTTTTTTTTTTTTATACAAGTCTATGTTAAATAAAGTGACCACGGGGCGGTGCCAATTTTTACCCCAGGGCCATGATTTGAACAAACCTGGTAGATGTCCATACGGGAATGTTACACACCAAATATCTTAACTCCAGACACTGTGGTTTCTGAGAGAAAGATTTTTCTTTTTTTTCCCTTTATATACCTATGTAAATTAAACTGAGGGGCCTCCATGGCCGAGAGGGTAAATAGCTGACCTTAAGCACTCACTCAGCCCCTCACCGCGTGGGTTCGAAACTCGGCAGGGACATTTCATGTGAGGAAGCCTTCCAGCTGGCTTGCGGTAGGCCGGTGGTTCTACCCGGATGTCTCCGTGCTTCGGGGTCCTCCTCCACCTGTAATTAGCTGGACGTCGCTATACTGTCATGGCGACGGTAAACTCAAATAGTCAAGTAAAATTAAAGTGACCCCTCGGGCGGGGCCAATTTTAACCCCAGGGGCATGATTTGAATAATCTTGGTAGACGTGCACTAGACAATGATACACACCAAATTTCTAAGCTCTAGACCTTGAAGTTTTGTAGAATTTTCAAAGTTTGCATTTTTAAAATCTATTTTTAACTCCTGTGACGTACTTTTTCAACCAATCAAAACAATTTGAACAATCTTGATAGAAGGCATCATAAGGATGATTCCTGTGAAGTTTGGTGAAAATCCAGCGGTTTAAGAGGAGATGTTGTTTAAAGGTAATTGTTGACGCCGGACGGACGCACGGACGTTGTGCTCATGTGAGCTAAAAAGGCAATATTAGTTTGATATCTGATCATGAAACGCATGTAATATTTCGACATCACCACATACACATGAAAATTAATGGCTCATGGTGAATAATCACCACCAAGGCACGCCCTTTATATGGCTGGTGCGGAAATCATATTTAAACTGATAAGATTTTATGTACACCTCGCCCTTGTTAGGCATGCATCGCTACGTTTGGAGATGGTGTCAGTAATTCAAGTCGAATTATGAGTAGGTTCAAGTTGTTTTAAACCTTAAGATGCATCTTCCTCGTCATGAACATCATCAGTATCATCATCGGTAGTAGCATCGTGTCAAGGATCAGGAAATTAAGAACCAGATTATGTATTTTCATGAATTGCATGCATGAATTTTCTGATTCAGAATGTGATTGTAGCATAACTTAAATAACGGTTTATAGACATGGTACGTATAATTTTGATGTCTTAAAATTAACATGTTCATAACTTCAACAGATGACGTTATCAGACTTTTTCCCTTCGGAATAAGGGTTTGACAATTGAATCAAAATGCCTGTTTGCAAGCTAGTGTCAATTGATCACATTTTGTATTAGAATTAATTATCACATAAACATGTACATGCTTTATTGAGTTTGTAAAGTCACGTGATTTTAACATAGGTTAACTGGATATCATGTTGTTGTTTTTTCCAGATAAGTATGTGATAAATGATTGTTATCCACATACTTTAACTGACTTACTTGAAATAAGGCGAGATATCTAGTTTTCTTAAGAGAATATATGGCTGGCAGTTGTGGGCGCCAACAGACAATTTTGTCCTGTTAAGATACCTAAGATGATAACACGAAAGTTTTCTATTTGTCAGGTACTAACTGTATATGTGACACTTTTTCAGAAAAGTCTTGACATAATCAAGTGTATAATTTGCCACCATAGTTTCTCTCTTAGATATCTATCAATTTTTATTAGTGTATGTGCATGGTTTATAGCCATTGCATTGGGCATTAAAGTCAGATGGCAAAAATATAAGGAGACAACTAAATGACTTGTTGCCAAAGTTTTGCTGTTTTCTCAAAATTCTACAGTCTATAACTCCGAATTCATTCAATTGTATACATACTGTAAGTGTAGTTTTAGAAATTTCGCGGAATTTCTTACTGTTTTATAAATTGGACTTCATATAAGAAAGTTACCTAAAATTAAGAATACCTGAGAAATCGATTTTGGTAGTGCCTCTGCATTTGTTCCTACCTCTTGTTCCATTTATGTTCTTCAAATCCTTATAGATGGTCAGAACATTTTTCAGAACATGTACATGATCAGGTTTGATATGGTTTGTACATGGAATGTGAAAGTGATATTTATTTGTTTATTTTTTTCCTTCTAATAAGAAAGAAAGATAGTTTGACAGTGTCTGGAATTAATAAACAGCCTTTTGACCGATTCATCGTTAGGATAGATCAGCCTTGAAAATACAGTTCGAAGGTTCGATACTTATTGAGAACGGTGACGTCAGAGACGCCTAATAGTGGCCTTCATGGGCTATCTTTTTTAAAAAAAAAACCAATTGGAGAGGGAAAAAGATAATGATAATAATAATAATAGTAATGATAATGATTATAACAATAATAATGATAATTTGGTCGGCATATATTATAACAGAATTTTCATGGTTCTCTTCTTTAAAGAAACACTATCATCATACTCATTTCTTCATGCCATGTTCATTTCTCACCAAACTTCAGAAATTCATGACGAAAAAACAAACTTTCAGGCCGAACACAAAAACAGATCCCATGTTTTACCTTAGACCTCTTAATAATTACCTTGACCTTGGAGCTCAGGATCTGGTTCTTACGCGCTGCACATCGTCTCAAGATGGTGAACATTTATGTCAATCCATCAATAAATTAGGAAGTTATGGACCAGCCACGATACAAAAGATTTCAGCGCGATGCATATCGACTCATGATGATTAACATCTGTGCCAGAATATTTTAAAAATCCACCAATAGATAACAAAGTTATGTCCGGACAAAAATACCCTATTTTTATCTTTGACCTTTAAGTGTGTACTTGACTTTTGATCAATGGACCGGGTCTTGCGCCCTGCACATCGTCACTTGATTGTGAACATATGTGCTAAGTTATTTAAAAATTATCGATAAATGATACAGTTATGATCCGGACAAGAATTATGACGGAAGTAAGGAAAGACGGGCGGACAGATTTAGCTATAGTGACCTTGACCATGACCTCACCTACCCAGAAAACAATCCCAACTTTTATTTCATTGCAATCTAACTTCTTACCAAATTGGAAATATATCCTTCCTAACAAATGTTTTCATCCGGAAGCTAAAGTGATGTTATTTTTTTCTCATTTTTTTGCCATAGTGACCTTGACCTAATATACTAAGAAACAGTGTCAACCTTCCTATTAATGCAACCTAACTACTGATTAAATATGGAAGAGATATCTCTTTCCTGAAAAAAGTTACCATTGGGAAACAGAGTAATACAAGTACGACAGCCCGCCCGAATGACATCAGTGAATTTACCCGCGCATAACGATGTTTCGATTGAGTATTTATACACATATGACAATTCTGAAAGAAACCGATTCAAACCATTTTTTATCAAAACGCCTCTGGTGTGTGTGTGTGTGTGTGTGCGTGTGTGTTTTAAATGGTTATAAGAGGTTTACTGTTACATTCGGATGATATAACTTTCAATTTGTTTCAGATATTTCCATGGGAATAGTAATTGTGTAAGTGCCCTGATCAACAATTAACACGTGTTAATGTAGATTGATACCGAAAGAATTTGACTTGGATTCAATAAAATCGAAGAACACCAGAACAGTTCGACGACTACATTATTTCGGACGAGTCGCAGTTATATACATATGATATTATACATGTTTTAAAGGAGTTAAGTGAAGGCTACTACCAAGGGACTAAAGCGAGACGAGATTTAACACTGACCAAGATGTTTCGTACTTAAATCATTGAACAACAAATAAAACACTTAAGGTTATAAAAGCCGTGTGTTTGGGATTAGGTATATAATTCCGACCTAACATGAATTCATCGGCGTTGCAAGGAGCATGCATTTCGCTACCTTTACTTATTGGTAAGTGCATTCCTTTTTTTACTGTGTTTAGAACTTGAAGGTGTTTCAGCTTGAAACATTTTATTTTTTGTAGTTCTCGTTTTAATTGTTTAATATATTTGTATATTACTTTATAAATTAATTTCTGAAAATATAGTTTTCTTCATTGCATATTCAATAGTTAGAAGCTGAATACGTAACTATTTTGCCCAATTTTGCAATTTGAGGGGTCTCCCCGCTGTATTGGAATCTATACGGTAGGACAGACCCTTGGCACTTTCCAAGAATGCCTCGGATGGTCGTGATGTCCTCTAGCGCTTGGGAAAAATAAAAAGTCGATCCATTTCATTATCTTGTTAATTTTAGCTAAGTACTGATTTAACTGACCACTCAATCAAGCCAATGTATAAATGCATTCAGACACCAAATATTAATTTAAAAAAAGCTTTAGTTTTAGTGAACGGCACCCCACCCCCTCCTCTCTCTCTTCTTTATTGAATGTGATTAACCAGTTATTACAATGTATATGCTATGCATGTTCTTTTCTGTATTTCAAAAAATTATGTTTGGCATTACAGTTCGTTGTTTTATTCATTAGTTCAGTCATGAAAATAAACTGCTGTGTGATTCCACATTATGTTCAGCTTAGGTTGTTAAAGTGAGTGATACTTTCATTGTATTCAGTTTGAATAACAGTGTTTGGTGTATAGTCATAATGCTTAGTCGTGAAAAAGCTGTCAACTGGGACATCTTATAATTTTAAGTTATTATGTTCAGTTCAATAGTAATCTGCTCGGTGCAAAGGCCGTTATGCTGTCTTCTGATAATATGCTGTTCGGTGCATAGATCATTATCCTCAGTTAAGATATTATTATACTAGGTATAGTGTCATTATTTTCATTTGATACAATATATTGTTCAGTGTAGCTGCCATGTTGTGCAGCAAGGAAAAGAGCTGTTGGGTTCAGCTGTCAATATGTTTTGTTAAAATATGATCTATTCAGTAATGCTATTCTTATGCTTGGTCATTAAGATGCGTTTGTTAATTTTGATACTATGTCCGGTTGGTCATCCCACATAAGTATATGTTTCACATTCTAAATATTTTCTTGGGATCATTTCAACAGTATCGGTTTTTGTTTTTGTGTTTTTTGTAAGTGAATATGGATGAAACATAAACATATTGCTGTATTACACATAGAAAACAAGATATGTTCGAGAAACACTATGCCCCCGTTTGAGCTGTCAGATGTTAAATAACTGATGCCAATTGAAAGCCATTCATGAATGCAGTATACAGACTTTATTCCATATAGTAATGAAGTAATGCTTACGACCAAAAAGAAAATAAATAAATAAATAAAATAAGACAATTAAGAAAGGAAACCTGACAGAGTTCTGTTCCATAATTTTAACCCTTCTACTTCTCACTATCTGTTTGTATTTTAAGTTTCAAATCAATACCTTGTATAGTTTATGAGTTATGCTCCAAACAAAAAAAAAAAAACCAAAAAAAAAACCGGAAAAGGTTAAAATAAAGGGAGATAATAAAAAAACAGATGAGGTAGAGTTATGGTTCTTGGCCTCTGCACTTTTCTTAGTTGTCATTTACTTATATATGGAGTTTCAAGTCAATGCCGAGTATAGTTTTTCAAGTATATAGTAAATAAGCTATTATCTCGACAGAAAATCATTTTAAAAATGGGAGATAATTCAAAAAATAATAATGGTAGAGTTATGGTTCTTGGTTATTGCAATTCCCAATCTCACCATCTATTTATATTTTAAGTATCAAGTCAATACATTGAATAGTTCATGAGTTATGCTCTGAACAAAAATAAAAATTAAAAATGGAGATAATTCAAAAATTAGACCAGGTAGAGTTATGGTTCTTAGTCAAAAGAACCGAATAACTGAACACCGGCGGATCTTTTACCATAATTGCTGATATAAAGCTGATCCCTTCAAAAAAGAAGGATCCCAGTGGGCTCGCTAGAGATCCTTATGTAATATATATAAAAATATTCTTCTCTGAAATTTATTGTCAGAATTAGATCTTCTTTTTTACACAAATCACCACGCTATTCATACCACAATTGCAAAAACAAAGTCAAATCCTTAACAAAAAAGAAAAAAAAAAGAAAAAGGAGGTTGGTTAGTTTCCATGTATTGTTACGTACTAGTATATAGACAATTTCAACATTCTTGTCTTAAACCGATGCTACGAATGTGATATTATTTTTTGCAAATAATTACCTCATAGCCCCTCTGTTAAAAGTTTGGACATTCACTATGTCGGTTTTTTATTATTTTTTATTCATCGTAATAATTATATAGAAAAATTTCAAGTTTCTTTTGCACCATGTATCAAAACTAACTATTATTTTTCGTAATGGTGCCTACTCATTTAATAAAACTTTTAACTGCTCAAGACTATCAGGCTAATATATTGCTTCTTTCAAAACAACAGGCCTCCACACCCCTTTCAGAAATGGCATTTTCAAAAAGTCCGGAAATGCATTAAACACTTGCGATTTACAATGTTTAACCCTAGGCATGCCAGAAAATGCATCTACATGCATCCTAAAAAATCCAAAAAAAACAAAAAAAAAACAAACACAGAAATCCGAATGCCCCAGGAGCAATCGAACCCGGACAGCGCATAGTTTTAGGTCCAGCTATGCCCACGAAACTGCAGTTACTCATTATCTTTTACAGGACTTATCTTTATCTGCTGGACGTTAATGGTAGACTATCACGTGACAGGTGAGAAAAACTTGCTCAACCGCAAATTGCGGTCGGATGACTATAATTCTCTTCATAAATCGCACAATCAAACGGTTAAGAAATATACTAAATCATTGGAAAGCTATTTATTATTCAAGAAAAATAATTTCATTGAAGAAAAAATTGTGGATGCTCTATGGACGTCAAAACCATTCATCAATAATGTTAAAGACGACATTCATAATAAAAATATGCATACGAAAGATATCGCTAAAGGAAAGAAAATTGGTACAAAAGCAAGATCTAGAACCGGGGCTATAAAGAAAGATTCCGGAACGACTCCAACGTACACAGAGGCCGTTACTAACCCTGTGACAACAGTGTCTGCAACCACGCCCCTGACAACCGAAGCTGTGACGTCACCTATTACAACAATGTCTGTGACCACGCCTTTAGTGACGGAGGCAAGCTACAGAGAAGCAACAACCGAGGCTACCCAGACAGATGACGAACCTAATGGTATTTACGCATAATTTTCTCTAAGTCATAGTCCGCCGTAGATCTAGATTTTGAGAAAATATTGTAACGTTAAAAAATGTATATATGCACACCTTTATTGTAACTAGTGATATATTATCCCTGATTTTTATTTTATAAGAGTCAGTGGTCAGTGCTTGTCCAGCATAGATTTTTTTTTATTAAACTTTATAATACTCATGGAGTGTACTTGAAACATAGATGTTTAGCAACGAACAATACGATTGGTTATGCAATCAGTGGTTCCTTGACCTAGCAGCTTCTAGCTGGAGCTACTCTTAAGGGGTTCAGTCGTTCAAATAGACGTCCGATTAATGGAGCTAATGGAGTGAACCTATTGTGTTGCGTTCTCTCCCTAACACTAAAACGGACAGACACCGGATCTTGATTTAGAGAGATTTGAAAGTAATTTTATATCTCAATTACAGAGACTATACAACTGATACGCCACAGAAGAAGAAGGGGCTATGTAAGTCGTAAGTAATCTTATTTTTGAAAAGCATTTTGAACAAGTGCTCTTTTAAATGTTTCACGTTTAAATTTTGTTTTGTATAAAATGTTATATAAAAATATATGCATCGTTATCAAAAGACTTATCCATCATTAAATTATATTTATTGGCTTTAAATATGTAAAGGAATTCAATGCAGATACAAGCATCCACTGGCTTGGAGTTATAGGAGTTTTTTGCTCAAATTCTATAAAGGCTTGCATATACAATAAAAACTTCAATATAACTAAGTCTTGATGAATCATGATCACAGATCACAATTAAATGATGTATTACCTTTAAGAGATATACTTTAAGTGGGCATACGTTGTTTCAAAATTAGGTTTACGGTGTGTGTGTTCTTTATTTATTTATTTATTTATTTGTTATTCATTTATTTATTTATTTTCTTAAATGTAATCTTGACAGAATCTTTATAGTGGTTGTTCTTGATTGTAACGTCGTATTTTTCTGCCATATACACTAAACTGCCTTTTCAATTAGATGAAATATTTTTAGCATTATTTCGATTCTTTCTGCATTTTATATATAGCTGAACCACCGCATTCAGGCGAGTCGGATTCACATGAGTCGATTTCAGAGGAGACGGAATCAGAGGAGAAGGAATCCGAGGAGAAGGAATCAGAGGAGAAGGAATCAGAGGAGACAAGTAGCGATGGTAAACCCCAATACTACTACTACTACTACTACTACTACTACACATGATTTCATATTTCCAACAGTGCACTTACTGATTGAGCCCATTGTCGATATATCTTTTTTTATTCAAGCGCGTAGTGTTTAGTCATGTCCTTTTATTGGGTTTTCGCATCGCAGTGCGAAAACCCTTTGTTTTCGTTCTGTTTCTTTTTTCTTTTTTTTTCTTTTTCTAACCCTTTTTTTGTGAACGGCATATCTCCGAGGTGAGAAAAGCCACATCTATGAAACTTTTATCAGTAATAACCACGTACTTGAAGATGATCCTAACGTTGAGATAATTTTCATTTTTGTTTTGATTTTCCCGCCAGGGGGCGTTTTATATGAAAATGTTTAATAAGCAATATCTCAATTATTTGAGGTCCGATTCAAATGCGTTTTTTTGCATAATGTTCCTTGTAAATAGCCCAATAAAATATGATAGGTTCCAAAAATATATGCGTATATAAAACTTTCGTGCTACAGGAGGTTGAAAGTTCGAATCTCGCAAAAACTGTGAAATAAGGGTAGGTCTACCAAAAACGTGCCCATTTTATTCAGAGATGGGATAAGAGAATTTTGTTTGTTGCATATGATTCGCAAGACATATACGCACAAAATATATGCTGTGGCGATTTTGAGAAATGCATGGTTTGTCCACAGTACGCGGTCAAACATAACCAATATTTTCGAAAAATCAACATTTTAAAAGCATGACTTTTAAGTTTTTTGCAGCTTCTGACTTTATTTTTTGTTCAATCTTCATCATTTTTTCACTGTTAATGCATTTTATAAAACAAATAAAATCATAGAAAAAAAATTACCCATAATATGCCAAGGTCAAGGTCATATACCAATTATTATTATTTATATCGGCATAAAATAGCTCCAAATCTAAAAATATTTTATAGAAAGTATATGAACAAAAGTTTTAGTTTGTGAGGAGATCTTTCCATTAATTTTAGTTTTTGAAGATCGGACTTCATTTGATCAAATGACCACAGTCCAAAGTTTGATCCTCTTATCAAACAATTGTATATCCGTATGTTTCCTCTTTTTTGCTGCTCCTGACTTTATTTTTTGTTCTATCTTCATCATTATTTCACTGTTTATGCATTTTTATAGAACAAATAAAATCATAGAAAAAAAAACAAGCATAATATGCAAAGGTCAAGGTCATATACCAATTATTATTATTTTTATCGGCATAAACTAGCTCCAAATCTCAAAATATTTCATAGAAAGTATATGAACAAAAGTTTTAGTCTGTGAAGAGATCTTTCCATTGGTGTTTAGTTTTTGAAGATTGGACTTCATTTGATCAAATTACCTCAGTCCAAAGTTTGATCCTTTTATCAAACAATTGTAAATCCGTATGTTTCCACTTTTTTGCAGCTCCTGTCTTTATTTTTGTTCAATCTTCATCATTTTTTCACTGTTTATGCATTTAAATAATACAAATAAACTCATAGTAAAAAATGATGAAAATATACAAAGGTCAAGGTCATAATACCGATTATTGTTATTTTTATCGACACAAAATAGCTTCAAATCTAAAAATATTTTATAGAAAGTATTTGAACAAAAGTTTTAGATTGTGAAGAGATCTTTCCATTGGTGTTTAGTTTTTGAAGATTGGACTTCATTTGATCAAATTACCTCAGTCCAAAGTTTGATCCTTTTATCAAACAATTGTAAATCCGTATGTTTCCTCTTTTTTGCAGCTCCTGCCTTTATTTTTTGTTCAATCTTCATCATATTTTCACTGTTTATGCATTTAAATAATACTAATACATCATAGTAAATAACGATGAAAATATGCAAAGGTCATTGTCATAATACCGATTATTGTTATTTTTATCGGCACGAAATAGCTTCAAATCTAGAAGTTTTTTATAGAAAGTATATGAACAAAAGTTTTAGTTTATGAAGAGATCTTCCATTGGTGTTTAGTTTTTAAGATCGGACTTCATTTGATCAAATTACCACAGTCCAAACTTTGATCCTTTTATCAAACAGTTGAAAATCCATTATTGCTTCTTTTTTGCAGCTCCTGACTTTATTTTTGTTCAATCTTCATCATTTTTTCACTGTATATGCATTTAAATAATACAAATAAACTCATAGTAAATAACGATGAAAATATGCAAAGGTCAAGGTCATAATACCGATTATTTTTATCGGCACAAAATAGCTTCAAATCTAGAAATATTTTATAGAAAGTATATGAACAAAAGTTTTAGTTCGTGAAGAGATCGTTCTAATGATGTTTAGTTTTTGAAGATCGGACTTCATTTGATCAATTAACAAAAATATTCGAATAAAGTTAACATCAATCAATTATGTTTGCAGTTGAAACCAGTACTCTTACTAGTCAAGTTAAAAGCGAAAACCAAGATGCCGCTTTGCGGTTCTAGTATTCAATTTGTTATTGATATGATGAATTTATCAATGATGAATTAATCAGACCCTATCAGTTACGATAGCTGCAATGCCAAGCGCATAAATACGCAAGTCACGTGACATCACTCGCAAACAAGCTGTTCAAGGTATTCCAATTCAGTGAATACATCAGTGATGCAAAACTTAAACAGTACATTATGTGGAGCTCCAACTAATGTTTCATACCAGTTGTCATTGTTTCACAACCTTGATTCGTTGTGATTGGTGAAATCAGGGTACGTTGCTCACACACAGACAGTTTCGATAAGTTTCTATGTACTTTTCACTGGACTTATTTGCAACCAGATGTTGCAAAAATAATTTTCGAGGCAAGGGAGGGTACTCTTCGAAGGAGCAAAATGGTAAACAAATATGTCCGACAATGATTTTGATTCTCATATTCGGATGGATATAACTTAATCTAATAAATGGACTATTTTTTGGAAGATGTCATTGCAATATAAGAGTAGTCCCCAAAACTTAGTGTATGCCATTCCTTCGCCCATACAATAAACTGTCGAAATCAATCGATATACATGCTGTACATACACACCTATTGTCTCTTTCACTTTTATTTATTTATTTTTTTGCTCCTCAGAGTGCGAAAACCATTTTTTTTGTCACTTTTTATTTAGACTTCGCCGCCGCCGAGGCGACAACCTATTTTTCTTTTTCTGTTGATGTTTGTTTTATTTTTTTTTACCCATTTTCTTGCACGCAGTATCGGCAAGATGACGGACGCAACAGTTATGAAACTTAACATATGTAGTCACATGTATTTGAATCTGTGTCTAATTGCAAAAAAAAAATGTATTTCTAATTTCGCCGCTAGGGGGCGCATTGCATAAATCACCTTTTTACTGAAAACAAAAGTAGTTGAAGTCTGATTAAAATGCGATTTTCAGCAGCCTGTTCTTTCCTCACAGTCAAAAAAAAAAGCAAAAAAGGTATGATAAGTATACTAGTATCGAGTACCAAAAAATAGGAGAGGTTGAATGTTCGAACCTTAAAAAGATAGTAACAATGTGGGTAAACCCGTGACAAAAGTGCTTATTTTCGTTTCAGTTGAGAAATAAGATTTCTGTTTGTTGCAAATGATTTGCGAGAAAAATATGCATAAAACATTT